>CM060912.1:832038707-832638707 GCA_030737875.1 Allium sativum | reverse complement strand
GGAGTATCACCAGTTTTGCTCCAGGCGATAGTTAAATCTTTAATAAGATTTGAACGTGAAATGGTAATTGAATTTACCGATAACACTGTGGTGTTAGAAATGAAGTATTACCAGTTTTACTTCATGGGATAAATAGGTTGGGATTGGGAAATTAAAACAAATGATTACTTCGGTAAGTTTCGTTAATCCCGGCTAGTTGAATTGATATTCAAAAGTAGATTAAAGAATAAATTCAAGAATTTATCTTTGATAAAATTAATGGGAACCTTTCCCTATGAATGTGAAATTTAGAAACTAACTGTCGGTTAGCTAAGCAGAATGGTTTTCTGGATATTGATCTGATGTTGGTTTCGGCCTTCGGTGTTAATATTTGGGGAATTATTCTCTTGATTAATTTACGGTTAGTGACTGATGAATTGGAATGAGGCGTATGTTGTGTTTGTGTAACACTTATTTAAAATATACGCGAGTTATTCGGAAAGACCGAGTTTATCCCATTCTGAATAACTGATACGACGATAAGTCGAAGATGAAGACGATGGTCGAAGACCGGAGGTCTTCACGTCGTTTGGGTGATAACTGATGATCTTGATTGGGCTGTACACCCAAGAAGATGGAAACAGTTAGTGATCGTCCAGACGTACTTGGAGATCGATGGATATGCGGGGTACTAGGTGCCTCCGGTTTCGTTCAGACCCAGAACGGACTTGTAAATGGACTGTGTGTCTGACATTGGATTTTAGTCCGTGTGATTGATCTCTATTAAATATATATCTGTTTGGCGGCGGAGAATTTATTCTCTTGCTTAACGCCCTTCTCTGAGACGTACGAGCTCAGGGGTTATATATTGATGGATATCAAACGCATGGAGTGAATTTCCTGTGTGGCATGCCTAAGTGGCAATTGATCGAGGCTTCTGTTGAAAAGCAAAGTCTTGTGGTGATGATCAAAGCACGGCCTTTGTGGCGTAGCTTTGTGTAACGTTTGATTCGCGAGTTTCACACCCGGTATGAACCAAAAAGGGAGACGGACCTCAGGGAGGACTTGCGTTTCTTTCTAGTTAGAAGTGGCGTAAGTGGTTTTACACACCCTGACGAGTTTGACTTATGTGGTTGTTGCTGTTGCGAGGCGCCTCGGATTGATCGGTCGTTCTCGAACCGATTGAGTCATTTAGTTGGCTCGTTTACGCCCCAAAGGGCGGGGAAACGTAGTGTTCAGGCATTTTAATCCACATCGGTGGACCGGCCCTGTCGCTCCAAGGCTTGACTGAGTACTTGCCTGAGACATGGGCTAGATTTTCTCGAATCGGTTGAGGACTATCTTTTGCCTCGGTTCATAGACGGAAATCCAATTTCCAAATACGTGATCTTGCGGTTTTAGTTGTAATCCTATATATGGCGACATAGTGGGATGGGGCGCTCATGCCGCCTATGATTGATACTTATGATTTGAATTTGTTTTATACACTATGCACTTATAATAGTATCAAATAATCCGTTTTAAACGTATCAAGCATTCTTTGGCTGTTATAAGGGAAAACCCTATCCCCCGGCTTGCATTGCATTGTGTGATAGGACCTGGGTCTTATAACAGCTTCATTTTTCTTTATTTAGCATTGCGCTGTTGTTTTATGCACTGGTATTCATGGGAGGAAACCCGTTCCGTGTTATACGGCGTGGTCCCTTGATTTACCTAACTTTAAAAATAAAGATTAACTGTTTTAGTTCTCACACCAGTCCCATGACTGACCTGGAGTTTATTGTTTTAACCTAAACTCTGGGTGCCCCTATTTTGACACGGGCAGCTAGTAGTTTTGGTTTTGCAGATTTATATTCACAGGATCCTGGTTTACAGCTGGAACGATATCCGGAAAGCTTTGTATCCGTATATCTCATTCTAGTTGTGTATTGTATTATTTTTCCGCTGCTATGTATTTAAATGTAATTTAAATCTCTGATATTTCTGTGTAATATTCATTTATACTCTGTATATTCTTGTAATCTGATGCATTGTTGTAATATACAATGAAATGTTCTTCTATATGCGTTCTACTTTGTCGTGTTCTCAAACGATAGGGCGTTTCGAACGGCCTGGATCGGTTTAGCGACTGGTTCGGACCGAGCGAAATTCCTTGCCGTCACATTTCAAAAGGAACGTGACCTTCAGGCGCCATGCAAATCTCCACTGGTACATACGGCAGAACACCCCTCCCTTCCATTCAACCACCTGTCCATGCTCTTCAACTTCACACGTTATAACTAGTTTAAACCATACCGACCATCTCCCCGCTATCACGCCACCTCATCAATCCAGTAGAGCACCATCTGATCACCCCTAAACTCGCGCGTCAGTCCCCCCCCATCCAGCGCTAGCAGCCTCGAGAAACCCGAAGTAAAACTTGCCCTTCATATCACCTCGAATTGATCAAACTTCAAGGCCGAGATCTGGCCAATAGACAACACCCCCCCCCTCAGATCATAACTAAACGAATTAAAGACCTTGTCGCCCTCTTTAGATTTGTGGTTGGAGTTTCTTCATCAATATATAGATCGACTGGATTAAAGGAAGGAAGTATGGATTGATTTTGGTTCGTTCGTTTTTATTTATGTGGCGGCGCAAATGTTTTGACCGTGAAAAGTGAAAATTAGGTTTAGAGTTGGCTCCCTTTTATAGAAGGTTGGATGGAATAAATAATATATTTTATTATGTATTACTTAACTGTGAAGTACAACCTTAAAACAAACCTATACAGTCTCTGTTTTTGATAAAATAAGCTAATCCTAGAATAGAAAAATATTCCGGATCCAATGGGACGGGTTTCGTCGAATTTCGACACCGTTTGGGAAAATCCTTTAGAAAATATCGATGAAAAGCACCGAGCATTAATTCCTTAAAATTACAGAAAAAATCCTAAAAATATGAGGCCTTGACGTTTCACTAGACCTCTTCCTAAGGTTTCGTATGAAATTTGTTTCGTTAAATTCTGAGTTCGTTTGACCAGTTAACCATTCAGTTTAGTTTGTTTTAAATTAAAAACATAGTGTACCGTACTATGAAATATTCTGTTCACGTAGGGACTGTTATGGACAGAAACAAAATACCATTGAAATGAGTGATGTGCTCTGGTCCCAAAAATGTAATAACACCGGTAGATGAACTCATATTGTGAAACCCCAAAATGTCGATTACAGGGTGCAAAATACTCCAAATAAAAAGTTGCTTATTTAATTAATTAAAAATTACAGTAAAATTCAAAAAATTAAATTATCATTATGTCCCAAAAGAACCTTGTCTAAATTCAAAACCTATCTCTAGTTATATCGAATAACCCGTTACGGTCGATAAACGATTCTATAGCGACTATTTTAAAATTTGATTTGGACATATCTCAAAATCTATACAACGTAATCCTGATTTTTCTCTTCCTCTAGAAAGATATACTCCACCATCTCCACACGTTTCTTGTTTCACAGAAATCTGATTTAAAACGGCTTCTCTATATCCAGTTGAAGTTCGAATAGCCAAATCGCGAACTGCAGCGCCATTTCGAGCTCGATTTTAATTATAATATAAATTATACGTTCTATCGTCGTCGATTTAATAATATATTCGTTATTTAAATAATTAAATAAGTTAATTATTACACCGTCAAATATCCGGGTCATTACATTCTTCCCCACTTAAAATAATTTCGTCCTCGAAATTGCTAAGTTAGAGGACGACCCTATCTATTAGGTAAATATTTATCGGTTTACCCCTTAACTTCAGCTTCACTGAACCACTTAAATTCTGATTAAAATATTAATTCATTCCGACTTACTAAATTTTCAAAAATTTTGAAAATTTTCCAACACCCGGAATTTCTGGAAAATTTTGCCATAACCTCCTTTGTACAGCCCTATCGGTAAAACCACAACTCGCCTCTCAAGGCCTTCTCCAACCCAAAAGAAAATTAAACAGCCAAGCGGCTTGCCAAATCGGCTCATAAATCACCAAACTCAATATGAAATATAAACTTGTACCTTTTGTCGGGCATATCACTATATCCCTATCATCTGTTACCAATTCTGCCTATATCATGCCATACCAATCAACTCCAAACAGTTTATATCCTCAAATCACATCTCATTCTTAACTCGAGTTCCATTCTCGATTTTCACAATGTTAACTCCCCGATTCCAATACCATTCCAGATTATTCACTAATCAAATCCAATTTTTATTTAACTTAGTTCAAGTTAAATTTTAGTTTATTATTTACTTTTACCATCTCATTCTGGAATTTAAATCCCTGGGTTTATTTCAAATCAATTTGAAATCATAATACCAATTCAAAACCTTTGAACTTCTAAACACTTGTTTTCTCAAAACAATTCAAAAACAAAACCTTTGGTAGTAATTCGTCACTTAGCAACTCGAAAATGAACACTGATGATGTGGCCACACTCATCAGGGTTATTTCCCAGTTTATCGAAGTGAGTTCAATACTATAACACTTCCAATTTGAAAACATTTTCAAAATTTCCCAGGAACTTAAAATTTTCTTATTTTAATTCCTAATCCCGATTTAAATTCAGATTTAATTCATCTTATTTCATATACTTTACTTATATGAATTCTGATCAGTTATTTATAACTGTTTCACCTTTTTATAATCTCATTCGATTATACTAACAACCAATACAACCAATTTTACTATGTTAATTTCAAAGCATATCATGTTGGTTCATCGTATTCGAATGTTTAGAAACCCCTATCGATATTGTGGTGCCCCACTATCGACCAAAATTCATAAACCACTCAACCAATAAAATTCCACAATATAAAATAAATTTTTATATCAAATAACAAATACGTTCACTCGTATATATACACTCAATCTCAGTCTAGGATATTACTAATCCCATCTCTACTGAGTTACGCCACAGAGCCAAGGTAATTCGCTTAACTTAAGCTCTGATACCAACTGTAATGACCCGAAAATCCGGTCCAATTTGAGCTGACTAAATAACACAAGTCCAACCCCAAATTGCACTGAAAATTCAAGAAATTAATAGAAAGAAGATAGAGGGTGAGGATAGATAAGATAGAACTAGTAGAATTGAAGAAGAAGAACATCATCATCAGAGTAACACGAATCTCACAGCGGAACGAATAAAATATAACATAACTTTTGAAATACAAAGTTATAACTGTTTATACATACCATTTTCAGAGTACAACATATAACATCACAGCGGAATAAATAATAGCTATCGACTGCTGAAGCCTCCTGCTCCAAGCTCCCCAAGTGCATCTGTAAATCCCAACTACTTGACTGCCCGTACAAATTTAGGCACCCAAGAGTTTAGGGAAGTCAAAACAAATAAACTCCGGGTCAGTCATGTGACTGGTGTGAGTAAACTCAAATCATTTAAACAGGTATATGATATCTCATAAGACCACGCCGTGAATACGGAACAGGTTTTTCCCTTATGAGAATCCAAACATCTTTGAAAAGCAATATCATTCTGATATTATGATAATGTCTAAATACAAATAGATATCAGTCTAGTAGAAACGCTTGCATCTCACGTTCTACATATATAGTATACAATCAAAACCGCAGGTGCGTATTGGATGATTGGGTTTCCAACTATGACAAGGTATGGAATCCACCTTCCGATCAGTGTACTCTAGGAACGATACACTGGAGTTCAACAAGAACATCTTGCAACTCAGCCACACATGACCGACCACTCATTTCGCTTGAGTGTATCGAATGTACATCACCAACGGCTGGGATCAGCAACCGTTTCCCGTATATATATATGGGACAGCATTGATAGATTTAAGAAGCAAATGAATATTCTCTAGATAGGTGATTATACACCCTACTTCGGTGCGACCGACTTAGCCATGCTGCCTGCCCGATTTCTGTCATTTACCGGTTGATGAGGCTAGAAGCTACGCTTACTTTCCATTCATTTATAACACGATCACTTTGAATGCCACATTATCAGATCCGTTAATCATTTAGTTGGATCTGCACAAATAGATTTTGGATATTATGCGAAGGGAATAAATCCGTTGGCCACCATATATATTTGTACAGTCCAACCCATTCGATCATTGGAAATACTCTGTCAGACATTCATCCATATACGTTCGTTCTGGGACTGAACGAAACCGAAGGCACTATTCTGTAAACAGGACAGCCCTTGCACTTTACTCCGTCTTCAATTTCTTCATCGTATTTGATCACAACGCTTATGTCGATACGGAGTGGTTCTTCGGAAAATAATCCAACCGGTCTCTCCATATTAACAACGTAAAATGGTCAAAACTTCGATAGTCTATGATTTAACTATCAAATGAAAATATGTCGGTGTACAAACAACGATCTTAATTCCAAATGGAATTATCGATCCAATCATCAATCATATATATATATATATATATATATATATATTCATATTTCCTTATTTTCTAAAATTAGAAAATATATGTTTTCAACATTGGAAAACATTTCCAATCCTCATTTACGCATCACTATCATTCCACAACTATTAGTCCCTAACTGTAAACTAGTAAGAGAACAATTCTCTAAGTATAAACCCCGAAGGCCGAAACCAACTTCAGATCAACACTCAGAAAACTATTCAACTTACTAATCTCTAGTCAGTTTCTAATTTTTTGTTTAACTTCACTTCTTAATTTCTATATTTGATTAACCCCTTTTTATAAACTACGTTTGATTAACTCCTTTTGATAAACTACGTTTTCCATTACAACTATTTCCCTTTTTTAACGTTTACTTACCGTTACAAATATTTCCTATTTACAACTTCTATTTACCGTTACAAATATTTCCTATTTACAACTTCTATTTACCGTTTCAAATATTTCCTATTTACAACTGTTTATTTATCTTCTAAATAAATATTCCTTATTCCTATTTATTTTCTAAATAAATATCCCTTTTATAAAACTCTATTTGTTTTATCAACATTTTTTTCCTTTTATAAACTCTATTTGTTTTATAAATACTTTCCTTTTATAAAATCGGTTGATTTTATAAAATTCCTTTATTTCAATATACATTGAAATATTCCATTTTACAACTCAGAGTTTCATATGATATGTAAAATATCGAATAACAATGATTAATATCATTCTAACACACATAATCCAGAATAGATTATATAACACATCATATATCACAATATATGAAAAACAGTAAAATAAATGTTGAGGAATCCAGTTGGATTCCTCCAACCTGTTTCCCTGCATCCACAGATGTTACCCAATATAATATATATCATATTTCATTTTAAAATGAAATATCCTATTATACAGAACCATATTTGATTAACCGTACATAGATTAACTATAACTACGTTTTCAATCAAATCTATTTAACAGTCCAGTTTCACAATCAATATACAGCAGTCAATAAATAAAGTACAATTTATATAAAAATATAAATTGAGGAGAGTTAGTGAGTTTTACTCACTTTGGCAGTTCATCGTTAAAGAACGATAAACTGTTATTTGATTTGAATCAAACAATTTATTTCGACATAAATTCAAACGAGCTCCACTCCACTCCTCGTCAGTTCCATTGGGTAGTGTCCGTCCATACAATCCCATCGGATCTCGTTTCGCTCAATTCTTGGTTTAAACGGCCAATATAACCATTCCTCAGCCCACCCGCTAAAACACTATCTCGTCTTCCCCAAACTAAACTTCACGCTCCACTCCAAGTCCGGACAAGTTTGCATGTATTTTTGATTTAATTATCAGGCCTTAACCTTTTGAACTCGGCCCATGCTTTCAACCCAAGCCTGCACCCTTACAATGAAACCAACTCCACAGTATTAAACTGAAACACCCCTTCTTCTTCACTCCATCATCTACAACAATTTCAAGCCAGCCTTTATCACACAACAAACACAATACAGTACGTTTGCTTCCTTCTGTGTTTCGAACCAAGCTACCTTCTGTAAATCAAAACCCACACTACCATGAGTACACTGAACCCTTCATTCACCAACAATAGCACTGTCCTTTCCCATTTCAAAAGGAACGTGACCTTCAGGCGCCATGCAAATCTCCACTGGTACATACGGCAGAACCCCCCTCCCTTCCATTCAACCACCTGTCCATGCTCTTCAACTTCACACGTTATAACTAGTTCAAACCATACCGACCATCTCCCCGCTGTCAAGCCACCTCATCAGTCCAGTAGAGCACCATCTGATCACCCCTAAACCCGCGCGTCAGTCCCCCCCCCCCATCCAGCGCTAGCAGCCTCGAGAAACCCGAAGTAAAACTTGCCCTTCATATCACCTCGAATTGATCAAACTTCAAGGCCGAGATCTGGCCAATAGACAACACCCCCCCTTAGATCATAACTGAACGAATTAAAGACCTTGTCGCCCTCTTTAGATTTGTGGTTGGAGTTTCTTCATCAATATATAGATCGACTGGATTAAAGGAAGGAAGTATGGATTGATTTTGGTTCGTTCGTTTTTATTTATGTGGCGGCGCAAATGTTTTGACCGTGAAAAGTGAAAATTAGGTTTAGAGTTGGCTCCCTTTTATAGAAGGTTGGATGGAATAAATAATATATTTTATTATGTATTACTTAACTGTGAAGTATAACCTTAAAACAAACCTATACAGTCTCTGTTTTTGACAAAATAAGCTAATCCTAGAATAGAAAAATATTCCGGATCCAATGGGACAGGTTTCGTCGAATTTTGACACCGTTTGGGAAAATCCTTTAGAAAATATCGATGAAAAGCACCGAGCATTAATTCCTTAAAATTACAGAAAAAATCCTAAAAATATGAGGCCTTGACGTTTCACTAGACCTCTTCCTAAGGTTTCGTATAAAACATGTTTCGTTGAATTCTGAGTTCCTTTGACCAGTTAACCATTCAGTTTAGTTTGTTTTAAATTAAAAACATAGTGTACCGAACTATGAAATATTCTGTTCACGTAGGGACTGTTATGGACAGAAACAAAAATACCATTGAAATGAGTGATGTGCTCTGGTCCCAAAAATGTAATAACACCGGTAGATGAACTCATATTGTGAAACCCCAAAATGTCGATTACAGGGTGCAAAATACTCCAAATAAAAAGTTGCTTATTTAATTAATTAAAAATTACAGTAAAATTCAAAAAATTAAATTATCATTATGTCCCAAAAGAACCTTGTCTAAATTCAAAACCTATCTCTAGTTATATCGAATAACCCGTTACGGTCGATAAACGATTCTATAGCGACTATTTTAAAATTTGATTTGGACATATCTCAAAATCTATACAACGTAATCCTGATTTTTCTCTTCCTCTAGAAAGATGTACTCCACCATCTCCACACGTTTCTTGTTTCACAGAAATCCGATTTAAAACGGCTTCTCTATATCCAGTTGAAGTTCGAATAGCCAAATCGCGAACTGCAGCGCCATTTCGAGCTCGATTTTAATTATAATATAAATTATACGTTCTATCATCGTCGATTTAATAATATATTCGTTATTTAAATAATTAAATAAGTTAATTATTACACCGTCAAATATCCGGGTCATTACACGTTTTAAGCCGGATTTCTGTGAAACAAGAAACGTATGGAGCTGGTGAAATATATCTTTCTGATGGAAGAGAGAAATCAGGATTTCGTCGGGTAGATTTTTAGATAGGTCCAAATCAAATTTTAAAATAGTCGCTATAGAATCGTTTATCGGCCATAACAGTTATTTCAAAATAATTTGATATCGGGTGTGAATTCAGACAAGATTCTTTTGGGACGTAACGATAATTTAATTTTTAGAATTTTATTGTAATCTTTAATTAATTAAATAAGCAACTTTTTATTTGGAGTGTTTTGCACCCTGTATCAGCGATTTTGGGGTTTCACAATATGAGTTAACCTACCGGTATTATTATATTTTTGGGATCGTGGGACATTGCTCGTCTCAACGGTGTTTTTATTTCTGTTCATAGCAGCTCGTAGATGGACAAAATTTTATATAATGGGGTACGTAAAATTTTAACCACTTAAATAAAATGTTCCTATATAACTTTTTCCATTCTCTGATCCAAAAAGGGCACGTCTCCCTCCTTTGCAGCCGCACAAAACACATGTTCCTCCAACAAACTCTTGGCCTCCAAACAACCGCACAAAAGAAAAGGGAACCCTGTATAGATACCCGTTAGCCATAGACCTTTCCGCAAGCAAAAAGAATGAGCCGCCACTCTTCTTCATTTCTTTTCTACAAACGAGAGTTCTGAAAAATAAAAATAATATAAAAGTGTGTATGCAAGTTTAATTGTGCATAAGGAGTTAGGGAGGTTCGAACTACATGTTCGTGAGGAGGAGTTTTGTGATAGTCGTTCGCCGGATGTTGGTCTCTGGTGGGAGCTGAAAGGCTATGGAGCGGGATTTATAAGGTGGAGGAAGCTGATACAGTGAAAGGGTACGAGTTTGGAAACGATGATGGAGGAAACAAATAAGAGGGAGGAGGCGAGTTGTATGGGATGGACGTTGGCGGTGTAAGGCACAGTATGGTGCGGGGTTGAAGTGGCAAATGTTCGACCATGGCCCGTGAGGTTGCGTGATATATGTACATAGGAGCTGATGCTTTTGTAAATGGAGAGGAATATACATTAGAGTTTTATATATGTCTGTAGCGGTTTAGATGGAAGCAGAGGAGTGCGAGAATCATGGGATGTGAAGGAGAGAAATGGGATCGAAGTTTTGAAACTGGCGTTGGTTTATTATCTGGAGTTGCAGCGGATACTGGGAGGAAGAAGGAAAGCACTGTAGCGGATTTCTTATTTTTCGGGTGCTGAAATGAATTAAGAACTTGGGTGGACAGTTGGTAGAAATGGGCTTCGACGTGGGCTATAGAATAAAAATAAAAGGATCCGAACAGGCAAATTGGAAAAGAAGAAGCAACGGTGAGCATGGGCTTTTGAAATGGGGTTAAGGCCCAATGGGTTTTATTAGTTAAGTATAATTTTAATTTAAATACATACGAACTTCGTAATAGCATAACTCCCTCATACGATAGTAGAATTTGACGAAACAAGATCCGATAGGATCATATGGACGGAAGCAACATAAGGAGAGCTTCACAATGAAGCTGACTGGAAGTGAATCCGAGCTCGTTACAATTTATGGCGAAATAAATTGTCCGACTCGATCAAAGAACGCAAACCGATTATTTAACGGTTAACGCGCCAATGTGAGTAAATCTCACTAACTCTGAACATTTTCTAATTTCATGTTGTATTTTTAGAACTGTTAGATATTGGTTGATTGACTGTGTGTTGATTGTTTGATTGAACTGCTAGTCAGTTAGTTGAATTTTCTATATCGATTCTGTTTAACAGAATATATCATATAGAACTTAAAGTGATGTTATCTATATTGTTTAACATCTGTGATGCAGGGAAACAGGTTGGAGGAATCCAACTGGATTCCTCAACATTTATTTTACTGTTTTTTTCATATATTGTGATATATGATGTGTTATATAATCTGTTATGGATTATGGGTGTTGGAATGATGTTGATCATTGCTATTCGATATTGTAAATATCATAAAAGACCCTGGGATGTTAAAAGAAGTATTTCAATGTATATTGAAATAAAGGAATTTTATAAAATCACATGATTTTATAAAAGGAATTTTTTATAAAACGAACACGGTTTTATAAAAGGGATATTTATTTAGAAAATAAATAGAAGTTATAAATAGGAAATATTTGTAACGGTAAATAGAAGTTATAAATAGGAAATATTTGTAACGGTAAATAGAAGTTATAAATAGGAAATATTTGTAACGGTAAATAGAAGTTATAAATAGGATATATTTGTAACGGTAAGTAAACGTTATAAAAAGGAAATAGTTGTAACGGAAAACGTAGTTTATAAAAGAAGTTAATCGATGTTAGTTAATCGATTAGTGTTAAAGTTAAAAAGAAGTTAATCGATGTTAGTTAATCGATTAGTGTTAAAGTTAAAAAGAAGTTAATCGATGTTAGTTAATCGATTAGTGTTAAAAAGAAGTTAATCGATGTTAGTTAATCGATTAGTGTTAAAGTTAAAAAGAAGTTAATCGATGTTAGTTAATCGATTAGTGTTAAAGTTAAAAAGAAGTTAATCGATGTTACTTAATCGATTAGTGTTAAAGTTAAAAAGAAGTTAATCGATGTTAATTAATCGATTAGTGTTAAAGTTAAAAAGAAGTTAATCGATGTTAGTTAATCGATTAGTGTTAAAGTTAAAAAGAAGTTAATCGATGTTAGTTAATCGATTAGTGTTAAAGTTAAAAAGGATTTAATCGATGTTAGTTAATCGATTAGAGAATAAAGTTGAAAGGAGATAATCGATGTTAGTTTAATCGATTGGAATGGAAGCAAATGAGTTAATCGAATATAGTTATTCGAATAGAAGCAAATGAGTTAATCGAATATAGTTTATTCGAAGAAAGTAAAAGGAATTATCGAATATAGTTTATTCGAAAAGAGTAAGTGAAATGAGTAAATAAATAGCGTTAGTCAAATAGTGTTAGTCCAATAGAGTTAATTGATAAGAGTCAATCGAATATAGTTATTCGAAGGAGGGTTAAGTAAGGAAGTTTGTTAAAGAAATATAAAGTGAACTTTGCCTATTTCAAAGTTAGAAATGTTGTTCAGTTAAGGTATGAGAGGTAGTTCTACCCCAACTTGATTGGCTTCATTTTTAACTAAGGAATAGTTAAGGTTCGACAGTAAAGGAAATGGTTTGAGTTGGCATCGCGATGGTTTGTTTAAACATCTGTCTAAGTCCAATGATGAAGCTTTGGAAATGTTTTCCAAAGAAGAAACCAGAAATGTTTTCTAATAAAGAAACAAGGAAATGGAAATGTTTTCCATTGTTAATAACGTATATTTTCCCAATTTAGAAAATAAGGAATATTGAACGTAGAGAAACATGAGATAAGTAAATTAATGAACTAAAGAGATGAATGTTGAATGATGTTTGATTGATATAATTTCCATTTGGAAATAATATCGTTGGTTGCACACTTGTTCATATTCGATAGTTAAATCACAGACTATCGAAGTTTTGACCATTTAACGTTGTTAATATGGAGAGACCGGTTGGGTTATTATCCGAAGAACCACTCTGTATTGGCATAAGCGTTGCGAATCATATATGCCAAAGGAAATTGAAGACGGAGTTATGCAAGGGCTATCCTGTTTACAGAATAGTGCCTTCGGTTCATCCTGTTCCTGGATGACTTGTATGGACGGATGTCTGACAGAGTATTTCCTGAAAATCACGTATATTGATTTCTCCAACTGTACCAAGAGTGGAAGCGGAGAAGGAAACTTCTTCTAGCTAACACATAATGTATGGTTGAGGACTTCAATCGGTGATTTGATGGATTTGACGATGTGGCATTCAAGGTGAATCTGGTAGGATGATAAAGCGTAGCTTCTAGCCTTATCATCCGGTAAATGACAGAAATCGGGCAGGCAGCATGGCTAAGTCGGTCGCACCGAAGTAGGGTCTATAATCACCTGATCTAGAGTTTCATTTACTTCTAAAAACTATTGTTGATGCTGTCCCATTCGGGAAACGGTTACTGATCCCAGCTGTTGGCGATATACATTCGATACACTCAAGCGAAATGAGTGGTCGGTCATGTGTGGCCGGGTTGCAAGATGTTCTTGTTGAACCCAGTGTATTCCTCTCTAAAGGTACACGAGCGAAAGGTGTTTCCATACCTTGTCATTGTTGGAAATCCATTTCCCAATACGTGCTTGCGGTTTTGATTGTATACTATATATGTAGAACGTGAGATGAAAGCGTTTCTGCTAGATGATTATATATACTGTGATTGATAGGCATTATTATAATATCAAAAGGTTTTTGATATAAAGTTATTTTGGATTCTCATAAGGGAAAAACCCGTTCCGTTATGCGGCATGGTCTTATGAGATATCATTTACTTGTTCAACTGTTTTTAACTGTTTTACTCATACCAGTCCCATGACTGACCCGGAGTTTACTTTGTTGTTTTCCCTAAACTCTTGGGTGCCTAAATTTGTACGGGCAGTCAAGTAGTCGGGATTTACAGATATACTGGAAGATCTTGGAGCAGGAGACTTCAGGATCATATAGCTATAGTTATTTCCATTGTGTTGTAAGTGCTGTACTTTGATAATGATATGTATATTCAAGTACTGATTTGTATTTCAAAGTTATGTTATGAATTATATGTTATTCGTTCCGCTGTGAGATTCGTGTTACTCTGATGTTGTGTTCTTCTTCTTCTTCTATTCTAAGTTTCTATCTTATCTTTTCTCACCCTCTAATTTCTTTCACTAATTACCAGGATTTTTCGATGGTTTGGTTATCGACATCGTGCTTATGTCGATAACCAAAGTCGCCGAAAATCCCGGTCGTTACAGTTGGTATCAGAGCTTAAGTTAAGAATTACTTGGCTCTGTGGCGTGACTCGGTAGAGATAGGGTTAGTAATACCCTAGATTGAGTTTGAGTGTATATGTACGAGTGAACGTATTTGTTATTGATATAAAAATTTGTTTTATATTGTGGAGATTCATTTGTTGAGTCGTTTATGAGTTCTGGTCGATCAGTTTGATCCACTGTATCGGTAGGAATTACTAAACACTCGAATACCATGGGTCGGCACGATATGTTTTGAAAGGAGGGTAAATTAAAATAATTCTACCCAAAGTATATTTGATACATATTGGATATATTAGTTGATATTATAATCGAGTAAGATTATAAATTAAATGGTTTTGTAAATAACCAATCAGAATTCATATAAGTGAAATACATGAAATCAGATGAGTTAAATCTGGAATTTATACCAGAAATTGAGTTAAAATTCTGGAGAATTGGATAAGTGTTTGTAAATGGATTAGGATTAAAAATAAGGAAAATTTAAGATCCTGGGGGATTTTAAATTGTTTTACAAGCAGTGTGAATTGTATTTTGAAATGAATTTCAATGTGGAAATGTTTAGAAATAGTTTTATAGTATTGAACTCACTTCGATCGCTGGAAAATAGATTCTGATGATGACAGCTGCATCATCATATTCATTTTCGAGTTGTAAGTGACGAATTACTACCAAAGATACTGTTTTGAAATTGTTTTGGGAAAGACAAGTTGTGTTGAATTTCAAATGAGATTTCAAATATAGAATTTGAATTTTTAAATAGATTTGAAATATTAACTTGTTTTAAAAGAAATAAAACGAGAAGTTCCTTTATAAACGAAGTTTATAAATAGTTCTTTTATAAGCGAAGTTTATAAATGAAGTGAAAAGAATTATCATTGGATAATTCAGAAATAAAAATACAAGTGTGAAATTGAAAGGGAAATCTATTTTCCAAAGGTAGAAATATCGATTTCAAAAGGAATTGAAATCGAGGCTTATTTAAAGAATAAATAAAGAAAGTTGAAAGGGAATTTGAATAATAGGAGTTCAAACATAGAATTTAAATAAGAAAATTCAAAGGGGATTTGATTGTAGAAAATTCAAAGGGGATTTGAATATAGAAAATTCAAAGAGGATTTGAATATAGAAATTCAAATGAGATTTGAATAAAGAAGATTTAAATAATGGAAAATTGAATAAGAAAATTCAAAGGGAGTTTGAATATATGAAATTCAATGGAAGTGAAATAAAAATTGAATATGGAAAATTCAAAGGGAGTTTGAATATATGAAATTCAATGGAATTGATATATAGTTTGAATATACAAATTCAAATGGCGTTTGGATATAGAAAATATAAAAGATTTCAAATATAGGATTTGAATATCGAAAGTGAAATTGAAATTTGAATATAGAAGATTCGAAGAAAATTGAAATGAAATTCAAATATAAAGTTTGAATAAGAGATTTGAAATGAAATTCAAGTATAGAATTTGAATAAGAGAATTGAAATGGAATTTGAATGTAGAGGATTCAAATAAAATTGAAATGGAATTCAATTAGTGGATAAACAAGTTAAACCTATATTTGAACATGTAAATTCAAATAAAAAGGTGAAATGGGCAAACCAGTAATTTGAAAATCACATTAACGAACTAAGTTAAAATGATTGGATTAAGTTGAAATGAATTAAAAATGTATAAATATACATGAGATATGTATGGATAAGGTATGAAGGTATATATTAGAATGCTCGATGGAAAGGTATGTATTTAATTCATATATGATATTTTATGCGCCGTATCGGCTAGCCGCTTGGCTTTTCTTTTTCTTTTGGATTGGTGAGGGCTATGGGAGGCTATTTGAAATATCTCGATGCTCCTAGTACAAAGGAGGTTATGGAGAATTTTTCTGGGAATTTAAGGAGTTAGAATATTTTTAAGATAATTTGATAATTAGAAATCAACGTATCAATATATATAGAAGTCGATAAGGAAACGAACTTAGAAATAGAATAATATAATCAAAAAGGGAAGACTAAGAATAAAATCTCGTAAGAATAAAAAGAGAAAGTGTATATGTGTTTAAAGGTGAATAAGTAGTTGTATGGTATTGATTATTCGAGTAAGTAGTCATATCTGTTTTGACGTTATAAATGTTATTCAGTCAAGGTCTGAGAGGTAGTTATACCCCAACTTGATTGATTTCATTATTAACAAATAAATAGTAAGATTTCAGGCTCGAAGATCAAATGTTGAATAAGAGTTAGTTGAATATAGTATTTGGGTTATCGTAACGATGTTTTACACAACATCCATTTTAACCCAAATAAGTGTAAGCTTGGATATAGAAAAGAATATTTCCTAAGTATAGAAATAAGCGAGATCAAAAAAAGAGATAAGTGATTGGGATATTTTCCAATTATAAATAGTATATATTTTTTAAAGTTTAGGAAATAAAGGAAGGTGATATTCGGAAATGTTTTCCAATTAACATAAAAGGCCAATATGGTTATTGAAAATATTTGGTTAACAAATATTGATAAAGAAATAGAGAAGTGATTTAACTAATGGAATATTGATTTTGGGCTCAGTTGAATTTCAAAAAGGAAAATTTGATTTTTTTTGAAAATAGTAAACTGTTTGAAAACTCCCTGGGAAAGACTGTTTGAATTAAAAACAAATTTAACAGAAATTTGTGAAAGCAAAATTTGAATTAAGGTAAAGCCAGTAAAGTGGTAACTGAGATTGAATTAGAATGATATAAAGACAAATTGGATTGTGAGATTAAAATTTGAAGTGTGATGTGGTAATCAAGTTAAGAGTTGGGAATCGAGAAGAAACTCGAGTTAAAATGATATTTGGCTCGGATATAAGCGAATGGTTGTGTTGTGAATAAAAGCAGATTGGATTTGATTGAGGTAACTCTTGTATATGCTGAGTTGATAGCATATGGAAGTGACAGAGTTGATATGCCCGACAAAAAGGTACAAGTTTATATTTCTATTGAATATAAGATTTTTTGAGCCGAATTGGCAAGCCGCTTGGCTGTTTGATTTTCTTTAGGGTTGGAGATGGCCCAGAGAGGCGAGTTGGAGTTTGAGATATTGACCAGTACAAAGGAGGTGCTGGCAAAATTTTTCGAAGGGTTAAGGCGTTAGAAAATTTTCAGGATTTTTGAAAATTTTCGTTGATAAGAATTAATTAATAAATTTAATTAAAATTAAATTGGTTCAGTTGCAACTGAAGATAAGAAGTGAACAAATGTGTTCTAACCAGTCGATAGGGTCGTCCCCTACTTTTTAGCAATTTCGAGGACGAAATTATTTTAAGTGAGGAAGATTGTAATGACCCGCATTGGCAAGGGTATTATGATTAATTTATTTAATTATATCAATGGTGGTATAGTGAATTAAATGGTTGTGGAATTAAATAATGGTGAATATTTAAATTAAAATAATAAATTAAATAATACATTTAATTCTGAAACATCAGAATTGGCTGAAATGGCGATATGGTGTGAACCGGATCATCTGTGATATTTCATTCAGCTTGGAATTGAATTTGAATAACGAATATATTTAAATAACGACAGTTTGAACGTATAATTATATTATAATTATAATCGAACTTAAAATGACGCTGCAGTTCGTAAATTGGCAATTCGAACTTCAACTGAATGTATAGGATTCGTTTTAAGCCGGATTTCTGTGAAACAAGAAACGTGTGGAGCTGGTGAAGTATATCTTTCTGATGGAAGAGAGAAATCAGGATTTCGTCGGGTAGATTTTTAGATAGGTCCAAATCAAATTTTAAAATAGTCGCTATAGAATCGTTTATCGGCCATAACAGTTATTTCAAAATAATTTGATATCGGGTGTGAATTCAGACAAGGTTCTTTTGGGACGTAACAATAATTTAATTTTTAGAATTTTATTGTAATTTTTAATTAATTAAATAAGCAACTTTTTATTTGGAGTCTTTTGCACCCTGTATCAGCGATTTTGGGGTTTCACAATATGAGTTAACCTACCGGTATTATTAAATTTTTGGGATCGTGGGACATTGCTCGTCTCAACGGTGTTTTTATTTCTGTTCATAGCAGCTCGTATATGGACAAAATTTTATATAATGGGGTACGTAAAATTTTAACCACTTAAATAAAATGTTCCTATATAACTTTTTCCATTCTCTGATCCAAAAAGGGCACGTCTCCCTCCTTTGCAGCCGCACAAAACACATGTTCCTCCAACAAACTCTTGGCCTCCAAACAACCGCACAAAACAAAAGGGAACCTGTATAGATACCCGTTAGCCATAGACCTTTCCGCAAGCAAAAAGAATGAGCCGCCACTCTTCTTCATTTCTTTTCTACAAACGAGAGTTCTGAAAAATAAAAATAATATAAAAGTGTGTATGCAAGTTTAATTGTGCATAAGGAGTTAGGGAGGTTCGAACTACATGTTCGTGAGGAGGAGTTTGGTGATACTCGTGCGCCGGATGTTGGTCTCTGGTGGGAGCTGAAAGGCTATGGAGCCGGATTTATAAGGTGGAGGAAGCTGATACAGTGAAAGGGTACGAGTTTGGAAATGATGATGGAGGAAACAAATAAGAGGGAGGAGGCGAGTTGTATGGGATGGACGTTGGCGGTGTAAGGCATAGTATGGTGCGGGGTTGAAGTGGCAAATGTTCGACCATGGCCCGTAAGGTTGCGTGATATATGTACATAGGAGCTGATGCTTTTGTAAATGGAGAGGGATATACATTAGAGTTTTATATATGTCTGTAGCGGTTTAGATGGAAGCAGAGGAGTGCGAGAATCATGGGATGTGAAGTAGAAAAATGGGATCGAAGTTTTGAAACTGGCGTTGGTTTATTTTCTGGAGTTGCAGCGGATACTGGGAGGAAGAAGGAAAGCACTGTAGCGGATTCCTTATTTTTCGGGTGCTGAAATGAATTAAGAACTTGGGTGGACGGTTGGTAGAAATGGGCTTCGACGTGGGCTATAGAATAAAAATAAAATGATCCGAACAGGCAAATTGGAAAAGAAGAAGCAACGGTGAGCATGGGATTTTGAAATGGGGTTAAGGCCCAATGGGTTTTATTAGTTAAGTACTATTTTAATTTAAGTACATACGAACTTCGTAATAGCATAACTCCCTCATACGATAGCAGAATTTGACGAAACAAGATCCGATAGGATCATATGGACGGAAGCAACATAAGGAGAGCTTCACAATGAAGCTGACTGGAAGTGAATCCGAGCTCGTTACAATTTATGGCGAAATAAATTGTCCGACTCGATCAAAGAACGCAAACCGATTATTTAACGGTTAACGCGCCAATGTGAGTAAATCTCACTAACTCTGAACATTTTCTAATTTCATGTTGTATTTTTAGAACTGTTAGATATTGGCTGATTGACTGTGTGTTGATTGTTTGATTGAACTGCTAGTCAGTTAGTTGAATTTTCTATATCGATTCTGTTTAAAAGAATATATCATATAGAACTTAAAGTGATGTTATCTATATTGTTTAACATCTGTGATGCAGGGAAACAGGTTGGAGGAATCCAACTGGATTCCTCAACATTTATTTTACTGTTTTTTTCATATATTGTGATATATGATGTGTTATATAATCTGTTATGGATTATGGGTGTTGGAATGATGTTGATCATTGTTATTCGATATTGTAAATATCATAAAAGACCCTGGGATGTAAAAAGAAGTATTTCAATGTATATTGAAATAAAGGAAATTTATAAAATCACAGGATTTTATAAAAGGAATTTTTTATAAAACGAACACGGTTTTATAAAAGGGATATTTATTTAGAAAATAAATAGAAGTTATAAATAGTAAATATTTGTAACGGTAAATAGAAGTTATAAATAGGAAATATTTGTAACGGTAAATAGAAGTTATAAATAGGATATATTTGTAACGGTAAGTAAACGTTATAAAAAGGAAATAGTTGTAACGGAAAACGTAGTTTTTTTTGTCGATATTAGTTAATCGATTAGTGTTAAAGTTAAAAAGAAGTTAATCGATGTTAGTTAATCGATTAGTGTTAAAGTTAAAAAGAAGTTAATCGATGTTAGTTAATCGATTAGTGTTAAAGTTAAAAAGAAGTTAATCGATGTTAGTTAATCGATTAGTGTTAAAGTTAAAAAGAAGTTAATCGATGTTAGTTAATCGATTAGTGTTAAAGTTAAAAAGAAGTTAATCGATGTTAGTTAATCGATTAGTGTTAAAGTTAAAAAGAAGTTAATCGATGTTAGTTAATCGATTAGTGTTAAAGTTAAAAAGAAGTTAATCGATGTTAATTAATCGATTAGTGTAAAAGTTAAAAAGAAGTTAATCGATGTTAGTTAATCGATTAGTGTTAAAGTTAAAAAGAAGTTAATCGATGTTAGTTAATCGATTAGTGTTAAAGTTAAAAAGGAGTTAATCGATGTTAGTTAATCGATTAGAGAATAAAGTTGAAAGGAGATAATCGATGTTAGTTTAATCGATTAGAATGGAAGCAAATGAGTTAATCGAATATAGTTATTCGAATAGAAGCAAATGAGTTAATCGAATATAGTTTATTCGAAGAAAGTAAAAGGAGTTATCGAATATAGTTTATTCGAAAAGAGTAAGTGAAATGAGTAAATAAACAGCGTTAGTCAAATAGTGTTAGTCCAATAGAGTTAATTGATAAGAGTCAATCGAATATAGTTATTCGAAGGAGGGTTAAGTAAGGAAGTTTGTTAAAGAAATATAAAGTGAACTTTGCCTATTTCAAAGTTAGAAATGTTGTTCAGTTAAGGTATGAGAGGTAGTTCTACCCCAACTTGATTGACTTCATTTTTAACTAAGGAATAGTTAAGGTTCGATAGTAAAGGAAATGGTTTGAGTTGGCATCGCGATGGTTTGTTTAAACATCTGTCTAAGTCCAATGATGAAGCTTTGGAAATGTTTTCCAAAGAAGAAACCAGAAATGTTTTCTAATAAAGAAACAAGGAAATGGAAATGTTTTCCATTGTTAATAACGTATATTTTCCCAATTTAGAAAATAAGGAATATTGAACGTAGAGAAACATGAGATAAGTAAATTAATGAACTAAAGAGATGAATGTTGAATGATGTTTGATCGATATAATTTCCATTTGGAAATAATATCGTTGGTTGCACACTTGTTCATATTCGATAGTTAAATCACAGACTATCGAAGTTTTGACCATTTAACGTTGTTAATATGGAGAGACCGGTTGGATTATTATCCGAAGAACCACTCTGTATTGGCATAAGCGTTGCGAATCATATATGCCAAAGGAAATTGAAGACGGAGTTATGCAAGGGCTATCCTGTTTACAGAATAGTGCCTTCGGTTCATCCTGTTCCTGGATGACTTGTATGGACGGATGTCTGACAGAGTATTTCCAGAAAATCACGTATATTGATTTCTCCAACTGTACCAAGAGTGGAAGCGGAGAAGGAAACTTCTTTTAGCTAACACATAATGTATGGTTGAGGACTTCAATCGGTGATTTGATGGATTTGACGATGTGGCATTCAAAGTGAATCTGGTAGGATGATAAAGCGTAGCTTCTAGCCTCATCATCCGGTAAATGACAGAAATCGGGCAGGCAGCATGGCTAAGTCGGTCGCACTGAAGTAGGGTGTATAAACACCTGATCTAGAGTTTCATTTACTTCTAAAAATCTATTGTTGATGCTGTCCCATTCGGGAAACGGTTGCTGATCCCAACTGTTGGTGATATACATTCGATACACTCAAGCGAAATGAGTGGTCGGTCATGTGTGGCCGGGTTGCAAGATGTTCTTGTTGAACCTAGTGTATTCCTCTCTAGAGGTACACGAGCGAAAGGTGTTTCCATACCTTGTCATTATTGGAAATCCATTTCCCAATACGTGCTTGCGGTTTTGATTGTATACTATATATGTAGAACGTGAGATGAAAGCGTTTCTGCTAGATGATTATATATACTGTGATTGATAGGCATTATTATAATATCAAAAGGTTTTTGATATAAAGTTATTTTGGATTCTCATAAGGGAAAAACCCGTTCCGTTATGCGGCGTGGTCTTATGAGATATCATTTACTTGTTCAACTTTTTTTAACTGTTTTACTCATACCAGTCCCATGACTGACCCGGAGTTTACTTTGTTGTTTTCCCTAAACTCTTGGGTGCCTAAATTTGTACGGGCAGTCAAGTAGTCGGGATTTACAGATATACTGGAAGAGCTTGGAGCAGGAGACTTCAGGATCATATAGCTATAGTTATTTCCGCTGTGTTGTAAGTGCTGTACTTTGATAATGATATGTATATTCAAGTACTGATTTGTATTTCAAAGTTATGTTATGAATTATATGTTATTCGTTCCGCTGTGAGATTCGTGTTACTCTGATGTTGTGCTCTTCTTCTTCTTCTATTCTAAGTTTCTATCTTATCTTTTCTCACCCTCTAATTTCTTTCACTAATTACCAGGATTTTTCGATGGTTTGGTTATCGACATCGTGCTTATGTCGAAAACCAAAGTCGCCGAAAATCCGGGTCGTTACAGTTGGGGTGCAATTGATATGATTTTGCATGCCATAAGTGGATGGCCATAATTGAGTCAATTATGGACATCATTAAAAGTTGACTTAATTAATAATTTGAATAGGGAATTATTAAAACTGGGGTAAAAGATTTCAAGTGTTAATCAATGCTTAGGACACGAGGTTGGACTCGTTTGTGACGTAAACCTGCCCGGACCCGCCCGACAATTCCAGTGGTCACAAATGTCAGCCCAATGTGAGAGGTCCTAGGCCTAAACTAAAGCATAACGGTTGTAAAGACACGAGGTTAGACTCTTTTATGGTGTAAGACTGCCCGGACCCGCCCGGCAAATCCAGCTGCCATAAATGCCAGTCTAATGTGAGAGGCCTTTATGAGGTTATGGCCTGAATGAATTAAGAAATACTTAACCATATAAACATGTAAGGTGGGACATGGGGGTTAAGTAGGTGCCTTGGGTGGCATGAGGAATCTAGGGGGTGCCCTTAGTGGCATGTGAAATACGATTAGTAAGACTTAACCAAACACACATGTAAATGAACATGACTAAGAGGGTTAAGTGGGATATACTAGTGACAAGCTTAGGTGGGTAGCTTGTGGGGGCCCATTTCGACCAGTATCCCAAACGTATCTTTGTGGGCTCGACCCAAGTCGAGGACGGGACACGCATGCTGGGTTTGACTATAAGAGGCCAAAACGGGGAGCGGTGGCAACGCAAGTCCAACGGGTTTCATATGCGTGTGTGGACCCGGGCTGGTAGATAAGACGTTGTTGCATCGTGTAGGTATAAGCCGTGCATTCTCAAGTTGTATCGGGTTGCCACTTTAGGGGAGTGATACACCCCACTATGGGGCCAGCACGGGTATCTACGAGTAGGGAGCCGATCGAAAGTGGGTAGTGGGGTACACCTAGTGGAGATAGGGGCAGACGACACCTATGTAGTCAGCTAGGGGTACGTAAGGCTATTTATAAAGTTTCTGTGTGAAGCAAGTGGGATCAAACAATAGGGTGACTGGTGTGGTGCAGTGTAGTAATCATTCGTTAGTAATTAGGCGTGCCTTTACCGTTATCTTTAACGTTATCTTAAACGCTATCTTTATCTTCCTAAGAGTTCATAGACATTTACTTGTCTTCCAGCTTATGCCTTAGTCTAGTTATTTTGAAAATAGTATTGTTAGAATTATCATACTCACCAGACTTTATGTCTGACCCCCTCTATTTCTATCCTTTTTCCCCCTCCAGGTCCTCAGGTTGGGCCCAGTTCTAGTGGAGTTTGATTGAATTGCTTCATCTCTCTTTGGAAAGCTTGGACCGTTGAAGTAAAGTCTAGCTTGTTATCTTTTTAATGGCTATTTAAGTAATGGGATTATGTATTTTGTTTTTATGAAGATGGATATTGTACTTGGTTATGATCTATGGTTTTATGATGTAACAAACATGTTTGATTTCCGCTACAATAAAATGAAGTTTTAGATTTTTCAAGTACTATTTACTATCTGTCTTGTTGTAATTTTTCTATTCTATATTCACTTATAACCTCCATGGAAGTTAATGCATTCCCTTCGTGAGTGACATTTGTAACACCCCGCCTCCGCTAGGGTCACTCGCAAAGGAATGCACTAGCTTTAGAGGGGCATTATTGGTAAACATGCACAGAAATATCACAAGACAGAACATATAAAATAGCGGAAGTAAAATCGAACTTTCATAAACATTAATAATTAAGGTCTAAAGCCTTTTACATCAGAGTACATCAAAACCTGTCTTGCAATAATAAAGAAGCATAAAGACTTTTTCATAAATTATTCCCCAAGATAAAGCAGTAAAGTAGCCATAGCCAAGGAAAGTCCAAGCCATCCATGATGACCTTCAAGCAGAAGAAGTCCGAACTAAACAACAGTATTTCCTCCCTGTAACCTGGGGCGAAACGGAAGAAAAGAGGCGAAACAAAACGGGTCAGTCAAAAAGACTGAGTAAGCCCTATCTACTATTAGCATAAAAACTAGTAAAGTTAACTGACATGAGAAACTGAGATGAACATAAGCATGATAACAAGCTAGATAAGCTAAATCAAAATAACAGGATGACCTACTGAACTCAGGTAAACTAAGGTGTCATGATAAATTACGATGTCAAGATAAAACAAGGTATCACATCGTCAGGTTTCTATCAAGTATAACATCCCCAAGATATCTATCACGTATAACGTCCCATGTATCTATCCTGTATGCCTGCTCTGCACCTACCGTACTAGTATCCTAACTGTATTACGTGTTATCCGTGAATGACCCTTACTCAAAAGTCGTGTAATGGTCCATGTCAACCTAATATGCCGCATATATAGGTTACTCAACTCATATGTTTCTTTCCATGTATAAGTTCAGTCCTTTGCCGTAGGCTGTACGGGCTTTCCCATGTAAACGGTTTATCCTTGAAGTTGTTTTGGACTGCAACCCTTGATCTAGTTGTGTTTCCTTACCATGAACTATCGCGCGTCCACTTAGGATTTATGCCACCTAGAACCGCTAGGGATTATGCTACCTAATGAACGTTTCCGTGTCTCGGTTTGGGTTTTGGCCACCTAGGACCACTAGGGATTACGCCACCCGTCAACCGCGCCCTTGATCCCACGTATGTATCGTGAATCGTTTTCCATGTCTAGATGCACATGTTCCCCAATGTGCCATCCGAGTTCCGTGCCAGGGCAAATCAAGAAATACGGAACTCGGTCGGGAGCTTTAAATCGTCTGCCGATGCAGATATCAAGGTCTGTTTTTGTACCCGTGGCTATGGTCCCACGTGACCCCTCCCTCAACTACTGAAAGGCAATCCAAGAAAAATCATGTATAAGAACCACTCCACGGCCCCGCTATAGCCCACTTTCCTATGGGCCAACCTCACCCATGACTCGATAGCAAGCACATGGTCTGTTGGGGGTTCCCTGCCTTTCCGTACGTACACGATTGACTAAAGATGGTAGGTAGTCGGCGATGTGCTATCCAGGGCAAAAACCAAGAATCGTCGACTCCACGCTAATCCATCCCAGTCTTTAGGTCGCTCGCATAGCAACCAAGGCATACTCTTGGTCCTTCTAACGCAGACCTTAACCTCTCATGGGCCTAGTATAATTACCTGGCATCCCACAGAGGGATCCCAAGAATATCCTCACGTCCCCCGAAGCTTCCACTTCGGCACCCAGTGCGCTGGAGCTTTTATCCAAGTCAGATAGCTTGCTCCTCCTCGTATACTAAGCGATGACCTACCGTATCAGGTTACTCATCGCTTTGAGAATTAGTCCTATGTCCTTAGCTAAGAATTATTACTTAGTTACCCTTCAACTAAGGTTTACCACTTAGCCTTATTCCCGTTATCCTTGATTAGCCACGATTTTCTACCTAGTTCCTCTAACTAGGGTTTGTCTATTGGGTTAAGTGTTATCATCCAAGTCCATGACTTAACCTGCCCACGAATCACGTCAAGATTGGCTAAGTATTTAAGTTCAAGACTTAGCCCTACAAGTTGGTTAAGTGTACCCAGAGGCTCATGACTTAACCCTATCGAGTCAAATTGGTCAAGTACTAGCTTACCTTAATCCTATCGGATTATCTTGCTAGATCGATTAAGCATAGACTATCTTAATTCCATCAAATTATCGAGTCGGATTGGTTAAGTATAGGTTAGCTTAACCCCATCCTCTAATCGTACTACAATGGTTAAGTACATTCTAAGAAGGTCTTGTGACTTAACCTTATCAGGTCCGCGTATTAGATTGGTTAAGTGTGGGTTACTTAACCCCATCAAATCATCATGTATATTTGGTTAAGTATAAGTTGCTTAACCCCATTAAATTACCACGTTAAGTTGGTTGAGTATTGGTTACTTAACCTCATTGAATTACCAAGTTTAAATTGGTTAAGTGTTTAACTTAACCCCATCGAATTACCGTGTTTAGATTAGTTAAGTGTGGATTACTTAACCCCATCTAATTACCCAGTCGGATTAGTTATGTGTAAATTACTTAACCTCATCCCCTAATCATCTTGCATGGTTAAGCGTCATTAAGAAATCAAACCCGATCCCACTTAACCTTACCAAGTTATCGTGTTGGATTGATTAAGTGTTGATTAACTTAACCCCGTCCACTAGTCGTATAAAAAATGGTTAAGTGTCATTAGGCGAATCAAGTTACTTAACCTACCCAACCTTGTCATGTTTTGTTAAGTATCATTAGCCTAATCAAATTACTTAACCCACTTGTCCATGTCATATTTGGTTAAGAGTCATTAATCAAATTGTCTTAACCCTATTATGTGGCATTAATTACTTAATGCACCTTCACCTCTCACATTAGACTTTGTTGTGGTTACTAGTTAAGCCAGTCGGTTCCGGGTAGCTTTACACCACAACTTGGTCTAACCTCGGGTTCGAGCACACATGACCAACTTCTCACATTGGGTCCTATTGTTTGCAACTACTAGTTAGGCCGGTCGGTTCCGGGTAGTTTTACGTTGCAAACTGAACCCAACCTCTAGTTGGCCACTTTCATGTTTAGTTTAGTGTCATGTTCATAGTCAAGTTTTCAAGCAATTGGGTAGACCTAACTTAATAGGTAAATTCCCAATGGGTAGACCTAACTTAATAGGTAAATTCCCAAGCTTATGTTTTTATGCATACTTACATGTCAACTTCCATGTTATATTTCAAGTCATGTTTTCAAGTATAAACACATGTCATATTTAACGTTACATGTTGTCATGTTTATACCCATTTACCCAAATCATGTTCATATCATTATGTTTTCCTCATAATGTGACCCCAACGCTTTTAAACTCGCATATATGTTCGCAACAACGTAATGGACCAAATGAAGAGACTTGACAAAGGCATGACAAAAATGGATATTAAGCCACAAGTTAATCATGGTGGCAAATGGGGCACAAATGTGTTCATTAGCTTGCATGTTACATTCTTAAGCCTCAAAACATGCATAAACCCAAACTTGGCACATAAGTGAATCATGGTGACAAAAGACATGGAATGATGACTAGAAACTCGCATATATCATCATATAAGGGTTATGACTTCATATGCAAGTTGACATAATGATTATGAAGATTCTCATGTTGCATAATGCAACATTTCAACATAAAGGTTGTAGGTTTTAGCTCATAAGATCAAGATAATGACTTCATAAACTTGCATGACATAGTAGCATATATCATTCTCAATGATCAAACCCAAACATGAACATTTAACTTCATAGTTAATATCTAAGAGTAGGGAAGGGCTTACATTGCTATGAAGGCCTAAATCGATTAAACTAAAGCTTATGATGAAGCCTTTGCATGCCATCACCCAAAAACCTAAAGATGGATGCTCCAAATCACTAAAAACACCATCTTTATGAACAAAGATGTAACAACCCGTATTTTTCGATAACGTGTTAAAACGAGAATCAAGGCAGAATTTAATTTTAAATTCTGAATCAAGTAAAACGGGCTACGCCATTGCATTCGTCTCGGAAAAATACGTGAAATAGAGTCCGAGTTTTCGAAAATCGGAGTCCGTATGACCCGGTTAAGGCCCAAAGAAGTTTTCGGAAAATTTGAATTTCGAAACGTGCAGAAATGGGGCCAGGCGGGAAAATTCCCGCCCAGACAAGTCGACAGGCATGTCGACAGGTGAAACACCCCACCTCCGTTAGGGTCACTCTCAAAGGGAATGCCCTAATTTTGGTGGAGGTTTATAAGTACAAGTCACAGATATACATGACAGATATAAGAACACATATTTGTAAACAGCGGAAGAACAACAAACTTTTATTTCATAAAGTCAAATACGTGTTACAACAACATCCTTTCCAAAAACATAACATAACACTTTCATAATCTGTCTTGAGTACATTATTTAAAGAAGCATAAATAAAACGTAGATAAACTGCAAAAGCCCCATAGTGGACTGTCCAAAGCCATAGTTCAAAACAGGAAAGTCCAAGCAATACATTTCTCTTCTTCAAGCTGGATGTTGAGGTAGGTCAAGCTGCTGTGTTCCCTCCCTGAGGACCTGGGGGGGAAACGGAAGAAAGAAGACGAAAGAAAAATAGAGTCAGACATAAAGCCTGAGTAAGTCTAGTACTATTTTGTCTATGAATAAAGAACTGGGTATGATAAGTAAAACAGGAAGTGGGCAACATTATAAACTTGGTTAAGTTATCTAGGGTCGAATATACTATCGTACCCCATGTTAATCTCTGAACCCATATAAACTAGTTTCCAATTTGCACCCCAAAATCAGGGTGATGTGATCCATTCTACGATGATCGGCTCCTACTCGCATAGTTACATGTGTCTTACGGCCCCCGATGTCTGTAGTTACCTATGCTGGTCCCACCATGGGGTGTATCAAGTCCCATAGTGGCAACCCGACACAACCTTAGAGTGCAAAGGTATGCTACTGGTGTCCAGTGCTTTATTTTTCTGCGTCGGAGTGCGTGCACGCCCGCACACCGTTAGAACCTACACTGCTACACCACCGCCGTCGATTTGACCTCTTACAATCAGCCCAGTAATCGTGCCCCACCCTGCCTAGTTTCAGGGTATCCTGATACACCTTCTAGGGTTACTGCTGAAAAGGGTCCCCCGTTACTAGGTTTTCTATCTCTAGCCAACATGCTAAGTTGGTTAAGTGTTTCCTAACCTAACCCCACCAGTCCGTTTAGTTTAGCATGTTCCATTTTGATTAAGTCTTTAGTTCACTTAATCCTAACAATCCTGACTCAGCCTTAATTGTCTTATTAAGGCCCTGACCTCTCACATTAGACAGGTATTGTTGTGGCTGCCTGTTGCCGGTTGGTTCCGGGCAGTCTTACGCCACAACTCAGTCTAACCTCGGGTCCTTGCTGGGCTCTATGTTTAACCTCCCACATTGGATAGGTATTGTTGTGACTACTGGACAGCCGGGCGGTTCCGGGCAGGTTTACATCACAACTCAATCCAACCTCGGGTTAAACACATCGTCTTTTCTACATTTACATATTTTGTCATTCTTCTTTATTTCTTATATGTAAATATTTGCGGCCCATTATTATGTTAATGGTGTAAAGGTTACACCAACCATGGGCCCAACCCATACTTGACTTTGGGCCCTTCTATTTCATATTTTCATTAATTAATTAATTTTTAACCCAACGTTATTTTTCCCCCGTTTTACACGTCCGTTTATATATATTGGGCTTAGCCTTTTAAAGCCCAATTTAGCCATGCGAAAAGGGGAGGCTTATGGCGTATACACAAAGAGGGGAAAGTGAGCGCATGAACTTGCATATGACGTTGGAAAATACATAATAGAAATTGGTGTACTTGCATAGTGGTGACATGTATTTTGGTCATAAAACATTGGTGACATAAATCAAGGCATGTAAACTTGCATAGGTTTAACTACAACATGAACCTATATTCTTATTTAGGCATATTGTCAAACATAAGCATGGCCTAAATACTTCTAGCATAAACATGGCATATTGTCAAACATAAGCATGGCATAAAATACTTCTTGCATAGGCATGGCATATTGTCAAACATAAGCATGGCATAAAATACTTCTAGCATAAACATGGCATAATGTCAAACATAAGCATGGCATAAATACTTCTAGCATAAACATGGCATATGTATAGTTAAATTTGTTCATGGCATAAATATAAACAAGTCATGTTCATAAGGTTTCTACATGTTTACAAAGAGGATATTTGTTACTAACACAAAAGCATAGTTCAACTTAATTAAATTTAATCACATAACGATGGTATACTTATGCATAAATATTCCTAATCATGGTGTTTGCTTTTAACTTGCAAAAAAAGGGATTTTTGTGTCTAACTTAGCCATGTCTCACATATGTCATCATATAATTCTTTTAAACAAGATAGACTTAATCATGAATTTCAATTATGCCCAATATCATTCATAGCCTAGCCATATTCATAAGTTTTGCAAAAGCATGACTTAATACATGGATTATGGTGTCAAAATTCCAACATAGTTTCATATGAACTATAACAACCAAACTTGTCTCAATTACTTGCAAAATGATTTATGCACAAAATAGACATCATGATGGCATAATAACAAAGCCCCAAACTTGCATGAATTTCAATCAACTACATACATGTAGCTTCAACATAGACTACATAATTTGCGCAATATTCCAAACGTATATTTGCATAGAACTACCGCATGTAGTTCTTTATAATTGAATGACATAATTCAGAATATCCAAAAGTATATAAATCGCACAAATACGAATTTCATTGCCACAATTCAAGCATACATATCTACACAATCATTTGTTCATACCAAAGTAATACTCTACTTACAATGGTTGCGGCAAATTCTCTAATTAAGAGATATGATTCCTTTGTTGAATTGATTAGCTTTAGGTTGCTTGAATTGCTTTAGGCTTTAGAACTTTCTCCCTAATCCTCTCTCTCTAGATGGCGGCTACTCTTAGTCGTTCCTCAGCAACATGGCGGCTATGCTCTTAATTTGAATGAATAGATTAGGGTTTAGTCTAGGGTTGTTTATATAGAGGTTAGGAATTGATTAGAACCATTGATGTTGCTAGGTTAGATCGTAGCCATTCATTAGATAGAGAGACCAATTAAAACTTTCCACCTAGCCCTAATGACAAAGCAACCCACAGAAATTCGACCAAACACAGACCAGGCCAGCCAGGAGGGACTGGGTTCGATTTTCAAAAATTAAACTTTAAATTGAGCTGTTTTAGTCTATTTGAATTTTATCTATTGTATACATATATTTTTGCATATATATATATATTCTCATATATATACATATATTTTCTTTATTTCCTTGTATGTACGTTCTTATCCTTTCAAAATTTGAATTTGTATACGTACATGTATTTGCATGCTCAGTTGGCCCTCTCTAAAACAGAGATAAAAATTATGTCGCCGCCGGGGTTCGAACCCCCGACCTCCATGCTACAAATCCAATGCCTTAACCAACTGAGCTACAGAGGCTTTTGTTAATAAGTCTTAGAATAATAATAATTATTGTCCTCTCCTTACTTCTCTTTTTTCATGTTTTGCTGTAATATTTAAATTAAAGATATCTTCTTCATACGTTATCCGTTTTGCGCAAACTCGGACTCTATCTCAAGCAGAATTCCGAGACGAACGAAATGGTGATGTCCGTTTCCCTTAATTTTTCTGTTACAATATAATTATACTTTAATTTGTTAATTTACTGTTAACGGAAAAATCCGGGGTGTTACATTCTCCTCCACTTAAAAGGATTTCGTCCCCGAAATCTTCAAGTTTAGGAAGAATGTAAATCCTAACATTCAATCATCCATCTACTCATCCATCAAACACGAGCATCCATTGTCCTTAAAAGACTTCTAATGCTTCATGATCATATGCGAAGTGTGTGTGTTCATGAACTTATCTAATGCAAAATCAGGCGGTCTACTGATTCAGTTGACCTCCTTAATGCGAATCATGTAAGTGCCATGTATCCATTATGTATGCAGATTTTTCCTATTCATGATTCTACATGGGTGCACAATCTTTCATACAAATGCAACATCCATATGACAACACATTAAAGTTCAACCATATACGAGTGCAAACATATATGCATATGCAATATGAAGTGACTGAGCCGATCTAAAACCTAGATTGTGTGTGTATATGCAACCACGAGCAACCACTAGCAATCACTTGCAACCACTTGCAACCATCATACATAACATGTTTCAATTACATGTTTCCATCCAAAAAGATTCTACCTAAAAGATACGGTCGAGGAAATATACCTAAAAAGATAAAAGCGCAACTTAAGGAAAGAGAAAGATCAAGGATGTACCCTCGAACAGAAAAGGGTAAGCTGTACGGATTCTAGCTTCAGTTTCCCAAGTCGCGTCTCCCTCGGCGTCGCTCCACTGAACTTTGACGAGCTTGACTTCGCGGTTGCGTAGCTTCTTCACTTCCATTCCTAAGATGCGGGTTGGAACTTTTCGTATGGTTGCTTCGCGCTCCACTTCGGCCTCTTCGAGTATATTTGGCTCTACCACTTCAGCAGACTCATGTAGACATTTTCGGAGATGTGAAACGTGAAAGACGTTGTGGACTCCAGCCAACTTCTCGGGTAGCTCTAATCTATAGACCATTTTCCCAATCGTTCCTATCTAAAGGTATAGTCGAAGTAAAAACTTTGTGCCCATTAGGCAATGTCAAAACTGGAAATCTATGCCACATATATATTGATTAGGAGAAGAACTCTCTAAGCATCAGCCCCGAAGACCGAAATCAACATCAGACTGACACCCAAAGAATTAATCAACCCAACCACCACATATGATTCTAGGAAACTAAGCATGATGGACTCCTTTTAGGTCACAAGGGAGTCCCTTCCTAAGTCCAACTATGTTGCCAAATGTACTTACTAAGGTGATTCTTTACAACTCATGCATAAGTGAAATGAACCTTCAGCCTTAGTGGCGAACACTCCTGGAGTGCCCTATTCTGAAATGCTCCACCTAATGAACCCCTTCTCTAGAAGCTCTTTAATCTGTTTACTGAGCTCTTTCCTTTCTCGTGGAGCCATATGTCTAACGGGCAACGCAACGGGCTTTGCATTATCTACAAGATATATGCGGAAGTCTATCTCCCGCTTCGGAGGCAAGCCCTTCACCTCTTCAAAGACATCCGGATATTCCCAGACCACTCTAACTGATTTCAGATTTTCAACAGAGGCATCTAGCGATTCAAGATAACTAAGCATAACCGCATACGAGGGATTACAAGAAATTTCCAAAGTATTACCGAGCTGGGTTAGGAGCCTAACAACCCTTTTCTCACAATCAAGGATGGCCCCATTACTGGATAGCCAATCCATGCCCAAAATCAAACCATACCCCGAAAAGCCCAAAACAAAGGCACTACATTGAAATTCTACGCTTAGAATAGAGATTTTCAATCCCACACAGATCATAGACAAATGAGCTGGGCCCCCAATTGGGTTTGAAACAATTAAGGGGTCCTCTACCATACTAGTTTTTAGGTGCAGAGATTCTACTAAAGCAGACGAGATAAAGGAGTGTGATGCGCCAGAATCAAATAAAGTGCGAACGGGGTGATCATAAAGATAAACTACACTTTCTACAGAAGTGTTTGTACCTCGCTGTTGCAGAGGTGGCGCTTCCAGCACATGAACCTGTGCCCCTGGGGTGGATCCAGCCCTCTGCCCCTGTCCTCGTTTCTTTGGGCAGTCCTTAGCCCTATGGCCCGTCTCACCGCAAGAAAAGCACCCACCATTCTCCTTGGCCTTCTTTTTCCGGCAGTCCTTTACTAAGTGCCCCACTTTGCTACAGAATTTACACTTCCTCTTCTCTCGGGACTTATTGTCTTTCCCTCCCTTCTCAAAGTCTGTCTTCTCAGGGCAGTCTTTGCTGATGTGTCCAGTCTCCCCACAATGAAAACATTCACCTTGCTTTCTTCTCCTCTTTCTAAAATCCTTGGCTATGTGCCCCTCCGTACCACAAAAATTGCATTTCCTTTTTTCTCGTTTCTTATTATTACTGTTACGATCCTTTCTTGTTTGACTATTATTCGTCTTCCTACTCTGGGACTCTTCCGCTTGATGGTTCACGTGGAGGAGGAAGAGTTAAAGCGTTAGCAGCTGGGGAGTAAGGTCTCCAGACATGCTGAAACCGAAAGGATAGATTCAAAACGAAGGATAGAAGATAGTACCTATGGCTTTGGGGACTTTGCCTTTTTAAAATAAAATAAAATAATATTTTTCTTAAAAATGCTTCTTTAAATTTCCTTTTTGAAAATAATTTTTCAAAACTTTTTATCTTATCTGGTAAACCTATGCTCTGATACCAAGTGAAACACCCCACCTCCGTTAGGGTCACTCTCAAAGGGAATGCCCTAATTTTGGTGGAGGTTTATAAGTACAAGTCACAGATATACAAGACAGATATAAGAACACATATTTGTAAACAGCGGAAGAACAACAAACTTTTATTTCATAAAGTCAAATACGTGTTACAACAACATCCTTTCCAAAAACATAACATAACACTTTCATAATCTGTCTTGAGTACATTATTTAAAGAAGCATAAATAAAACGTAGATAAACTGCAAAAGCCCCATAGTGGATTGTCCAAAGCCATAGTTCAAAACAGGAAAGTCCAAGCAATACATTTCTCTTCTTCAAGCTGGATGTTGAGGTAGGTCAAGCTGCTGTGTTCCCTCCCTGAGGACCTGGGGGGGAAACGGAAGAAAGAAGACGAAAGAAAAATAGAGTCAGACATAAAGCCTGAGTAAGTCTAGTACTATTTTGTCTATGAATAAAGAACTGGGTATGATAAGTAAAACAGGAAGTGGGCAACATTATAAACTTGGTTAAGTTATCTAGGGTCGAATATACTATCGTACCCCATGTTAATCTCTGAACCCATATAAACTAGTTTCCAATTTGCACCCCAAAATCAGGGTGATGTGATCCATTCTACGATGATCGGCTCCTACTCGCATAGTTACATGTGTCTTACGGCCCCCGATGTCTGTAGTTACCTATGATGGTCCCACCATGGGGTGTATCAAGTCCCATAGTGGCAACCCGACACAACCTTAGAGTGCAAAGGTATGCTACTGGTGTCCAGTGCTTTATTTTTCTGCACCGGAGTGCGTGCACGCCCGCACACCGTTAGAACCTACACTGCTACACCACCGCCGTCGATTTGACCTCTTACAATCAGCCCAGTAATCGTGCCCCACCCTGCCTAGTTTCAGGGTATCCTGATACACCTTCTAGGGTTACTGCTGAAAAGGGTCCCCCGTTACTAGGTTTTCTATCTCTAGCCAACATGCTAAGTTGGTTAAGTGTTTCCTAACCTAACCTGTAACACCCCACTCCCGCTATGATCACTCACTAAGGGAATGCCATAGCATCGGTGGAGTATTTTAGTGAATATAGAACAGAAAAATTACAACAAGACAGATATAAATAGTACTTGAAATTTTTAAAACATCATCTCATAACAGCGGAAGTAAAACATGTCTGGTTACATCATAAAACCACAATAAAGGTCAAGTACAATATCCATCAAAATAAAGAAGTACATAATCCCACTCTCATACAATAGCCAAACAAAAGAAAAGATAACTGGATAACTGGAGCTTTACATCTATCCAAGCTCCTAAAGACTGGAACAGCAATCCGATCAAGCTCCACTACTGCTAGGATCCACCGTAGGACCTGAGGGTTGGGAAAAAGATAAAAACAACAGGGTCAGACATAAGTCTGAGCGAGTCCTATAACTTTAACAATACAATCGTTAAAGTAACCAGAGAAGACATAAACTGATATACGGTAACATATAGGGATGAATGGCTACCCTAAGCAGTCAACTAAACGAAGATAAAGGATAAAGACGCATCTACCCTCCCTAAGGTAAATTACTAAACTGCACCACACCAGTCGTTCCTAACTTAAAGGTTGATCCCACCCAAGGACTTATAAAATTTACTAATTAGTACCTGCGTACCCCTAGGTGACCAAGTAGGCGCCACGGGGCCCTACAATCCACTAGGTGTACACACTACTTCCCATTCGATCGGCTCCCTAACGTAGATACCCGTGCTGGCCCCACCGTGGGATGTATCATTCCCCAATGTGGCAACCTGATGGAACTAAAGGTGCACGGCTTATATCTACTCGATGCAACAACGGCTTACCTACCAGCCCGGGCCCACTCACGCATATGAAGCCCGTTGGACTTGCGTTGCCACCGCTAACCCGTTTGCCTCTTACAGTCAAGCCCAGTATGCGTGTCCCGTCCTCGACATGGGTCGAGCCCACAAAGATACGTATGGGTTACTGGTTGAAATGGGCCTCCACAAGCTACCCACCTAAGCTTGTCCCTTTTTCTAGTATATCCCACTTAACCCTTTAATCATGTTTTAATTACATGTTCCATTTTGGTTAAGTATTCTAATCGTATTTTCTATTGCCACCCAAGGCAACCACTAGATTTTCTCATGCCACCCGAGGCACCCACTTAACCCCTCATGTCCCTCTACATGCTAATATGGTTAAGTGTTTCTTAATTAATTAATTAAGAACGTAACCTTTGTAAAGACCTCTCACATTAGACTGTCTTTTATGACCGCTGGTTAAGCCGGTTGGGTCCGGGCAGCCTTATGTCATAACAGAGTCTAACCTCGTGTCTTTACATTAATTACGTATTTAGTTTGTGCCTAAGACCTCTCACATTGGGCTAACATTTGTAGCAACTGGTTAAGCCGGTTGGGTCCGGGCAGTTTTTCGCTACAACTGAGTCCAACCTCGTGTCTTAGTCAATTAATTACACCTAATTAATCACCCTCATAATTTTATATTAATTATCCCTAATTAATCAAGTTTTCTTAACATGGGTAGACCTAACTTAATAGGTAAATTCCCATGGGGTAGACCTAACTCAATAGGTAAATTCCCAACACATAGTATGGGTACACCTAACCAAATAGGCAAATTCCCATACTATGTTTATTTATTTTGTGTTATGCATAATTATATTAATTTCACACAATCTTATTAACTTATGCATTTAATTACCCCATCGTTCCCACGTAATTTCGTTCATGATATAACACATATAAAAGGTGTCAACTTGCATATGAATGAACATGTTTCAAAGGTGCCATCTTGCATATTAACAAACACATAACTTGCATAGGAACTTGCATAACATGTCACATAACTTGCATATAATATGTCACATAACTTACATATTCATTTTGCATAACAAACTTGCATATTAGCTTATAGACTTGCATAATGTGTCATCATGAACTTGCATATTAATAAACATGTAACTTGCATATTTACATACATGTAACTCGCATATTAACAAACATGTAACTTGCATATAAAGAAACATGTAACTTGCATATTTACATACATGTAACTTGCATATTAACAAACATGTAACTTGCATATTAACAAACATGTAACTTGCATATTTACATACATGTAACTTGCATATTAACAAACATGCAAACATAACATACATCATATTAAACTTGCATAAGCTTACATACTCAACATGCATAAACATAAGATTAATGCTAACATCATATCATATGATTCAAAGCTCATTAACCCACATACAAAACCATAAATCTCATCACATCTCATCTAATTAGTTTACCAAAAGATCATCAAAGTGATAGAAACTCACAACTAGCAACTTTGAACACCAAATGAAGAAGATTAAGATGCTAAGAAGGGATTAGAAGTTGATTAGAGAGTGATTAGTATGCAACCCTCTTCATAAAATTAGTGGAGGCCATGAGAGCTAGCATTTTGCCATAGTTTAGTCACTAGGTTTAATTATGAATGAATTAGGGTAGGTTAGGGTCTTATTTATAGATTAGGCAAGTGTTTTAGGCCATAGGATTAACCCTAGATTCAATCCAAGCCATCAAAGCATGTCTTGGGGAAGAAGTCAAGTGTAGGAACCATCTAGGGCCTTTAGATTAAAGATGGACCATGAGAACCATTCAAATGCAAAATCTGCACTTGAGCGAATCGGCCCACGGGTTGACAGCCAAACACCCTGGATTAACCCCTAGTCGACCCAGCGGGCTCGGGTCGACTTCAAAAATCGGCCGGTTCGGTTATTCCCCTCTCCCAATTCGCTGTTTTGAGCATTTTTGCATATTTATTTATTAAATTTTCAATTATATATATATATATATATATATATATATCAATATATATATATATATATATATCTACACAACCCATTTCACTTAATTAAGTATACTTTAATTTGGGAATTTTCGTGAAACTTCGCGAGGCCATATCTTGGTCATACGGACTCCGATTTTCGAAAACTCGGACTCTATTTCGCGTATTTTTCCGAGACGAACACAATGGCATAGCCCGTTTCCCTTGATTCCCATTTTAGAATTAAATTCTGCCTCGATTTATGTTATTACAGGTTATTGAAAATACGGGTTGTTACATTCTCCCCTCCTTAAAGGATTTCGTCCCCGAAATCTTCAAGTTAGGAAGAACGTATCCTACCATCCAATCATCCATCTACTCAAAGCATCATCCACGAGCAATCATTGTCCTTACAAGATTCTAAATGCTGGATGGATATATGCAAAAGTGTGTGTATATGTACTTACCTAATGCGAAAATCAGGCGGTTACTGATACAGTAAACCTCCTTAATGCAAACCATGATAGTGCCATGCATCCAATATGTATGCGAAACCCTATTGACACATACAAATTTCTACATGCGTGCACAACCATACACAAAAATGCATCATCCATATGATAACACAGCCATGATACATCCATCAATCTAACTACCACATCCATTTATGCAATATGCAACATGAAGTGACTGAGCCGATCTAGTGCCTAATGTGTGTGTATATGCATCCACGAGCAACCACTAGCAAACAATTGCATCCATATGCATCCATCAACCATAACATGTTTCAAACACATGTCTCAACCATAGGTTTTACCCTATCTAAAGGTCATAGGTATTAGCGAGAGGATATACTAAAGATAAGATAAGTACTAGACAAGCAATAAAGGAGAAGTTAAAAGACATACTCTCAAAAAGAAATGGATACAAAGAACGCATCTTTGCTTCCGTCTCCCAAGTAGCATTGCTTTCGTCATCTCCCCATTGCACTTTAACTAGCTGAACTTCTCTGTTCCTCAACTTCCTAGTTTCTGACCCAAGGATGCGAGTAGGAGCTCGTCGAATCGTCGCATCACGCTCTACCTCTACATCTCTAAGCAAGCTCGGCTCTACCACCTCCGCGGTCTCATGTAAGCACTTCCTCAAATGTGATACATGGAATACATCATGAACACCACTAAGTCTGTCGGGCAACTCCACCCTATATGCCATCCGTCCAATCCTTTCCTTAATAGGAAACGGCCCAACAAATCTCGGTGCTAACTTCCCTACGGACCCAAAGCGAACAACATTTCTCAATGGAGATACTTTGACAAAAACCATGTCCCCAACCTCAAACTCAAGATCCGTCCTTCTCCGATCCGCATAAGATTTCTGTCTATCTTGCGCTGCTTTCATCCTTTTTCGAATTAAATCAATCTTCTCTGAGGTCTCTCTAACCATATCCGGCCCAAGCAAGATCTTATCCGTAGATTCCCACCAACATGTAGGAGATCGACAAGGCCTTCCATAAAGAGCTTCGAAAGGAGCCATACCAATACTGGACTGAAAGCTGTTATTATATGCGAACTCCACCAAAGGAAGATGTTCTTCCCATGTACCTCCAAAATCCAAGATACAAAGCCTCAAAAGATCTTCTAAGATACGGTTCACCCTCTCGGTCTGACCGTCCGTCTGAGGATGATATGCGGTGCTCAAACACAACTGAGTCCCTACCGCCTCTTGCAAACTTCTCCAAAACTCACTAGTGAAAATAGGATCTCGATCACTCACAATGCTGGATGGTACGCCATGCAATCTAACAATCTCTCTAACATAGACTGAAGCAAGCCATGGAGCGGTCCTCTTACTCTTTACGGGTATAAAATGGGCACTCTTTGTAAGTCTGTCTACCACAACCCAAATTCCCGTATTGCCCTTCCTCGATCTCGGTAACCCGTCGATGAAATCCATCGAGACACTATCCCACTTCCACTGTGGAACTTCCAATGGGTGTAGCAACCCACCGGGTTTCCTTTGCTCCACTTTAACTTGTTGGCACACTAAGCATCTAGCCACATACTCGGCCACATCTTTCTTCATACCGGCCCAAAAGAAAACTCTCTTCATGTCTTGGTACATTTTGTCTCCACCGGGATGAATAGTCATTCTTGAACGATGTGCATCATCCAAAATAGCCTTCTTCAAACCCTCATCTTGCGGTACACAAAGTCTACCGTCTCTATGCAACCATCCCTTATCATCTATGGTGTATCTACCCAAATGGCTGGACGACTCCCCTCTTATAAGCTTCTCTACCAACACAACCAACTGTGGGTCGTCTCGCTGAGCCTCGCCAATCCGTCTCAAAAGAGTAGGTCTAACCTCCAAGGATGCCAACAAACCAGGTACAAAATCAACAGAAGGTCTGAAGTCAAACAAAGAAAGAAACTCCAAGCTTCGTCGTTCCACGAACAATGGACTCAAAGATAGCCTTTTTCTACTTAAGGCGTCTGCCACCACGTTACCCTTACCAGGGGTATACGCTATCTCGAAATCATAGGATGCTAAGAACTCCATCCACCTTTGCTGTCTTAAGTTTAAATCCTTCTGAGAGAATAAGTACTTCAATGATTTATGGTCGGTGAACAACTCGAATCTCTCACCAAGAAGATAATGGCGCCAAGACTTAAGTGCGAAAACAATCGCGGCCAACTCTAGATCATGGGTAGGGTAATTCTTCTCATGCACTCTCAATTGTCTCCCTCCATAGGCTATTACCCTTCCCTCCTGCATCAAGACTGCGCCTAATCCTGTTCCACAAGCATCGGTATAAACAACAAACGGCTTACTCCCATCCGGGAGCACTAAAACTGGAGCGGTGGTCAAAGCTCTCTTTAACCGTCGGAAAGCATCATCACAATCTACATCCCACGAGAAAACCAGATTCTTTTTCGTCAAGCGGGTTAATGGGGCTGATATCTTCGCGAAGTCTTTGATGAACTTCCTATAATATCCTGCCAACCCCAAGAAACTTCTTACCTCGGTAGCATTTCTAGGAACTTTCCAATCCTGGATAGATACTATCTTTGCGGGATCCACAGCTATCCCTTCCTTAGAGACCACATGCCCTAAGAATCGCACTTCTCTTCTCCAAAAATGGCATTTAGAGAATTTAGCTTTAAGACTATGCGCTCGAAGAGTCTCCAACACTTCCTTGAGATGTAAGGCATGCTCTTCTTCATTCTTGGAAAAGACCAAGATGTCATACACAAAAACTACTACAAACTTATTCAGATACTCTCTGAACACTCTACTCATGAGATCAACAAAGTATGCGGGGGCGTTTGTCAACCCAAATGGCATCACTAGCCACTCATAAAAACCATCCGGAGTCCGGAAAGCAGTCTTCTCTATACTGTCCTCCGCCACTCTTAACTGATGAAACCCTGTAGCTAAGTCCATCTGCGAAAATACTGACGCGCCAACCAACTGATCAAAGAGATCATCTATCCTCGGTAATGGGTGTCTATTCTTCTTCGTGAGCTTATTAAGTTCTCTATAATCCACACAAAGTCTGAGGGACCCATCCGCCTTCGTGGCAAACACTACTGGAGCTCCCCACTCCGATATACTTCGCCTTATGAACCCCTTCTCAAGCAACTCCCCTACTTGCTTATGAAGTTCTCTTCTCTCACGAGGAGCCATGTGGCGTACTGGCAAAGACACTGGTTTGGCATTATCCACCAAATAAATTCGGAAATCTATCTCCCGCTTCGGAGGCAAACCCTTTACTTCTTCAAACACATCCGGATATTCCCGGACTACTCTGACAGAACACAAACTTTCGACCGAAGCATCGAGCGATTCAAGATAACTTAGCAAAACAGATTCCATGGGATTGCAAGAGATCTCGAGAGTGTTACCCAAGCGGGTCATGAGCCTGACAACTCTCCTTTCGCAATCAAGAACGGCACCATTACTGGATAACCAGTCCATGCCCAAGATCAACCCATAGCCCGTGAAGCCCAATACAAAAGCATCACATCTAAACTCAACGCTAAGTATAGAAATCTTCAAACCCAAACATATCATAGACAGATATATGGAGCCCCCAATTGGGTTTGAGACAACCAAGGGATCATCAACTAGACTGGTGTCTAAGTGCAGTGACTCAACTAACGATGATGAGATAAAAGAATGCGATGCGCCAGAGTCAAACAAAGTACGAACTGGATGATCAAACAGAAAAACCAGACTTTCAACGGAAATAGTTCTACCTCTCTGCTGAATCGGTGGAACTGAGAGAACCTGAACTTGCCCCCCTGACTGAGGTGGTGCTATAAGAGCTTGCACCTGGCCTCCTGAGGTAGACCCCGTCTTCTGCCCCTTCTTTGGGCAGTTTTTCACAAGATGCCCTGCTTCACCACAATGAAAGCAACCGGTCTTCTTCTTTTTGCGACAATCCTTACTGAGGTGTCCTGGTGTTCCACAATTGAAGCACTTCTTCTTCGTCTTCTTTTTGTCACCATTGCCTTTTCCGCCCTTGCCTTGTTGTTGCTGTTGCGGTTTCTTCTGATCCCCCTTTTTCTCTGGTGCCTTAGAATTCTTATCATCCTCATGCATAAGTGCCATGTAGACAAGCTTCTCAAAAGTGGCCCCCATAGGAATGTGAGTCATAGCTATTCCTTGCAATGGTTCGTTCAAGCCTCTAACGAACCTCAAAGCCTTCTTCTCCGGTGTATTCACCAACTCTATGCCAAACCTTGCTAATTGATTGAATTTGTTGACATATTCTTTCACCGTGAGATTCCCTTGCTTCAAATTCAAGAACTTCTCCATAAACAGATTCTCTTCCGCCCTTGAGAGAAACTTAGCCCCAAACCTTTGCTTAAAATCTGCCCAAGAGTCAACAGGGCGTTCTCCATTAGTGACCTCCCACCAGAATGAGGCCTCTCCCTTCATTAACCAAGCCGCCAACTTGACTTTCTTTCCCTCTTCCACTTCAAAGATATCTAGCAACTCTTCCACTTCCTTAAGCCAATCTCTAGCCTCTACGAAAGTCTCTGAACCAAGAAAAGGTTTTCCTCCTATAGCCTTGAACTCCTTGCAAACCTTAGCAAAATTATCCACTCTAGGCTGAGGAGGAGGAGCGGTTGTCTCTGGTGTAGTAGCATTGGCCGGACCCGCAGCCGCGGCCCTAGCCTCTTGCAACCTCCTATACCATAGTGGTATAACTAAACCCTCCGGGATGTTAAGATCTTCAGCCATGCTGAAACGAAAGAGGAAAGATTCAAAAAGGAGATTCCGAAAGATAAAGATATGGCTATTGGGGATTATGCTTTTCTTTTTCAAAAACTTTTTCTCTTAGAAGACATGCTTTTGAAAATACTTTCTTCGAAAATACTCTTAGAAAATAGTTTTTTCTAAAAAAAAATTTATCTGTTCTGGTAACCTTAAGCTCTGATACCACGTGTAACACCCCACTCCCGCTATGATCACTCACTAAGGGAATGCCATAGCATCGGTGGAGTATTTTAGTGAATATAGAACAGAAAAATTACAACAAGACAGATATAAATAGTACTTGAAATTTTTAAAACATCATCTCATAACAGCGGAAGTAAAACATGTCTGGTTACATCATAAAACCACAATAAAGGTCAAGTACAATATCCATCAAAATAAAGAAGTACATAATCCCACTCTCATACAATAGCCAAACAAAAGAAAAGATAACTGGATAACTGGAGCTTTACATCTATCCAAGCTCCTAAAGACTGGAACAGCAATCCGATCAAGCTCCACTACTGCTAGGATCCACCGTAGGACCTGAGGGTTGGGAAAAAGATAAAAACAACAGGGTCAGACATAAGTCTGAGCGAGTCCTATAACTTTAACAATACAATCGTTAAAGTAACCAGAGAAGACATAAACTGATATACGGTAACATATAGGGATGAATGGCTACCCTAAGCAGTCAACTAAACGAAGATAAAGGATAAAGACGCATCTACCCTCCCTAAGGTAAATTACTAAACTGCACCACACCAGTCGTTCCTAACTTAAAGGTTGATCCCACCCAAGGACTTATAAAATTTACTAATTAGTACCTGCGTACCCCTAGGTGACCAAGTAGGCGCCACGGGGCCCTACAATCCACTAGGTGTACACACTACTTCCCATTCGATCGGCTCCCTAACGTAGATACCCGTGCTGGCCCCACCGTGGGATGTATCATTCCCCAATGTGGCAACCTGATGGAACTAAAGGTGCACGGCTTATATCTACTCGATGCAACAACGGCTTACCTACCAGCCCGGGCCCACTCACGCATATGAAGCCCGTTGGACTTGCGTTGCCACCGCTAACCCGTTTGCCTCTTACAGTCAAGCCCAGTATGCGTGTCCCGTCCTCGACATGGGTCGAGCCCACAAAGATACGTATGGGTTACTGGTTGAAATGGGCCTCCACAAGCTACCCACCTAAGCTTGTCCCTTTTTCTAGTATATCCCACTTAACCCTTTAATCATGTTTTAATTACATGTTCCATTTTGGTTAAGTATTCTAATCGTATTTTCTATTGCCACCCAAGGCAACCACTAGATTTTCTCATGCCACCCGAGGCACCCACTTAACCCCTCATGTCCCTCTACATGCTAATATGGTTAAGTGTTTCTTAATTAATTAATTAAGAACGTAACCTTTGTAAAGACCTCTCACATTAGACTGTCTTTTATGACCGCTGGTTAAGCCGGTTGGGTCCGGGCAGCCTTATGTCATAACAGAGTCTAACCTCGTGTCTTTACATTAATTACTTATTTAGTTTGTGCCTAAGACCTCTCACATTGGGCTAACATTTGTAGCAACTGGTTAAGCCGGTTGGGTCCGGGCAGTTTTTCGCTACAACTGAGTCCAACCTCGTGTCTTAGTCAATTAATTACACCTAATTAATCACCCTCATAATTTTATATTAATTATCCCTAATTAATCAAGTTTTCTTAACATGGGTAGACCTAACTTAATAGGTAAATTCCCATGGGGTAGACCTAACTCAATAGGTAAATTCCCAACACATAGTATGGGTACACCTAACCAAATAGGCAAATTCCCATACTATGTTTATTTATTTTGTGTTATGCATAATTATATTAATTTCACACAATCTTATTAACTTATGCATTTAATTACCCCATCGTTCCCACGTAATTTCGTTCATGATATAACACATATAAAAGGTGTCAACTTGCATATGAATGAACATGTTTCAAAGGTGCCATCTTGCATATTAACAAACACATAACTTGCATAGGAACTTGCATAACATGTCACATAACTTGCATATAATATGTCACATAACTTACATATTCATTTTGCATAACAAACTTGCATATTAGCTTATAGACTTGCATAATGTGTCATCATGAACTTGCATATTAATAAACATGTAACTTGCATATTTACATACATGTAACTCGCATATTAACAAACATGTAACTTGCATATAAAGAAACATGTAACTTGCATATTTACATACATGTAACTTGCATATTAACAAACATGTAACTTGCATATTAACAAACATGTAACTTGCATATTTACATACATGTAACTTGCATATTAACAAACATGCAAACATAACATACATCATATTAAACTTGCATAAGCTTACATACTCAACATGCATAAACATAAGATTAATGCTAACATCATATCATATGATTCAAAGCTCATTAACCCACATACAAAACCATAAATCTCATCACATCTCATCTAATTAGTTTACCAAAAGATCATCAAAGTGATAGAAACTCACAACTAGCAACTTTGAACACCAAATGAAGAAGATTAAGATGCTAAGAAGGGATTAGAAGTTGATTAGAGAGTGATTAGTATGCAACCCTCTTCATAAAATTAGTGGAGGCCATGAGAGCTAGCATTTTGCCATAGTTTAGTCACTAGGTTTAATTATGAATGAATTAGGGTAGGTTAGGGTCTTATTTATAGATTAGGCAAGTGTTTTAGGCCATAGGATTAACCCTAGATTCAATCCAAGCCATCAAAGCATGTCTTGGGGAAGAAGTCAAGTGTAGGAACCATCTAGGGCCTTTAGATTAAAGATGGACCATGAGAACCATTCAAATGCAAAATCTGCACTTGAGCGAATCGGCCCACGGGTTGACAGCCAAACACCCTGGATTAACCCCTAGTCGACCCAGCGGGCTCGGGTCGACTTCAAAAATCGGCCGGTTCGGTTATTCCCCTCTCCCAATTCGCTGTTTTGAGCATTTTTGCATATTTATTTATTAAATTTTCAATTATATATATATATATATATATATATCAATATATATATATATATATATATATCTACACAACCCATTTCACTTAATTAAGTATACTTTAATTTGGGAATTTTCGTGAAACTTCGCGAGGCCATATCTTGGTCATACGGACTCCGATTTTCGAAAACTCGGACTCTATTTCGCGTATTTTTCCGAGACGAACACAATGGCATAGCCCGTTTCCCTTGATTCCCATTTTAGAATTAAATTCTGCCTCGATTTATGTTATTACAGGTTATTGAAAATACGGGTTGTTACATAACCCCACCAGTCCGTTTAGTTTAGCATGTTCCATTTTGATTAAGTCTTTAGTTCACTTAATCCTAACAATCCTGACTCAGCCTTAATTGTCTTATTAAGGCCCTGACCTCTCACATTAGACAGGTATTGTTGTGGCTGCCTGTTGCCGGTTGGTTCCGGGCAGTCTTACGCCACAACTCAGTCTAACCTCGGGTCCTTGCTGGGCTCTATGTTTAACCTCCCACATTGGATAGGTATTGTTGTGACTACTGGACAGCCGGGCGGTTCCGGGCAGGTTTACATCACAACTCAATCCAACCTCGGGTTAAACACATCGTCTTTTCTACATTTACATATTTTGTCATTCTTCTTTATTTCTTATATGTAAATATTTGCGGCCCATTATTATGTTAATGGTGTAAAGGTTACACCAACCATGGGCCCAACCCATACTTGACTTTGGGCCCTTCTATTTCATATTTTCATTCATTAATTAATTTTTAACCCAACGTTATTTTTCCCCCGTTTTACACGTCCGTTTATATATATTGGGCTTAGCCTTTTAAAGCCCAATTTAGCCATGCGAAAAGGGGAGGCTTATGGCGTATACACAAAGAGGGGAAAGTGAGCGCATGAACTTGCATATGACGTTGGAAAATACATAATAGAAATTGGTGTACTTGCATAGTGGTGACATGTATTTTGGTCATAAAACATAGGTGACATAAATCAAGGCATGTAAACTTGCATAGGTTTAACTACAACATGAACCTATATTCTTATTTAGGCATATTGTCAAACATAAGCATGGCCTAAATACTTCTAGCATAAACATGACATATTGTCAAACATAAGCATGGCATAAAATACTTCTTGCATAGGCATGGCATATTGTCAAACATAAGCATGGCATAAAATACTTCTAGCATAAACATGGCATAATGTCAAACATAAGCATGGCATAAATACTTCTAGCATAAACATGGCATAGGTATAGTTAAATTTGTTCATGGCATAAATATAAACAAGTCATGTTCATAAGGTTTCTACATGTTTACAAAGAGGATATTTGTTACTAACACAAAAGCATAGTTCAACTTAATTAAATTTAATCACATAACGATGGTATACTTATGCATAAATATTCCTAATCATGGTGTTTGCTTTTAACTTGCAAAAAAAGGGATTTTTGTGTCTAACTTAGCCATGTCTCACATATGTCATCATATAATTCTTTTAAACAAGATAGACTTAATCATGAATTTCAATTATGCCCAATATCATTCATAGCCTAGCCATATTCATAAGTTTTGCAAAAGCATGACTTAATACATGGATTATGGTGTCAAAATTCCAACATAGTTTCATATGAACTATAACAACCAAACTTGTCTCAATTACTTGCAAAATGATTTATGCACAAAATAGACATCATGATGGCATAATAACAAAGCCCCAAACTTGCATGAATTTCAATCAACTACATACATGTAGCTTCAACATAGACTACATAATTTGCGCAATATTCCAAACGTATATTTGCATAGAACTACCGCATGTAGTTCTTTATAATTGAATGACATAATTCAGAATATCCAAAAGTATATAAATCGCACAAATACAAATTTCATTGCCACAATTCAAGCATACATATCTACACAATCATTTGTTCATACCAAAGTAATACTCTACTTACAATGGTTGCGGCAAATTCTCTAATTAAGAGATATGATTCCTTTGTTGAATTGATTAGCTTTAGGTTGCTTGAATTGCTTTAGGCTTTAGAACTTTCTCCCTAATCCTCTCTCTCTAGATGGCGGCTACTCTTAGTCGTTCCTCAGCAACATGGCGGCTATGCTCTTAATTTGAATGAATAGATTAGGGTTTAGTCTAGGGTTGTTTATATAGAGGTTAGGAATTGATTAGAACCATTGATGTTGCTAGGTTAGATCGTAGCCATTCATTAGATAGAGAGACCAATTAAAACTTTCCACCTAGCCCTAATGACAAAGCAACCCACAGAAATTCGACCAAACACAGACCAGGCCAGCCAGGAGGGACTGGGTTCGATTTTCAAAAATTAAACTTTAAATTGAGCTGTTTTAGTCTATTTGAATTTTATCTATTGTATACATATATTTTTGCATATATATATATATATATTCTCATATATATACATATATTTTCTTTATTTCCTTATATGTACGTTCTTATCCTTTCAAAATTTGAATTTGTATACGTACATGTATTTGCATGCTCAGTTGGCCCTCTCTAAAACAGAGATAAAAATTATGTCGCCGCCGGGGTTCGAACCCCCGACCTCCATGCTACAAATCCAATGCCTTAACCAACTGAGCTACAGAGGCTTTTGTTAATAAGTCTTAGAATAATAATAATTATTGTCCTCTCCTTACTTCTCTTTTTTCATGTTTTGCTGTAATATTTAAATTAAAGATATCTTCTTCATACGTTATCCGTTTTGCGCAAACTCGGACTCTATCTCAAGCAGAATTCCGAGACGAACGAAATCGTGATGCCGTTTCCCTTAATTTTTCTGTTACAATTTAATTATACTTTAATTTGTTAATTTACTGTTAACGGAAAAATCCGGGGTGTTACAACAGGCATGTCGACAGGCATGTCGACATGCATGTCGACAGGGCTGTCGACTTGCCCTGTCGGCTGATTTTGATCTGGTGCACCTATTTCCTATCTTGGCTAGGTTTTTGGGCCTGGTTTGAAATCTGACGGTTCTGGTTGGTCCTAGGGTTAATCTAAGGGCCTAAAACTATCCTAATCTCTATAAAAAGACCCTAAACCTACCCCTAAACCCTCATTATTCACTCATGTAACTAAACTATGGCCAAATTTCTACTCTCATGGCCTCCATCTCAAATCCCTAGAGCCTATGCACTCAAATCAAGTTCAAATCAAAAGATGCAAGCTTGCTACACCAAATGGAGGCCAAATCAACATTGCTATGCGAGTTTCATGAAGGTTCTTCTTCAAAGGAGCCACCTTTCTTCGTCAAGATGATGCATGACCCCTTTTTCAAGCCTTGCCTATGTAAGTTCTAGCTACTTTTGGATCAAAACGGTATTTTTAATGTTGACATGGGATAAAATGAGGCTAAACATGATTGTGCGAACCTATACGAACCTTACATTGCCTCTTGTGTTCATGTTTATGATTTTAGGCCATGTGAGTGACTTAATCATGCCTCTCATGCTATGCATAACCTAGTTTAACTTGCAAGTTTGGATCTTTATGCATGAAATGCTAGCATGAACCTTTAGGAACCACTTTATGTGTGAAACATTGGCTAAGACAAGATTTTGGGGCTTATGCATGTTTATGAACCCAAACCCCTTATGCTAACATGCAAGTTTGTGGCCAAATCTTTTATGAGATTATGCATGCTCGTGGCCAATCCCCTCTTTTAAGTTGTGCATGTTTATGGCCAAACCCTTTTTGGTAATATGCATGTTTGTGGCCAAATTACCTTATGACACTATGTATGTTCATGGCTAATCCCTTTATGATGTTATGCATGTGGAAGCCAATCCCTTTTTGGCATCATGCATGTTTTGAGACCAATATGTGACATAGTATTCTTACTATGTTGACTCGCTTTGCTTGCGTTGGGAAAACACGATTTTTGGGTAGTTAGATAAACATGAACATGTCGCAAAATCTTAACTTGAATATGACATGTACTTATACTTGAAAATATGGCTTGAAAGATAACATGGAAGTTGGCATGTAAGTATGCATAAAAACATGAGCTTGGGAATTTACCTATTAAGTTAGGTCTACCCTTTGGGAATTTACCTATTAAGTTAGGACTACCCAAATGCTCGAAAAGCTTGTAACATGTTTTGGAAACACGATGAACTTAGATAATATGAGTGTGGCCAACTCGAGGTTGGGTTGAGTTTGCAACGTAAAACTACCTGGAACCGACCGGCCTAACTAGTAGTTGCAAACAATAGGACCCAATGTGAGAAGTTGGTCATGTCGCGCTTAAGACCCGAGGTTAGACTAGGTTGTGGTGTAAATCTACCCGGACCCGCCCGGCTTAACTAGTAACCACAACAAGGTCTAATGTGAGAGGTTGAGGGTGCATTAATTAAATTAATGCCACATAATAGGGTTAAGTTAATTTGATTAATGAGGCTTAACCAAATATGATATGGACAAATGGGTTAAGTAATTTGATTAGGCTAATGATACTTAACAAAACATGATAAGCTTGGGTAGGTTAAGTAACTTGATTTGCCTAATGACACTTGACCATTTTTATACGACTAGTGGACGGGATTAAGTTAACCAACACCTAATCAATCCAACACGATAACGTGATAAGGTTAAGTAAATTTTCTTAATGACACTTAACCGTATAATACAGTTAATGGATGGGGTTAAGATTAGGCTTAACTAATCTAAGCATAGTAATCGGATGGGGTTAAGTTAGCCTAGACTTAATTAATCCCACTTGGTAATTTGATGGGGTTAAGTTAAACGCTTAACTAATTTAACACGATGATTTGATGAGGTTAAGTGACCTATACTTAACCAATCTAACTTGTTAATTTGATGAGGTTAAGTTAACCTATACTTAACCAACCTAACGTGAAAACATGATAAGGCTAAGCCACGAATCGTTTCGAATACGCTTGACCGATTTGACTCGGTAATCTGATGGGGTCAAATTAATATACACTTAACCAATCTAAAATGATAATTAGACGAGGTTAAGTCATGGATTGCTTGATATACTTAACCAACTTGACACATGGTCTGTAGGGTTAAGTCTTGGACTTGGATACTTAGCCAGTTTTCGACATGTTTTGTAGACGGGTTAAGTTGTGAACTTAAGTGACACTTAACCCATTAGATAAACCCTAATTCGGAGGATTAGGTAAATAACCATAGTTAACAAGGATAACGGAAATAAGGCTAAGTGGTAAACCTTAGTTAAGGGAAACTAAGTAATAATTCTTAGTCAAGGAAATCTGGACCACTTCTTAGATAGATGAGTAACCCGATACGGTAGGTCATCGCTTAAGTATGCGCGTAGGAGCAGGTTATCTGATTTAGATAAAGGCTCCAACGAACTGGGTAACGAAGCAGCGGCTTCGGGGAACGTGAGGATATTCTTGGGATCCCTCTGTGAGCTGCCAGGTCATTATACTAGGCTCACGAGAGGTTGAGGTCTGCGGTAGAAGAACCAAGAATATGCCTTGGTTGCTATGCGAGCGACCTAAAGACTGAGGTGGATAGCAGTGAGTCGGCGAATACATAAGGTGCCCGAGATAGCAAGTTCGTCGATCATCTACCATCTTGAGTCAAGCGTGTACGTACGGAAAGGCAGGGGACACCCAACAGACCATAATTTGCTATCTAATTATGGGTGAGGTAGGCCGTAGGATGTGGGCTGGCCGGAGTGTAGTTCTCATGCAATATTTTCTCTTGTGTTGCCTTTCACTAGTTGAGGGAGGGGTCTCGTGGGACCATAGCCACGTGTAGAAAAGCAGACCTTAGTATCTGCATCGGCAGATAAATCTAAAGCTCCCGACCGAGTCCTGTATTTCTTGTTTTGCCCTGTGACAGGACTCGGATGGCACGATGTGATACATGTGCATACAGTTATAGAAAAACGATTCACGATGAATGCGTGGGAAAAAGGGCGCGGTTGAGGGTTAGTGTAATCCCTAGTGGCCTAGGTGGTTTAACCCAAACTGAAATACGAAAGCGTGCAATTGGTAAGCGTAATCCCTAGTGGTGCTAGGTGGCGTAAGTCCTAGTAGTCCAAACGATGATTCATATGGAAGAGCCTAGCTAGAACAAGGGTGACAGTCCAAACGATTTCAAGGATAATACATGAGGAAGCCCGTACGAGGTACGGCAAAGGACTGAACTTACATACATGGAAAGTAACATACGAGTTGAGTAACCTATATATGCGATATATTGGGTTGACATGGACCATTACACGATTTTGAGTAAGGGACGTTCATGGTTACCACATAACAAGGTTGGGGTACTAGTACGAGGGTTGCAGAGCAGATATACATGTTAGAACCAGGAAAAATATACATAACAGATACCGTGGGATATTAGACGGGGTAGATACCTTGGGATAGTATACTTGGTAGAAACCTGACGATGTGATACCTTGATTTATCATGACACCGTGGTTTATCACGATACCTTAGTTTAGCTTGCTACAGTAGTTCAGCCTGTTACCCCGATTTAGTTTATCTATCTTGTAGTCATCTTTATGTTTACTTTCAGTTTATGCATGTCATGTTACCTTTACCTGTTTTTATACTGGAAGTAGATAGGACTTACTCAGTCTTTTTGACTGACCCGTTTTGTTTCGCCTCTTTTCTTCCGTTCCCCCCCCCCAGGTTATAGGGAGGAAACAATGCTGTTTAGTTCGGACTTCTTCTGCTTGAAGGTCATCATGGATGGCTTGGACTTCTCTTGGCTATGGCCACTTTACTGTTTTACTTGGGGAATAATTTATGAAAAGGTTTTTATGCTTCTTTATTATTGCAAGACAGGTTTTGATGTACTCTGATGTAAAAGGCTTTAGACCTTAATTATTAATGTTTATGAAAGTTCTATTTTACTTCCGCTATTTTATATGTTCTGTCTTGTGATATTTTCTGTGCATGTTTACCAATAATACCCCTCTAAAGCTAGTGCATTCCCTTGCGAGTGACCCTAGCGGAGGCGGGGTGTTACATTTTGTATCAGAGCAGAAGGTTACCAGACTGGGCAAAAGTTTTTAAAGACCTTCTGAAAATTATTTGAAAAACCGTTTACAAAGAAGCATTTTTCAAGAAAATTTTCTTTTAAAAAGAAAAAGGCTACTCCCCAAAGGCCATTAGCATCATCCTTGTTTCCTTGATTGAATCTCTTTTCCTTTCTTTCCTCCATCTGTAGTCACAGTGGTTTTGACTGCGACTAGTCTTTCTAGCTGCGTAAGTGTTTCCCGTACGATGGAGGTGGTTCTCGAGAGACCGTTGCGGAGTTATGCATGAAAGGATAGTAAGAATAAGGATAAAGGATACGAGCTCAGGGATAAGCAACATGTTGGTATGGCTGAGTCCTAAAAGGAGGGAGAAAGATGAGCAATGAAACCCATGGCGAGAGAGTACCTTTGGCATGGTGAAACGGGACGGATAGTTAAGTATCATGGAACAGGGACAAGATCATTCGGAGGGCAATAGTATGCTCTCATTTCTAGGGTACCTCGGAAGGAGGGTAACGATCTTGTTAAAGGTTTAGCTTTTCTTCTCTATCATCCTGTCGGGACTTTGTTTTGATCACCGTATCTTTTAAGTTCGCTTCGATAGTTGAGTCTCTGCACCTTAGTACTAGTATAATAGAGGATCCCGTTTTTTCTCAAGCCTTATTGGAAGATCGGTCCATTTATTCATGACTTGTTTGGATTTGAGAATGTCTATGCCAAGTATTGAGCTTGGAAATAATGCTTATGTTTATAAGCTATGGATGGATTCTAGGGGTGAAGTGGTTATCCAGTAAGGGGTGCCATTCTCGGTTTTGGAAAGAGGGTAGTTAGATTCTCGACTCATCTTGGTGATACCCTCGAAGTCTCGTGTAACCTTTTGGGTTCTGTCATGGCTAGTTACCTAGAATCCCAGGATGCAGTTGTTGGTAGTCCGTTTGAATAGAATTCGCCGCTAAGGCGGATGGTTCGTTTCGATTATGCATGAGTTATGGGAATCACCCTAGTAAGGACTCTTGGCAATTTGGATTGGCATCGGAAAACGAGATCCAGAATTCACTAGTGAATTTTGAGAGCTGGCTTGAGTACGTAGATATGGTTGAGCCAAGTATACTAGGGAAAGAATAAGTGCAAGTGGAACGAGAGGCGACGAGGAAATGAGTTCCAACTCATGTTATGGAAACAGGAAGTAAGAAGCTGCGAAATCATGAAGTAAAAGGGGCGGTCAAGGCACGGTGGAACTAAGCTCAAGGTAATGCGACTCAGGAGACTGAAGACTAAATACGTGCATGATATCTCTTTTGGGAATATATCCTCGATCCCTGTTTTCTGTTGAGCTTGCTTGTAGGCTATCTTTATGGATACCCCCTCGGTTCTGTTTCTGTTACAAACCCCGTACGGAGTTTGTTTTGGTTATCTTCTCGACCCTGTTTCAGGGAATCTTAGGTAGAACCCTATGGATGTAAACATGTATTTGAAACATGTTATGGTTGATATGGTTGCAAATAGTTGCAAGTGGTTGCTCGTGGATGCGCGAATTTACATTAGATATTAGCTCGACTCGGTCACATTTCATATTGCATATGCACGAGTATTTATACTTGTTTATGGATGAAATTGAATGTGTTACCATGTGGACGTTGCATATGGATGAATGTTTGTGCACGCATATAGTGTATATGACTAGGACTATTTGCATACATGTTGGATTCATAGCACTAAACATATTTTTGCATTCAAAAGATTTTTCAGGCCTGATCATTAGCATTAGCTAAGGAACATATACACACACTCTTTGAATGTATTCATACAGCATTAGAAATCATCTAAGGACGATGGTTGCTTGTGGATGGTGTTTTGAGTAGATGGATGATGGATGGTAGGTTATGTTCTTCCTAACTTGGAGATTTCGGGGACGAAATCCTAAAAGGTGGGGAGAATGTAACAACCCGTATTTTTCGATAACGTGTTAAAACGGGAATCAAGGCAGAATTTAATTTTAAATTCTGAATCAAGTAAAACAGGCTACGCCATTGCGTTCGTCTCGGAAAAATACGTGAAATAGAGTCCGAGTTTTCGAAAATCGGAGTCCGTATGACCCGGTTAAGGCCCAAAGAAGTTTTCGGAAAATTTGAATTTCGAAACGTGCAGAAATGGGGCCAGGCGGGAAAATTCCCGCCCAGACAAGTCGACAGGCATGTCGACAGGCATGTCGACATGCATGTCGACAGGGCTGTCGACTTGCCCTGTCGGCTGATTTTGATCTGGTGCACCTATTTCCTATCTTGGCTAGGTTTTTGGGCCTGGTTTGAAATCTGACGGTTCTGGTTGGTCCTAGCGTTAATCTAAGGGCCTAAAACTATCCTAATCTCTATAAAAAGACCCTAAACCTACCCCTAAACCCTCATTATTCACTCATGTAACTAAACTATGGCCAAATTTCTACTCTCATGGCCTCCATCTCAAATCCCTAGAGCCTATGCACTCAAATCAAGTTCAAATCAAAAGATGCAAGCTTGCTACACCAAATGGAGGCCAAATCAACATTGCTATGCGAGTTTCATGAAGGTTCTTCTTCAAAGGAGCCACCTTTCTTCGTCAAGATGATGCATGACCCCTTTTTCAAGCCTTGCCTATGTAAGTTCTAGCTACTTTTGGATCAAAACGGCATTTTTAATGTTGACATAGGATAAAATGAGGCTAAACATGATTGTGCGAACCTATATGAACCTTACCTTGCCTCTTGTGTTCATGTTTATGATTTTAGGCCATGTGAGTGACTTAATCATGCCTCTCATGCTATGCATAACCTAGTTTAACTTGCAAGTTTAGATCTTTATGCATGAAATGCTAGCATGAACCTTTAGGAACCACTTTATGTGTGAAACATTGGCTAAGACAAGATTTTGGGGCTTATGCATGTTTATGAACCCAAACCCCTTATGCTAACATGCAAGTTTGTGGCCAAATCTTTTATGAGATTACGCATGCTCGTGGCCAATCCCCTCTTTTAAGTTGTGCATGTTTATGGCCAAACCCTTTTTGGTAATATGCATGTTTGTGGCCAAATTACCTTATGACACTATGTATGTTCATGGCTAATCCCTTTATGATGTTATGCATGTGGAAGCCAATCCCTTTTTGGCATCATGCATGTTTTGAGACCAATATGTGACATAGTATTCTTACTATGTTGACTCGCTTTGCTTGCGTTGGGAAAACACGATTTTTGGGTAGTTAGATAAACATGAACATGTCGCAAAATCTTAACTTGAATATGACATGTACTTATACTTGAAAATATGGCTTGAAAGATAACATGGAAGTTGGCATGTAAGTATGCATAAAAACATGAGCTTGGGAATTTACCTATTAAGTTAGGTCTACCCTTTGGGAATTTACCTATTAAGTTAGGTCTACCCAAATGCTCGAAAAGCTTGTAACATGTTTTGGAAACACGATGAACTTAGATAATATGAGTGTGGCCAACTCGAGGTTGGGTTGAGTTTGCAACGTAAAACTACCCGGAACCGACCGGCCTAACTAGTAGTTGCAAACAATAGGACCCAATGTGAGAAGTTGGTCATGTCGCGCTTAAGACCCGAGGTTAGACTAGGTTGTGGTGTAAATCTACCCGGACCCGCCCGGCTTAACTAGTAACCACAACAAGGTCTAATGTGAGAGGTTGAGGGTGCATTAATTAAATTAATGCCACATAATAGGGTTAAGTTAATTTGATTAATGAGGCTTAACCAAATATGATATGGACAAATGGGTTAAGTAATTTGATTAGGCTAATGATACTTAACAAAACATGATAAGCTTGGGTAGGTTAAGTAACTTGATTTGCCTAATGACACTTGACCATTTTTATACGACTAGTGGACGGGATTAAGTTAACCAACACCTAATCAATCCAACACGATAACGTGATAAGGTTAAGTAAATTTTCTTAATGACACTTAACCGTATAATACAGTTAATGGATGGGGTTAAGATTAGGCTTAACTAATCTAAGCATAGTAATCGGATGGGGTTAAGTTAGCCTAGACTTAATTAATCCCACTTGGTAATTTGATGGGGTTAAGTTAAACGCTTAACTAATTTAACACGATGATTTGATGAGGTTAAGTGACCTATACTTAACCAATCTAACTTGTTAATTTGATGAGGTTATGTTAACCTATACTTAACCAACCTAACGTGAAAACATGATAAGGCTAAGTCACGAATCGTTTCGAATACGCTTGACCGATTTGACTCGGTAATCTGATGGGGTCAAATTAATATACACTTAACCAATCTAAAATGATAATTAGACGAGGTTAAGTCATGGATTGCTTGATATACTTAACCAACTTGACACATGGTCTGTAGGGTTAAGTCTTGGACTTGGATACTTAGCCAGTTTTCGACATGTTTTGTAGACGGGTTAAGTTGTGAACTTATGTGACACTTAACCCATTAGATAAACCCTAATTCGGAGGATTAGGTAAATAACCATAGTTAACAAGGATAACGGAAATAAGGCTAAGTGGTAAACCTTAGTTAAGGGAAACTAAGTAATAATTCTTAGTCAAGGAAATCTGGACCACTTCTTAGATAGATGAGTAACCCGATACGGTAGGTCATCGCTTAAGTATGCGCGTAGGAGCAGGTTATCTGATTTAGATAAAGGCTCCAACGAACTGGGTAACGAAGCAGCGACTTCGGGGAACGTGAGGATATTCTTGGGATCCCTCTGTGAGCTGCCAGGTCATTATACTAGGCTCACGAGAGGTTGAGGTCTGCGGTAGAAGAACCAAGAATATGCCTTGGTTGCTATGCGAGCGACCTAAAGACTGAGGTGGATAGCAGTGAGTCGGCGAATACATAAGCTGCCCGAGATAGCAAGTTCGTCGATCATCTACCATCTTGAGTCAAGCGTGTACGTACGGAAAGGCAGGGGACACCCAACAGACCATAATTTGCTATCTAATTATGGGTGAGGCAGGCCGTAGGATGTGGGCTGGCCGGAGTGTAGTTCTCATGCAAGATTTTCTCTTGTGTTGCCTTTCACTAGTTGAGGGAGGGGTCTCGTGGGACCATAGCCACGTGTAGAAAAGCAGACCTTAGTATCTGCATCGGCAGATAAATCTAAAGCTCCCGACCGAGTCCTGTATTTCTTGTTTTGCCCTGTGACAGGACTCGGATGGCACGATGTGATACATGTGCATACAGTTATAGAAAAACGATTCACGATGAATGCGTGGGAAAAAGGGCGCGGTTGAGGGTTAGTGTAATCCCTAGTGGCCTAGGTGGTTTAACCCAAACTGAAATACGAAAGCGTGCAATTGGTAAGCGTAATCCCTAGTGGTGCTAGGTGGCGTAAGTCCTAGTAGTCCAAACGATGATTCATATGGAAGAGCCTAGCTAGAACAAGGGTGACAGTCCAAACGATTTCAAGGATAATACATGAGGAAGCCCGTACGAGGTACGGCAAAGGACTGAACTTACATACATGGAAAGTAACATACGAGTTGAGTAACCTATATATGCGATATATTGGGTTGACATGGACCATTACACGATTTTGAGTAAGGGACGTTCATGGTTACCACATAACAAGGTTGGGGTACTAGTACGAGGGTTGCAGAGCAGATATACATGTTAGAACCAGGAAAAATATACATAATAGATACCGTGGGATATTAGACGGGGTAGATACCTTGGGATAGTATACTTGGTAGAAACCTGACGATGTGATACCTTGATTTATCATGACACCGTGGTTTATCACGATACCTTAGTTTAGCTTGCTACAGTAGTTCAGCCTGTTACCCCGATTTAGTTTATCTATCTTGTAGTCATCTTTATGTTTACTTTCAGTTTATGCATGTCATGTTACCTTTACCTGTTTTTATACTGGAAGTAGATAGGACTTACTCAGTCTTTTTGACTGACCCGTTTTGTTTTGCCTCTTTTCTTCCGTTCCCCCCCCCCCCAGGTTACAGGGAGGAAACAATGCTGTTTAGTTCGGACTTCTTCTGCTTGAAGGTCATCATGGATGGCTTGGACTTCTCTTGGCTATGGCCACTTTACTGTTTTACTTGGGGAATAATTTATGAAAAGGTTTTTATGCTTCTTTATTATTGCAAGACAGGTTTTGATGTACTCTGATGTAAAAGGCTTTAGACCTTAATTATTAATGTTTATGAAAGTTCTATTTTACTTCCGCTATTTTATATGTTCTGTCTTGTGATATTTTCTGTGCATGTTTACCAATAATACCCCTCTAAAGCTAGTGCATTCCCTTGCGAGTGACCCTAGCGGAGGCGGGGTGTTACAAAAGATCAAAGCTTTTGTCTTGAAATCAACTTGAGGGGCTCTCATACTAACATAGGGACTCTCTAATACTCTCATGTTCATGAAACCTCTCATAGAAATGGAGTGGAGGCTAGGATAGTTGAGTGGAGGCCATGAGAGTAGAAATTTTGCCATAGTTTAGTTACATGAGTGAATAATGAGGGTTTAGGGGAGGGTTAGGGGCTTATTTATAGAAGATTAGGCTAGTTAGGACCCTTAGATTAACCCTAGGACCAACCTGAACCGTCAGATCTCAAACCAGGCCCAGAAACCTAGCCAAGATAGAAACAGGTGCACCAGGCAAGACTGCTCGTCTGAGCCAGGTCGACAGCCAAGTCGACAGGGCTGTCGACTTGGTCAGACCAAGTCGACTCCCAAGTCGACAGGGCTGTCGACTTGGGTACTGTGGCGGGAATTTTTCCCGCCTGGCCCAGCTGGCCCAATCTTCCAAATTCACGTTTGAATTTGAAATCTGTTTTTACTTAAAAAATTTCTGAAAACTTCGTTGGGCCTTAATCGGGTCATACGGACTCCGATTTTCGAAAACTCGGACTCTATTTCGCGTATTTTTCCGAGACGAACACAATGGCATAGCCCGTTTAACTTGATTCAGAATTTAAAATTAAATTCTGCCTTGATTCTCGTCTTAATCATGTTATCGAAATACGGGTTGTTACATTCTCCCCACCTTTTAGGATTTCGTCCCCGAAATCTCCAAGTTAGGAAGAACATATCCTACCATCCATCATCCATCTACTCAAAACATCATCCACAAGCAATCATTGTCCTTAGATGATTTCTAATGCTATGTGAATATATGCAAAACATGTGTGTACATGTTCCTTAGCAAATGCTAATGATCAGGCCTGAATAATCTTTCTAATGCAAAAATATGTATAGTGCCATGAATCCAACATGTATGCAAATAGTCCTAGTCATATAGATACTATATGCGTGCACAATCATTCATTCATATGCAACAACCGCATGATAACACATTCGATTTCATCCATAAACAAGTATAAATACTCGTGCATATGCAATATGAAATGTGACCGAGTCGAGCTAGTATCTAATGTGTTTTCGCGCATCCACGAGCAACCACTTGCAACCATATCAATCATAACATGTTTCAAATACATGTTTACATCCATATGGTTCTACCTAGGATTCCCTGAAACAGGGTCGAGAAGATAAACAAGACAAACTCCTTAAGGTGTTTGTAACAGAAAATAGGACCGAGAGGATGCTCACAAAAGATAGCCTACAAGTAAGCTCTACAAAAAACAGGGGTCAAGGATATACTCCCAAAAAGAGATATCATGCGCGTATCTAGTCTTTGGCCATCAAAGTCGTACCTCTTTGAGCTCAATTCCATTGTGCTTTGACCGTCTTTTAACTTCGCGATTTCATAGCTTCTCATTTCCTGTTTCCATAACATGAGCTGGAACTCATTTCTTCGTCGCCTCTCGTTCAACTTGCACTTATCCTTTTCCTAGAATACTTGACGCAAACATGACTGCGTACTCATGATCTCATGCAATCTTTCCAAAATTCACTAGTGAATCTCGGACCTCGTACCACAAGGTATTCCACGTAGAAGAACTTTCTCTTGAAAGTAAACAGATGCCAACCAGGTTATCAAGTGCACTTACTAAGGTGATTTCTATAGCCCATGCATAAGTGAAATAAACCATCCGTCTTGTCGGTGAACACCACTCGATCGGGCTTCAAATTTCCAATAAAGGCATCAAGGGATTCCAAGTAACTCATCATGACCGAACCCAAGGGTTACACGAGACTTCGAGGGTACTACCAAGGCTAGTCAAGAGTCTAACTACCCTCCTATCAAAACCGAGAGTGGCACCCCTTACTGGATAACCACTTCATCCCTAGAATCCATCCATAGCTTATAAATATAAGCATTATTTCCAGACTCAACCCTTGTCATAGGTATTCTCAAATCCAAACAAGTCATGAAGAAATGGACCAACTCTAACAAGATTTGGGACAAAATAGAATCCTCTTCTATGCTAGTACTAAGGTGCAGAGACTCACTATCCAAGCAGACTTAAATGATACGGTGATCAAGACAAAGTCTGGATGGGATGATAGAAAAGAAAAGCTAAACCTTTAATAAGATCGTTACCCTCCTTCCGAGGTACCCTAGACATGAGAGCATACTACTGCCCTCTCGATGATCTTGTCCTTGTCCCATGATACTTAACTATCCGTCCCGTTCCACCATGCCAAAGGTACTCTCTCGTCATGGGTTTCATTGTTCATCTTTCTTTCTCATTCCGGGTTGAGCCATACCAACAAGTTAAACTCATATCCTTTATCCTCTTTCTCATTATCCTTTCTTATAAGGCGGCTACTGGTCTCCCGAGAACAACCTCCATCGCATGGAAAGCGCTTTCGTAGATAGAAAAGACTAGTCGCAGTTAAAACCACTGTGACTACAGATGGAGGAAAGAAAGGAAAAGAGATTCAATCAAGGAAACAAGGATAGTGCTAATGACCTTTAGGGAATAGCCTTTTTCTTTTTAAAAGAAAATTTTCTTGAAAAATGCTTCTTTATAAACGATTTTTAAAAAGTTTTCAGAAGGTCTTTAAAAACTTTTGCCTAGTCTGGTAACCTTCTACTCTGATACCAAATGTAACACCCCGCCTCCGCTAGGGTCACTCGCAAAGGAATGCACTAGCTTTAGAGGGGCATTATTGGTAAACATGCACAGAAATATCACAAGACAGAACATATAAAATAGTGGAAGTAAAATCGAACTTTCATAAACATTAATAATTAAGGTCTAAAGCCTTTTACATCAGAGTACATCAAAACCTGTCTTGCAATAATAAAGAAGCATAAAGACTTTTTCATAAATTATTCCCCAAGATAAAGCAGTAAAGTAGCCATAGCCAAGGAAAGTCCAAGCCATCCATGATGACCTTCAAGCAGAAGAAGTCCGAACTAAACAACAGTATTTCCTCCCTGTAACCTGGGGGGGAAACGGAAGAAAAGAGGCGAAACAAAATGGGTCAGTCAAAAAGACTGAGTAAGCCCTATCTACTATTAGCATAAAAACTAGTAAAGTTAACTGACATGAGAAACTGAGATGAACATAAGCATGATAACAAGCTAGATAAGCTAAATCAAAATAACAGGATGAACTACTGAACTCAGGTAAACTAAGGTGTCATGATAAATTACGATGTCAAGATAAAACAAGGTATCACATCGTCAGGTTTCTATCAAGTATAACATCCCCAAGATATCTATCACGTATAACGTCCCATGTATCTATCCTGTATGCCTGCTCTGCACCTACCGTACTAGTATCCTAACTGTATTACGTGTTATCCGTGAATGACCCTTACTCAAAAGTCGTGTAATGGTCCATGTCAACCTAATATGCCGCATATATAGGTTACTCAACTCATATGTTTCTTTCCATGTATAAGTTCAGTCCTTTGCCGTAGGCTGTACGGGCTTTCCCATGTAAACGGTTTATCCTTGAAGTTGTTTTGGACTGCAACCCTTGATCTAGTTGTGTTTCCTTACCATGAACTATCGCGCGTCCACTTAGGATTTATGCCACCTAGGACCGCTAGGGATTATGCTACCTAATGAACGTTTCCGTGTCTCGGTTTGGGTTTTGGCCACCTAGGACCACTAGGGATTACGCCACCCGTCAACCGCGCCCTTGATCCCACGTATGTATCGTGAATCGTTTTCCATGTCTAGATGCACATGTTCCCCAATGTGCCATCCGAGTTCCGTGCCAGGGCAAATCAAGAAATACGGAACTCGGTCGGGAGCTTTAAATCGTCTGCCGATGCAGATATCAAGGTCTGTTTTTGTACCCGTGGCTATGGTCCCACGTGACCCCTCCCTCAACTACTGAAAGGCAATCCAAGAAAAATCATGTATAAGAACCACTCCACGGCCCCGCTATAGCCCACTTTCCTATGGGCCAACCTCACCCATGACTCGATAGCAAGCACATGGTCTGTTGGGGGTTCCCTGCCTTTCCGTACGTACACGATTGACTAAAGATGGTAGGTAGTCGGCGATGTGCTATCCAGGGCAAAAACCAAGAATCGTCGACTCCACGCTAATCCATCCCAGTCTTTAGGTCGCTCGCATAGCAACCAAGGCATACTCTTGGTCCTTCTAACGCAGACCTTAACCTCTCATGGGCCTAGTATAATTACCTGGCAGCCCACAGAGGGATCCCAAGAATATCCTCACGTCCCCCGAAGCTTCCACTTCGGCACCCAGTGCGCTGGAGCTTTTTTCCAAGTCAGATAGCTTGCTCCTCCTCGTATACTAAGCGATGACCTACCGTATCAGGTTACTCATCGCTTTGAGAATTAGTCCTATGTCCTTAGCTAAGAATTATTACTTAGTTACCCTTCAACTAAGGTTTACCACTTAGCCTTATTCCCGTTATCCTTGATTAGCCACGATTTTCTACCTAGTTCCTCTAACTAGGGTTTGTCTATTGGGTTAAGTGTTATCATCCAAGTCCATGACTTAACCTGCCCACGAATCACGTTAAGATTGGCTAAGTATTTAAGTTCAAGACTTAGCCCTACAAGTTGGTTAAGTGTACCCAGAGGCTCATGACTTAACCCTATCGAGTCAAATTGGTCAAGTACTAGCTTACCTTAATCCTATCGGATTATCTTGCTAGATCGATTAAGCATAGACTATCTTAATTCCATCAAATTATCGAGTCGGATTGGTTAAGTATAGGTTAGCTTAACCACATCCTCTAATCGTACTACAATGGTTAAGTACATTCTAAGAAGGTCTTGTGACTTAACCTTATCAGGTCCGCGTATTAGATTGGTTAAGTGTGGGTTACTTAACCCCATCAAATCATCATGTATATTTGGTTAAGTATAAGTTGCTTAACCCCATTAAATTACCACGTTAAGTTGGTTGAGTATTGGTTACTTAACCTCATTGAATTACCAAGTTTAAATTGGTTAAGTGTTTAACTTAACCCCATCGAATTACCGTGTTTAGATTAGTTAAGTGTGGATTACTTAACCCCATCTAATTACCCAGTCGGATTAGTTAAGTGTAAATTACTTAACCTCATCCCCTAATCATCTTGCATGGTTAAGCGTCATTAAGAAATCAAACCCGATCCCACTTAACCTTACCAAGTTATCGTGTTGGATTGATTAAGTGTTGATTAACTTAACCCCGTCCACTAGTCGTATAAAAAATGGTTAAGTGTCATTAGGCGAATCAAGTTACTTAACCTACCCAACCTTGTCATGTTTTGTTAAGTATCATTAGCCTAATCAAATTACTTAACCCACTTGTCCATGTCATATTTGGTTAAGAGTCATTAATCAAATTGTCTTAACCCTATTATGTGGCATTAATTACTTAATGCACCTTCAGCTCTCACATTAGACTTTGTTGTGGTTACTAGTTAAGCCGGTCGGTTCCGGGTAGCTTTACACCACAACTTGGTCTAACCTCGGGTTCGAGCACACATGACCAACTTCTCACATTGGGTCCTATTGTTTGCAACTACTAGTTAGGCCGGTCGGTTCCGGGTAGTTTAACGTTGCAAACTCAACCCAACCTCGAGTTGGCCACTTTCATGTTTAGTTTAGTGTCATGTTCATAGTCAAGTTTTCAAGCAATTGGGTAGACCTAACTTAATAGGTAAATTCCCAATGGGTAGACCTAACTTAATAGGTAAATTCCCAAGCTTATGTTTTTATGCATACTTACATGTCAACTTCCATGTTATATTTCAAGTCATGTTTTCAAGTATAAACACATGTCATATTTAACGTTACATGTTGTCATGTTTATACCCATTTACCCAAATCATGTTCATATCATTATGTTTTCCTCATAATGTGACCCCAACGCTTTTAAACTCGCATATATGTTCGCAACAACGTAATGGACCAAAAGAAGAGACTTGACAAAGGCATGACAAAAATGGATATTAAGCCACAAGTTAATCATGGTGGCAAATGGGGCACAAATGTGTTCATTAGCTTGCATGTTACATTCTTAAGCCTCAAAACATGCATAAACCCAAACTTGGCACATAAGCGAATCTTGGTGACAAAAGACATGGAATGATGACTAGAAACTCGCATATATCATCATATAAGGGTTATGACTTCATATGCAAGTTGACATAATGATTATGAAGATTCTCATGTTGCGTAATGCAACATTTCAACATAAAGGTTGTAGCTTTTAGCTTATAAGATCAAGATAATGACTTCATAAACTTGCATGACATAGTATGTAAAAACCCGTAACTTCCCCGTAAAGGAAAGCGCGGATAGTTCGAGAACACGACAAATCAGAACGCATACAGAAGAACATTTCATTGTATATTACAACAATGCATCAGATTACAAGAATATACAGAGTATAAATGAATATTACACAGAAATATCAGAGATTTAAATTACATTTAAATACATAGCAGCGGAAAATAATACAATACACAACTTGAATGAGATATACGGATACAAAGCTTTCCGGATATCGTTCCAGCTGTAAACCAGGAACCTGTGAATATAAATCTGCAAAACCAAAACTACTAGCTGCCCGTGTCAAAATAAGGGCACCCAGAGTTTAGGTCAAAACAATAAACTCCAGGTCAGTCATGTGACTGGTGTGAGAACTAAAACAGTTATCAATCTTTATTTTTAAAGTTAGGTAAATCAAGGGACCACGCCGTATAACACGGAACGGGTTTCCTCCCAAGAATACCAGTGCATAAAACAAACAGCGCAATGCTAAATAAAGAAAAATGAAGCTGTTATAAGACCCAGGTCCTATAACACAATGCAATGCAAGCCGGGGGATAGGGTTTTCCCTTATAACAGCCAAAGAATGCTTGATACGTTTAAAACAAATCATTTGATACTATTATAAGTGTATAGTGTATAAAACAACTTCAAATCATAAGTATCAATCCTAGGCGGCATGGGTACCATATATCATGTCGCCATACTAGTTCTACAATTAAAACCGCAAATGTCGTATTGGAAGTTGGGTTATCATTTATGGTATGAACCGAGGCTAGGGGCAAGATCCTCAACCGATTCGAGACGCTCTAGTCCGCCCCTCAGGAACAGCTGCAACTGCCCCTTGGATCGTCAGGGCCGGTCCACCGATGTGGATTATTATGCCTGAACACTACGTTTCCCCGCCCTTTGGGGCGTAAGCCTGGCCCGTCAGCCGACCAGAAGCATCGGCCGAAACCGATATCACGAGGCGCCTCGCTTTTCAGCAAGTAATAATAAGCAATATCCACATGGGTCAAACTCGTCAGCCAGTTCAAGCACTGACGCCACTCCTAACTAGAAAGAAACGCATGTCCTCCCTGAGGTCCGTCTCCCGTTTTTAGTTCATACCGGGTGTGATACTCGCGAATCAACGTTACACAAAGCTACGCCACAAAGGCCGTGCTTCGATCATCAACCACAAGACTTTGCTTTTCAACAGAAGCCTTGATCATTTGCCACTTAGGCATGCCACACAGGCAATTCAGTCCATGCGATTGATATCCATCAATATATAACCCCTGAGCTCGTACGTCTCAGAGAAGGGCGTTAAGCAAGAGAATAAATTCTCCGCCGCCCAACAGATATATATTTAATAGAGATCAATCACACGGACTAAAATCCAATGTCAGACACACCGTCCATTTACAAGTCCGTTCTGGGTCTGAACGAAACCGGAGGCACCTAGTACCCCGCATATCCATCGATCTCCATGTACGTCTGGACGATCACCAACTGTTTCCATCTTCTTGGGTGTACAGCCCAATCAAGATCATCAGTAATTATCCAAACGACGTGAAGACTTCCGGTCTTCGACCATCGTCTTCATCTTCGACTTATCGTCGTATCAGTTATTCAAAATGGGATAAACCCGGTCTTTCCGAATAACTCGCGTATATTTTAAATAAGTGTTACACAAACACAACATACGCCTCATTCCAATTCATCAGTCATTAACCGTAAATTAATCAAGAGAATAATTCCCCAAATATTAACCCCGAAGGCCGAAACCAACATCAGATCAATATCCGGAAAACCATTCTGCTTGGCTAACCGACAGTTAATTTCTAAATTTCACATTCATAGGGAAAGGTTCCCATTAATTTTATCAAAGATAAATTCTTGAATTTATTCTTTAATCTATTTTTGAATATCAATTCAAAACTAGTCGGGATTAGCGAACCTTACCGAAGTAATCATTTGTTTTAATTTCCCAATCCCAACCTATTCATCCCATGAAGTAAAACTGGTAGTACTTCATATCTAACACCACGGTGTTATCGGTAAATTCAATTACCATTTCACGTTCAAATCTAATTAAAGATTTAACTATCGCCTGGAGAAAAACTGGTGATACTCCATTCTCGATCATTTCAATCTAATTAAAGATTCATTAAAACTCCACTTAGTTTTAATCGTTAACTGGGTTAAAGAATCTGTGTCATTTAAAAACACAGTTCACGATAAACCCAAAATCACATTCATTAATTATCGGGTTAAAGAACGAGTATTGTTTAAAACACTGTTCACGATAAACCTAAAAAAATCAATATCAATTCAATTCCAATTAAATGTTATTTAATTGGTACACTTCATTAAATCTAAATAAAAAGATTTGATCTTTTCTCAACTGGGTTCAAGAACAGTGTTAGTGAAGACACCATTCACGACAAATCCCAAATCACATTTGATATTCAATACAAGGCTCTGAATAGAAAATATACCGGCTTATATTCAATATCAAATTCTACGACTAACAAATATCGCATTGGAAATAACGATATATATATATATATATATATATATATATATATATATATCTTTCAAATTCCCATAACAATATCTGTATCATCACGAAATCCAACATCGAAATATTCCGAAGGCAATTTCGATTCAAATCCATTCCAATGCAATCATTGGAAATTCTGGTTATTTTCAAAACCATTTCAAATTCAATTTATTTATTTAAAAATAAATAGAATTATATTTCTAGTTCAAAACTAGTTCATTTCGATAAAAATCTATTTTTATCTTTTCAAATATGGAGTTTTTCATCCCAATCCTTTCTAAATCACTTCTTATGATTTTACACAAATTATTACTATTTTTAATAATTTTATCAAGGCCCGTACAGTCGATTTCCATCAATGGCCATCGAACTGCACTTACAGCGACCATTTTCAAATTTGATTTGGACATAATTCCAAATCCAACCGTTAGATTTCTAATTTCTAATATTCGTTAGAAAGCCCTTTTCGATACGAACCCAACGGTTCCGGTTTTAGGAGAATCCGACGGTCGGATCTCCCGTAATGTCCGTTTGAAATCAATGGTCGAAATTCGCGAACTGCCGCGGCGCGGCGCGTTCTATTCAGGCCATTATATTATATATATAATATATATTTCGTCGATTTCTATTCAAAACGAATTATATAAATAGTTTTAAAATTCGTTTCAAAATCTATTTCAATTTCCATTTCAATTCAAATCAAAATTGAATTCTTCTTTATAAATTCGGTTTAAAATTCATTTCTATTCAATTCAAATTTCAATTCAATTCATTTCGAAATCGTTTTCAATTCAATTCATTTCGAAATCGTTTTCAATTCAATTCATTTCGAAATCGTTTTCAATTCAATTCATTTCGAAATCGTTTTCAATTCAATTCATTTCGAAATCGTTTTCAATTCAATTCATTTCGAAATCGTTTTCAATTCAATTCATTTCGAAATAGTTTTCAATTCAATTCATTTCGAAATCGTTTTCAATTCAATTCATTTCGAAATCGTTTTCAATTCAATTCATTTCGAAATCGTTTTCAATTCAATTCATTTCGAAATCGTTTTCAATTCAATTCATTTCGAAATCGTTTTCAATTCAATTCATTTCGAAATCGTTTTCAATTCAATTCATTTCGAAATCGTTTTCAATTCAATTCATTTCGAAATCGTTTTCAATTCAATTCATTTCGAAATCGTTTTCAATTCAATTCATTTCGAAATCGTTTTCAATTCAATTCATTTCGAAATCGTTTTCAATTCAATTCATTTCGAAATCGTTTTCAATTCAATTCATTTCGAAATCGTTTTCAATTCAATTTATTTCGAAATCGATAAAATCGATATAAATATCGTTTACGTCAAAATGGCGTCAATCTAATAAACACGGCTTCATATATTCCTTTATTCTATTCAACAAATGAATATTTATTTTTGTCAACACACGACTAATCTCAACGAATGAGTACTGTCCACGTGTGACTATATTTGTTAAATTATTTCGTTCAACACATGACCAATCTCAATGGATGAGTATTGTCAACACATGAACTTTTATTTTATATCGATAAAGATGTAAATTTTATTACTAATATATTTCGTTCAACACATGACCAATCTCAATGGATGAGTACTGTCAACACATGAACTTTTATTTTATAATATTCTTTATCTTTCAAATTGGAATGAGGCCCAATCAATTACCATATAAAGTTAATTATATGGATTTTCATACATTACACACATATAATAGCATTGAAAAATAATCAACCATCAACCAAAGTGCACTACACTGTATAAGCATCAAATATAGATATCTGTAAAGACCCGCAACTTCCCCGGAAAGGAAAGCGTCGGATAGTTCGAGAACAAGCCACAACAGAACGCTTACAGAAGAACATTTCATTGTATATTACAACAATGCATCAGATTACAAGAATATACAGAGTATAAACGAATAAATATTACACAGAAATATCAGAGATTTAAATTACATTTAAATACATAGCAGTGGAAAATAATACAATACACAACTAGAATGAGATATACGGATACAAAGCTTTCCGGATATCGTTCCAGCTGTAAACCAGGATCCTGTGAATATAAATCTGCAAAACCAAAACTACTAGCTGCCCGTGTCAAAATAAGGGCACCCAGAGTTTAGGTTAAAACAATAAACTCCAGGTCAGTCATGTGACTGGTGTGAGAACTAAAACAGTTATTAATCTTTATTTTTAAAGTTAGGTAAATCAAGGGACCACGCCGTATAACACGGAACGGTTTTCCTCCCAAGAATACCAGTGCATAAAACAAATAGCGCAATGCTAAATAAAGAAAAATGAAGCTGTTATAAGACCCAGGTCCTATCACACAATGCAACGCAAGCCGGGGGATAGGGTTTTCCCTTATAACAGCCAAAGAATGCTTGATACGTTTAAAACAAATCATTTGATACTATTATAAGTGCATAGTGTATAAAACAACTTCAAATCATAAGTATCAATCATAGGCGACATGAGCGTCCCATGCCACTATGTCGCCATATATAGGTTTACAAATAAAACCGCAAAGTTACGTATTTGGAAATTGGATTTCCGTCTATGAACCGAGGCAAAAGATAGTCCTCAACCGATTCGAGACAATCTAGCCCATGTCTCCGGCAAGCGCGCAGGCAAGCCTTGGAGTGACAGGGCCGGTCCACCGATGTGGATTATTATGCCTGAACAATACGTCTCCCCGCCCTTTTGGGCGTAAATGAGCCAACGAATGACTCCATCGGACACGGATCGTCCGATCAAACCGAGGCGCCTCGCAACAGCAACAACCACATAAGTCAAACTCGTCAGGGCGTGTAAAACCACTAACACCACTTTTTAGCTAGAAGGAAACGCATGCCCTCCCTGAGGTCCGTCTCCCGTTTTTGGTTCATACCGGGTGTGAAACACGCGAAGTAAACGTTACACAAAGCTACGCCACAAAGGCCGTGCTTTGATCATCACCACAAGACTTTGCTTTTCAACAGAAGCCTCGATCATTTGCATCTTAGCATGCCACACAGGCAAACCACTCTATGCAACCGATATCAGTCACACAGAATGAAATCCAATGTCAGACACACAGTCCATTTACAAGTCCGTTCTGGGTCTGAACGAAACCGGAGGCACCTAGTACCCCGCATATCCATCGATCTCCAAGTACGTCTGGACGATCACCAACTGTTTCCATCTTCTTGGGTGTACAGCCCAATCAAGATCATTAGTAATTACCCAAACGACGTGAAGACCTCCGGTCTTCGACCATCGTCTTCATCTTCGACTTATCGTCGTATCAGTTATTCAGAATGGGATAAACCCGGTCTTTCCGAATAACTCGCGTATATTTTATAAAAGTGCTACACAAACACAACATACGCCTCATTCCAATTCATCAGTCACTAACCGCAAATTAATCAAGAGAATAGTTCCCCAAATATTAACCCCGAAGGCCGAAACCAACATCAGACCAATATCCAGAAAACCATTCTGCTTGGCTAACCGACAGTTAGTTTCTAAATTTCACATTCATAGGGAAAGATTCCCATTAATTTTATCAAAGATAAATTCCTTGAATTTATTCTTTAATCTACTTTTGAATATCAATTCAAAACTAGTCGGGATTAACGAACCTTACCGAAGTAATCCTTTGTTTTAATTTCCCAATCCCAACCTATTCATCCCATGAAGTAAAACTGGTCATACTCCATATCTAACACCACGGTGTTATCGGTAAATTCAATTACCATTTCACGTTCAAATCTAATTAAAGATTTAACTATCGCCTGGAGCAAAACTGGTGATACTCCATTCTCGACCATTTCAATCTAATTAAAGATTCATTAAAACTGAACTTAGTTTTAATCGTTAACTGGATTAAAGAATCCGTGTCATTTAAAAACACAGTTCACAATAAACCCAAAATCACCTTCATTAATTATCGGGTTAAAGAACGAGTGTTATTTAAAACACTGTCCTCGATAAACCCAAAAATCAATATCAATTCAATTCCAATTAAATATTATTTAATTGGTACACTTCATTAAATCTAAATAAAAAGATTTAATCTTTTCTCAACTGGGTTCAAGAATAGTGTTAGTGAAGACACCATTCACGACAAACCCCAAATCACATTTGATATTCAATACAAGGCTCTGAATAGAAAATATATCGGCTTATATTCAATATCAAATTCTACGATTAACAAATGTCGCATTGGAAATAACGATATAAATATATCTTTCAAATTTCCATAACAACACCTGTATAATCACGAATTCCAACATCGAAATATTCCGAGGACAATTTCGATTCAAATCCACTCCAATGCAATCATTGGAAATTTTGGTTATTTTCAAAACCCTTTTCAAATTCAATTTATTTATTTAAAAATAAATAGAATTATAATTCTAGTTCAAAACTAGTTCATTTCGATAAAAATCTATTTTTATCTTTTCAAATATGGAGTTTTTCATCCCAATTCTTTCTAAATCATTTCTTATGATTTTACACAAATTATTACTATTTTTAATAATTTTATCAAGGCCCGTACAGTCGATTTCCATCAATGGCCATCGAACTGCACTTATAGCGACCTTCTTTGAATTTGATTTGGACATGATTCCAAATCCAACCGTTAGATTTCAATTTTCTAATATTCGTTAGAAAGCTCTTTTCGATACGAACCCAACGTTTCCGGTTTTAGGAGAATCCGACGGTCGGATCTCCCGTAATGTCCGTTTGAAATAAATGGTCGAAATTCACGAACTGCCGCGGCGCGGCGCGTTCTATTCAGGCCATTATATTATATATATTATATATATAATATATATATTTCGTCGATTTCTATTTAAAACGAATTATATAAATAGTTTTAAATTCGTTTCAAAAGCAATTTCTACTTCCTTTTCAATTCAAATCAAAATTGAATTCTTCTTTATAAATTCGTTTTAAAATTCATTTCTATTCAATTCAAATTTCAATTCAATTTGAATTCATTTCAATTCGCTTTCAATTCAATTTGAATTCGTTTTCAATTCAATTCATTTCGAAATCGTTTTCAATTCAATTCATTTCGAAATCGTTTTCAATTCAATTCATTTCGAAATCGTTTTCAATTCAATTCATTTCGAAATCGTTTTCAATTCAATTCATTTCGAAATCGTTTTCAATTCATTTCATTTCAAAATCGTTTTCAATTCATTTCATTTCGAAATCGTTTTCAATTCAATTCATTTCGAAATCGTTTTCAATTCATTTCATTTCGAAATCGTTTTCAATTCAATTCATTTCAAAATGAATAAAATCGATATAAATATCGTTCACGTCAAAATGGCGTCAATCTAATCAACACGGCTTCATAAATTTCTATTTTCAAATATTCTATTTCAAATATTTCTTTTTCTAAATAGTTGTTATCAAAATACTTCGTTCAACACATGACCAATCTCAATGGATGAGCACTGTCAACACATGAACCTTTATTTTATATTGATAAAGACGTAAACTTTATTATTAAAATATTTCGTTCAACACATGACCAATCTCAATGGATGAAACTGTCAACACATGAACTTTTATTTTATATTGATAAAGATGTAAACTTTATTATTAAAATATTTCGTTCAACACATGACCAATCTCAATGGATGAAACTGTCAACACATGAACTTTTATTTTATATTGATAAAGATGTAAACTTTATTATTAAAATATTTCGTTCAACACATGACCAATCTCAATGGATGAAACTGTCAACACATGAACTTTTATTTTATATTGATAAAGATGTAAACTTTATTATTAAAATATTTCGTTCAACACATGACCAATCTCAATGGATGAAACTGTCAACACATGAACTTTTATTTTATATTATTCTTTATTTTTCAAATTGGAATGAGGCCCAATTAATTACCATATAAAGTTAATTATATGGATTTTCATACCACACATGTATATCATAGCATTGAAAAATAATCAACCATCAACCAAAGTGCACTACACTGTATAAGCATCAAATGTAGATATCTAACGCTTATAACAGCCTGTCAATCAATCGATCGACATATTTAATCAATCAGGATGAGTGAACTTCATATTTCATCCCAACACCCGTGTGGGGTTTCAAACAATCAAACAAATATTTTATTTGTGCAATTGGGCGATGTGTAAAATTTATCGACCCAATCAATGTCCTTCAAATAAGTGTACATAAACAAACCGTCTGGTTTGTAAATGAATATTTATTTATTTACTTTCACTATATTCATATTCACGTTAAAAATTATATTTTTAACGATAAAACATTTTATTCCAACATATGAATTTCTATTATTCATTTACACAATAAAATGATATTTTTATTTTCTAACATATTTTAGAAAATTTCGGCGGCATAACGGCACGATACTAGAAACGGGACGAGGCCTAGCCTTATCCCCGGTCTAGTGAAGGGCCACGCCATTCACACATCAATCATATCAATTTCACTTCACCAAACAATTCAAATCAACCCAAACAATCTATCTAACAACACAGCCAAACAAACAAGTCCATGGTCTGTGGACGATTGTGTCGGGTGCTACTAAGCACCGTCTGCATCCTAGTATATATATATAACTAGAAAAATAAATTGAAAGGTGAGAAATTCTCACATATAGCTATCCTAGCTCCACGGTTCTTCATTTGCAGAATTCTTCGTCGTTCTGCCATCTTCGTCATCTTCGTTGCCCGTAGTCACTATGTATATAAAAATCACACATTTTTATATTTCGATGTCTTTAAAATAAAAATAACATTTTTATTTATTCACATTCAATTTAGAAATCATATTTCTATAATCACTTCATATATTTTAAAAATCGAATTTTTACTATGCTATTCAATATTTAAAGATCGAATTTTTACTACTGTGTTATATAGATAAAAATTATATTTTTATCACGCTATTTTCTATATAAAGATTTCGCCTTTTCAAATTTAAAGATTTCGCCTTTATAAAACATAGACTTCGCCTTTTCAAATTTAAAGATCTCATCTTTATAAAAATCTCATTTTTATTTTTCTACACATATAAAGGTGATATTTTTAATATTCTATCATGTAAAAATTATATTTTTAACTCTTTAAAAATATAAAAATCACATTTTCACTACTTCTATATAGTAAAGATCATATTTTTAATACTTTAAAAATATAAAGATCATATTTTTAATTCTTTAAAAATATAAAAACTATATTTTTATTACTTTAAAAATATAAAGATCGTATCTTTATTACTTTTCAAGTTTAAATCTTTTCTATTTTAAAGTTTATATCTTTTCCATTTTAAAGTCTAAAAATAAAATCAGTTTTTACTCCTAATTAAAATCCAGTTTTTAACTGTTAATTAAAATCAGTTTTTAACTGATTTATTAAAATCAGTTTTTTTTACTATTAATATAAAATAAAATAAATAAATAATAAAAACAAACTTACAGAGGAGGGGGGTTTCGTAGATCGTCGGAGGGAAGGAGGAGGAGAAGGCGGCGGTGGCGAGTAGGGTGGTGCGGTGGGTTTTCGGGTGGTGGTTGGGGTTTTCGAGTAGAGGAAAAGGGGGCGACGGATTTACAGAGGGGAGGGAGGAGGGAGCGGCGAGTGGAAGAAGGTGGCTCACCACGGTGGAGCGCCTTTGGCGAGGCGGCGGATCGCGATGGCGAGGGTCCGTCGATCGTAATTTTTTTTTCTCTGATATGAAATCGAAATGAAAGGGGGGGGCCAGAGATAAGGAAAGGGTTTTTTTTTATTTAATTAATTTAATATTTTTTTATTCAAAAAGTTGACTTTTACATACGACCTCGAAACTTGGTCCACCACCTGTCGTCCATAGCATTTCACCCCCATTCCGAACACAATGGGATATGTATCGTAAGCTGATTCGATCGTTTCAATTAGTTTCCGTTGAATTTACATTTAAATCACTATATTGAATTTTAAACGTACATTTCAAATTACTGGGGTCACATACTAACTAGAAAAATTCCCGAAAAATATTTTCTAGCTTCGTATTGACGATACGGTCCTAACAAAACTAGTTTCGTCGAATTCTGAGACCGTTTGAAAAATGGCCAATTTCCAGTCGACTAAAATCAACTGAAACTGGTCAAACACGTTTTCCTATGCCACGCTCACATATTGATTCGAAAAATTTTGAAATTTGAAACCTAGCAATAACTTGACACTGCGGATCCAACAAAAGTGGTTTCGTCGAAATCCGAGGTCGTTTGCAAAATGTCCATTTTTAAGGGCCTGAATTCCATAGCGACTATTCAGAATTTTAAACTGGACATATCTTATCATTTCTAAGATGAAATCTCAGTTTGTTAACTTCGTTACAAAGATATAGTTATACAGATTCAAATATTTCTTGTTTCGTTCAATTCTGACTTATATTGAATTCTGTATATTCATTTGAAATTAGAAATCGAATTTTCGAACTACCGCGCCATTTTCAATTCCTTTTATAATTATATATAATTATTATATATTCTAACGACGACGTATATAATATATATGTTCGAATTATATTCAAAATAAATTTCACGTCGATATTATTTAAAATATCTATTTTAAATATTCAAAATTCGCTAAAATTGCCAAAATAAAAATTTTAAACTGGCCCAGAATTTCCGGGTTGTTACAATCTCCCCCACTTAAAACTTTTCGTCCCCGAAAAGGAACAAAGTCGAAAGTGGATTGATTTATCAGCTCTACGTTCGATCTGGCTTCCATTCTCCAACTTTTCAGTTTCTGAGAATTTTCAAAAATTTGGCTAACACCCTAAATTTTCGAAAAATTTCGCCATAACCTCCCCTGCACCGGGAGCATCGGGGAATTTCAAATAGCTTCCCCGGTCCTTTAGATCTCAAAAAGAAAAAGAAAAAGCCAAGCGGCTAGCCAATAGGCTCACAAAATCATCATCACCCAAACAAAACAGGAAATTATGTAGTAAACATGTACCTATTTGTCGGGCAAACAAATTTTATTCTCTGCTCTAGCCTCCTTGCTATGACCTGTTCAATATAAGTATATGCATATGCAAGCAAATGCAACCAATTTTCAATATCATTCAATATTTGATTCAATTAGGCATAATGGTTCAAAATTAGCAAACAAATAAACAAACAACGCAAACATCAATCAATTAGTGAATTAGAGTCTCAAATTCATAATTTGATATTTATACAAAAATCAGATTTTTGATGCCAAATCACAACAATGTGTTCTAACTATATAAGATTTGGTTCTCACACCAGTCTAATGGAAATATATAGATATCACACTTTCGTCACTCGAAAATAAATGCTGGTGATGGTATACTTCTTCATCAGGACCATGTCCGGGCGACTAGAGTGTAATTCTATATCTATCCAGTATATTAAAATTTCGAATACACGCGGATCAGACGTATACGCAAAATCTATATATACTGGATTGTCCACATCAATATAAATAAATAACCAAATACGAATAGTTGATTTAGATTTTCAAAACAAAATTTGTTTTCATTTTCAAAAATATACTCTTCACGCTCGTTCTAGGATACTACTGATCATATCTCTAACGAGTCATTCCAATTGGATATTACTAATCCAATATCTGATGAATTCTTTCGTATAGTTCTAATGTGCCTTGTTCTCTGCTTTGTAAACCAAAGCTCTGATACCAACGTGTAAAGACCCGCAACTTCCCCGGAAAGGAAAGCGTCGGATAGATCGAGAACAAGCCACAACAGAACGCATACAGAAGAACATTTCATTGTATATTACAACAATGCATCAGATTACAAGAACATACAGAGTATAAACGAATAAATATTACACAGAAATATCAGAGATTTAAATTACATTTAAATACATAGCAGCGGAAAATAATACAATACACAACTAGAATGAGATATACGGATACAAAGCTTTCCGGATATCGTTCCAGCTATAAACCAGGATCCTGTGAATATAATTCTGCAAAACCAAAACTATTAGCTGCCCGTGTCAAAATAAGGGCACCCAGAGTTTAGGTTAAAACAATAAACTCCAGGTCAGTCATGTGACTGGTGTGAGAAATAAAACAGTTATTAATCTTTATTTTTAAAGTTAGGTAAATCAAGGGACCACGCCGTATAACACGGAACGGGTTTCCTCCCAAGAATACCAGTGCATAAAACAAATAGCGCAATGCTAAATAAAGAAAAATGAAGCTGTTATAAGACCCAGGTCCTATCACACAATGCAACGCAAGCCGGGGGATAGGGTTTTCCCTTATAACAGCCAAAGAATGCTTGATACGTTTAAAACAAATCATTTGATACTATTATAAGTGCATAGTGTATAAAACAACTTCAAATCATAAGTATCAATCATAGACGACATGAGCGTCCCATGCCACTATGTCGCCAAATATAGGTTTACAAATAAAACCGCAAAGTTACGTGTTTGGAAATTGGATTTCCGTCTATGAACCGAGGCAAAAGATAGTCCTCAACCGATTCGAGACAATCTAGCCCATGTCTCCGGCAAGCGCGCAGGCAAGCCTTGGAGCGACAGGGCCGGTCCACCGATGTGGATTATTATGCCTGAACAATACGTCTCCCCGCCCTTTTGGGCGTAAATGAGCCAACGAATGACTCCATCGGACCCGGATCGTCCGATCAAACCGAGGCGCCTCGCAACAGCAACAACCACATAAGTCAAACTCGTCAGGGCGTGTAAAACCACTGACGCCACTTTTTAGCTAGAAGGAAACGCATGCCCTCCCTGAGGTCCGTCTCCCGTTTTTGGTTCATACCGGGTGTGAAACACGCGAAGTAAACGTTACACAAAGCTACGCCACAAAGGCCGTGCTTTGATCATCACCACAAGACTTTGCTTTTCAACAGAAGCCTCGATCATTTGCATCTTAGCATGCCACACAGGCAAACCACTCTATGCAACCGATATCAGTCACACAGAATGAAATCCAATGTCAGACACACAGTCCATTTACAAGTCCGTTCTGGGTCTGAACGAAACCGGAGGCACCTAGTACCCCGCATATCCATCGATCTCCAAGTACGTCTGGACGATCACCAACTGTTTCCATCTTCTTGGGTGTACAGCCCAATCAAGATCATCAGTAATTACCCAAACGACGAGAAGACCTCCGGTCTTCGACCATCGTCTTCATCTTCGACTTATCGTCGTATCAGTTATTCAGAATGGGATAAACCCGGTCTTTCCGAATAACTCGCGTATATTTTATAAAAGTGCTACACAAACACAACATACGCCTCATTCCAATTCATCAGTCACTAATCGCAAATTAATCAAGAGAATAGTTCCCCAAATATTAACCCCGAAGGCCGAAACCAACATCAGATCAATATCCAGAAAACCATTCTGCTTGGCTAACCGACAGTTAGTTTCTAAATTTCACATTCATAGGGAAAGATTCCCATTAATTTTATCAAAGATAAATTCCTTGAATTTATTCTTTAATCTACTTTTGAATATCAATTCAAAACTAGTCGGGATTAACGAACCTTACCGAAGTAATCGTTTGTTTTAATTTCCCAATCCCAACCTATTCATCCCATGAAGTAAAACTGGTCATACTCCATATCTAACACCACGGTGTTATCGGTAAATTCAATTACCATTTCACGTTCAAATCTAATTAAAGATTTAACTATCGCTTGGAGCAAAACTGGTGATACTCCATTCTCGACCATTTCAATCTAATTAAAGATTCATTAAAACTCAACTTAGTTTTAATCGTTAACTGGATTAAAGAATCTGTGTCATTTAAAAACACAGTTCACAATAAACCCAAAATCACCTTCATTAATTATCGGGTTAAAGAACGAGTGTTATTTAAAACACTGTCCACGATAAACCCAAAAATCAATATCAATTCAATTCCAATTAAATATTATTTAATTGGTACACTTCATTAAATCTAAATAAAAAGATTTAATCTTTTCTCAACTGGGTTCAAGAATAGTGTTAGTGAAGACACCATTCACGACAAACCCCAAATCACATTTGATATTCAATACAAGGCTCTGAATAGAAAATATATCGGCTTATATTCAATATCAAATTCTACGAATAACAAATGTCGTATTGGAAATAACGATATAAATATATCTTTCAAATTTCCATAACAACACCTGTATAATCACGAATTCCAACATCGAAATATTCCGAGGACAATTTCGATTCAAATCCACTCCAATGCAATCATTGGAAATTTTGGTTATTTTCAAAACCCTTTTCAAATTCAATTTATTTATTTAAAAATAAATAGAATTATAATTCTAGTTCAAAACTAGTTCATTTCGATAAAAATCTATTTTTATCTTTTCAAATATGGAGTTTTTCATCCCAATTCTTTCTAAATCATTTCTTATGATTTTACACAAATTATTACTATTTTTAATAATTTTATCAAGGCCCGTACAGTCGATTTCCATCAATGGCCATCGAACTGCACTTATAGCGACCTTTTTCGAATTTGATTTGGACATAATTCCAAATCCAACCGTTAGATTTCAATTTTCTAATATTCGTTAGAAAGCTCTTTTCGATACGAACCCAACGGTTCCGGATTTAGGAGAATCCGACGGTCGGATCTCCCGTAATGTCCGTTTGAAATAAATGGTCAAAATTCATGAACTGCCGCGGCGCGGCGCGTTCTATTCAGGCCGTTATATTATATATATTATATATATATAATATATATTTCGTTGATTTCTATTTAAAACGAATTATATAAATAGTTTTAAATTCGTTTCAAAAGCAATTTCTACTTCCTTTTCAATTCAAATCAAAATTGAATTCTTCTTTATAAATTCGTTTTAAAATTCATTTCTATTCAATTCAAATTTCAATTCAATTTGAATTCATTTCAATTCGCTTTCAATTCAATTTGAATTCGTTTTCAATTCAATTCATTTCGAAATCGTTTTCAATTCAATTCATTTCGAAATCATTTTCAATTCAATTCATTTCGAAATCGTTTTCAATTCAATTCATTTCGAAATCGTTTTCAATTCATTTCATTTCGAAATCGTTTTCAATTCATTTCATTTCGAAATCGTTTTCAATTCAATTCATTTTGAAATCGTTTTCAATTCATTTCATTTCGAAATCGTTTTCAATTCAATTCATTTCAAAATGAATAAAATCGATATAAATATCGTTCACGTCAAAATGGCGTCAATCTAATCAACACGGCTTCATAAATTTTTATTTTCAAATATTCTATTTCAAATATTTCTTTTTCTAAATAGTTATCAAAATACTTCGTTCAACACATGACCAATCTCAATGGATGAGCACTGTCAACACATGAACCTTTATTTTATATTGATAAAGAAGTAAACTTTATTATTAAAATATTTCGTTCAACACATGACCAATCTCAATGGATGAAACTGTCAACACATGAACTTTTATTTTATATTGATAAAGATGTAAACTTTATTATTAAAATATTTCGTTCAACACATGACCAATCTCAATGGATGAAACTGTCAACACATGAACTTTTATTTTATATTGATAAAGATGTAAACTTTATTATTAAAATATTTCGTTCAACACATGACCAATCTCAATGGATGAAACTGTCAACACATGAACTTTTATTTTATATTGATAAAGATGTAAACTTTATTATTAAAATATTTCGTTCAACACATGACCAATCTCAATGGATGAAACTGTCAACACATGAACTTTTATTTTATATTATTCTTTATTTTTCAAATTGGAATGAGGCCCAATCAATTACCATATAAAGTTAATTATATGGATTTTCATACCACACATGTATATCATAGCATTGAAAAATAATCAACCATCAACCAAAGTGCACTACACTGTATAAGCATCAAATGTAGATATCTAACGCTTATAACAGCCTGTCAATCAATCGATCGACATATTTAATCAATCAGGATGAGTGAACTTCATATTTCATCCCAACACCCGTGTGGGGTTTCAAACAATCAAACAAATATTTTATTTGTGCAATTGGGCGATGTGTAAAATTTATCGACCCAATCAATGTCCTTCAAATAAGTGTACATAAACAAACCGTCTGGTTTGTAAATGAATATTTATTTATTTACTTTCACTATATTCATATTCACGTTAAAAATTATATTTTTAACGATAAAACATTTTATTCCAACATATGAATTTCTATTATTCATTTACACAATAAAATGATATTTTTATTTTCTAACATATTTTAGAAAATTTCGGCGGCATAACGGCACGATACTAGAAACGGGACGAGGCCTAGCCTTATCCCCGGTCTAGTGAAGGCCCACGCCATTCACACATCAATCATATCAATTTCACTTCACCAAACAATTCAAATCAACCCAAACAATCTATCTAACAACACAGCCAAACAAACAAGTCCATGGTCTGTGGACGATTGTGTCGGGTGCTACTAAGCACTGTCTGCATCCTAGTATATATATAAATAACTAGAAAAATAAATTGAAAGGTGAGAAATTCTCACATATAGCTATCCTAGCTCCACGGTTCTTCATTTGCAGAATTCTTCGTCGTTCTGCCATCTTCGTCATCTTCGTTGCCCGTAGTCACTATATATATAAAAATCACACATTTTTATATTTCGATGTCTTTAAAATAAAAATCACATTTTTATTTATTCACATTCAATTTAGAAATCATATTTCTATAATCACTTCATATATTTTAAAAATCGAATTTTTACTATGCTATTCAATATTTAAAGATCGAATTTTTACTACTATGTTATATAGATAAAAATTATATTTTTATCACGCTATTTTCAATATAAAGATTTCGCCTTTTCAAATTTAAAGATTTCGCCTTTATAAAACATAGACTTCGCCTTTTCAAATTTAAAGATCTCATCTTTATAAAAATCTCATTTTTATTTTTCTACACATATAAAGGTGATATTTTTAATATTCTATCATGTAAAAATTATATTTTTAACTCTTTAAAAATATAAAAATCACATTTTCACTACTTCTATATAGTAAAGATCATATTTTTAATACTTTAAAAATATAAAGATCATATTTTTAATTCTTTAAAAATATAAAAACTATATTTTTATTACTTTAAAAATATAAAGATCGTATCTTTATTACTTTTCAAGTTTAAATCTTTTCTATTTTAAAGTTTATATCTTTTCTATTTTAAAGTCTAAAAATAAAATCAGTTTTTACTCCTAATTAAAATCCAGTTTTTAACTGTTAATTAAAATCAGTTTTTAACTGATTTATTAAAATCAGTTTTTTTTACTGTTAATATAAAATAAAATAAATAAATAATAAAAACAAACTTACAGAGGAGGGGGGTTTCGTAGATCGTCGGAGGGAAGGAGGAGGAGAAGGCGGCGGTGGCGAGTAGGGTGGTGCGGTGGGTTTTCGGGTGCTGGTTGGGGTTTTCGAGTAGAGGAAAAGGGGGCGACGGATTTACAGAGGGGAGGGAGGAGGGAGCGGCGAGTGGAAAAAGGTGGCTCACCGCGGTGGAGCGCCTTTGGCGAGGCGGCGGATCGCGATGGCGAGGGTCCGTCGATCGTAATTTTTTTTTTCTCTGATATGAAATCGAAATGAAAGGGGGGGGGGGGCAGAGATAAGGAAAGGGGTTTTTTTATTTATTTAATTAATTTAATATTTTTTTATTCAAAATGTTGACTTTTACATACGACCTCGAAACGAGGTCCACCGCCTGTCGTCCATAGCGTTTCACCCCCATTCCGAACACAATGGGATATGTATCGTAAGCTGATTCGATCGTTTCAATTAGTTTCCGTTGAATTTACATTTAAATCACTATATTGAATTTTAAACGTACATTTCAAATTACCGGGGTCACATACTAACTAGAAAAATTCCCGAAAAATATTTTCTAGCTTCGTATTGACGATACGGTCCTAACAAAACTAGTTTCGTCGAATTCTGAGACCGTTTGAAAAATGGCCAATTTCCAGTCGACTAAAATCAACTGAAACTGGTCAAACACGTTTTCCTATGCCACGCTCACATATTGATTCGAAAAATTATGAAATTTGAAACCTAGCAATAACTTGACACTGCGGATCCAACAAAAGTGGTTTCGTCGAAATCCGAGGTCGTTTGCAAAATGTCCATTTTTAAGGGCCTGAATTCCATAGCGACTATTCAGAATTTTAAACTGGACATATCTTATCATTTCTAAGATGAAATCTCAGTTTGTTAACTTCGTTACAAAGATATAGTTATACAGATTCAAATATTTCTTGTTTCGTTCAATTCTGACTTATATTGAATTCTGTATATTCATTTGAAATTAGAAATCGAATTTTCGAACTACCGCTCCATTTTCAATTCCTTTTATAATTATATATAATTATTATATATTCTAACGACGACGTATATAATATATACGTTCGAATTATATTCAAAATAAATTTCGCGTCGATATTATTTAAAATATCTATTTTAAATATTCAAAATTCGCTAAAATTGCCAAAATAAAAATTTTAAACTGGCCCAGAATTTCCGGGTTGTTACAATATCTAACGCTTATAACAGCCTGTTAATCAATCGATCGACATATTTAATCAATCAGGATGAGTGAAATTCATATTTCATCCCAACACCCGTGTGGGGTTTCAAAAAATCAAACAGAGATTTTAGTTGTGCAGTTGGGCGATGTGTAAAATTTATCGTCCCAATCAATTTCATTCAAATAAGTGTACATAAACAAACCGTCTGGTTTGTAAATGAATATTTATTTATTCACATTCACGTTAAAAATTATATTTTTAACGATAAAACATTTTATTCCAACAAATGAATTTCTATTCAGTTCATTCTCTAAATAAAGTGATATTTTTATTTTTCTAACTTATTTTAGAAAATTTCGGCGGCATAACGGCACGATACTAGAAACGGGACGAGGCCTAGCCTTATCCCCGGTCTAGTGAAGGCCCACGCCATTCACACATCAATCAAATCAATTTCATTTCACCAAACAATTCAATTCAAATTCAAGGCATCTAACTAATTTATGCAACCAAACAAACAAGTCCATGGTCTGTGGACGATTGTGTCGGGTGCTACTAACCACCGTCTGCATCCTAGTATATATATATATATATATATAACTAGAAAAGAAATTGAAAGGTGAGAAATTCTCACCGATAGCTATCCAATACCACGACTCTTCATTGAGAGAAATCCTCGCCTTTTTGTTACCTTCGTTGTCCGCTTTCACTACCTATGTTTACTTCGTTATTCAATATATAAAAATCACATTTTTAATTCGAAGTTCTTTATATAAAAATCACATTTTTAATTCGAAGTTCTTTATATAAAAATCACATTTTTAATTCGAAGTTCTTTATATAAAAATCACATTTTTAATTCGAAGTTCTTTATATAAAAATCACATTTTTAATTCGAAGTTCTTTATATAAAAATCACATTTTTAATTTGAAGTTCTTTATATAAAAATCACATTTTTAATTCGAAGTTCTTTATATAAAAATCACATTTTTATGCGATGTTATTTATTTGTAAATCACATCTTTCAAGACAATGCAATTTTATCTTACAAAATTAATGCTATTTTATTTTTCAAAAGCAATTCTAATTTTATTTTTAAAAACATTGCTAATTTTATCTTCAAAAAAAAAAACAATACATTTTGATCTTGAAACAATGCTAAAATTTTTTTTTTAAAAAGAAATCCATGCCATTTATATTTTAAAACCAAAGTTATTTTATTTTAAAACAACTCTATTTATATAACAAAATCATTACTTAATTAAATAAATAAATAGTTCTTAATTACCTGGATTAAGGGAGAAAACAACAGGCCGCTCCTTTCTTCTACATCGTTCTAACTGGAAACCGCTACCCCAAAAAGTCGACTTCGACTTTCCACCGTCCACCGCCCTTTGGTATGTCGGACCATGATCGAAGACCGCCACAAGGAGCGCACCTGGCTGGAGCACAAACGGCGGCTCCAAAATCGCTGCCTTTACGCTTCAAAACCGAACAGAAAACAACGTTAATTTAGATCATGGCCGTTGATCGGCTAGAGTTAGATGAGCTCAACAATTTGCTTTTTTAAGCATTCGATTTTGTTTGATGGATTTGAAGGAATCGAATAAAGAAATCTGGAGCGCGAGAGCCGTTCGCTTTCAACCCTGGCGGCGCTGAGGAAGAATGAAGAGGGTTTTTGGATTTTTGCAAATATATATATATATATATTAATATTTTATAACTGTTTTATTATGAAAATTTGTGTTCCGACTCGAAATCAAACCCAACGACTGTCGCCCCTAGCCAAATACCCCCATTCCGAACACAATGGGATATGTTTCGTAACCCGATTCTATCATTTCGATCAGTTTTTTCCCAAAATTAAAATATAAATCAATATATTGAATTTTAAACGTACATTTCAATTTACCGGGCCCACATACTAACTAGAAAAACTCCAGAAAAATATTTTCTAGCTTCGTATTGACGATACGGTCCTAACAAAACTAGTTTCGTCGGATTCTGAGACCGTTTGAAAAATGGCCAATTTCCAGTCGATTAAATTCAACAGAAACTGGTCAAACGCGTTTTCTTTTGCCACGCTCACATATTGATTCGAAAAATTATGAAATTTGAAACCTAGCAATAACTTGACATCACGGATCCAACAAAACTGGTTTCGTCGAAATCCGAGGTCGTTTGCAAAATGTCCATTTTTAAGGGCCTGAATTCCATAGCGACTATTCAGAAATTTCAACTGGACATATCTTTTGATTCCCGCTATGAACATTTGATTATTCGGATTCGTTGGAAAGATATTATCAATTAGATCCCATTATTTTTGGTTTCACTAAAATCCGGATTGTTTTGCACCCGGTACATTCAATTGAAGTTTGAAATCGAATTATCGAACTACCGCGCCATTTTCAATTCTATTTATAATTATATATAATTATTTATATACTAACGACGACGTATATAATACATACGTTCGAATTATATTCAAAATAAATTTCTCGTCGATATTATTTAAAATAATTCATTTTAAATAATCAAAATTCGCTAAAATTGCCAAAATAAAAATTTTAAACTGGCCCAGATTTTCGGGTTGTTACAATCTCCCCCACTTAAAACTTTTCGTCCCCGAAAAGGAACAAAGTCGAAAGTGTTTTGATTAATCAACACTACGTTCGATCTGACTTCCATTCTCCAACTTTTCAGTTTCTGAGAAATTTCAAAAATTTCAAAAATTTGGCTAACACCCTAAATTTTCGAAAAATTTCGCCATAACCTCCCCTGCACCGGGAGCATCGGGGAATTTCAAATAGCTTCCCCGGTCCTTCAGATCTCAAAAAGAAAAAGAAAAAGCCAAGCGGCTAGCCAATAGGCTCATAAAATCATCATCACCCAAACGAAACAGTAAATTATGTAGTAAACATGTACCTATTTGTCGGGCAAACAAATTTTATTCTTCGGCTCTAGCCTTTTTGCTATGACCTGTTCAATGTAAGTATAGGTATATGCAAGCAAATGCGACCAAATTTCAATACAATTCAATATTTGGTTCAATTAGGCTAATTGGCTAAAAATTAGCAAACAACTAAACAAACAACACAAACATCAATCAATTAGTGGATTAGAGTTTCAAATTCATAATTTTGATACATAGCCAAAAATCAGGTTTTTGATGCCAAATCACAACAATAGGCCCTATCTAATTTTTGGTTCTCACAACAGTCAATAGGAAATATATAGAAATCTCACTTTCGTCACTCGAATATAAACAATGATGATGAGGCCTCATCATCTGAATCATCTCCGGGCGACTAGAGTGTGATTCTATATCTATCCAATATATTAAAATTTCGAATACACGCGGATCAGACGTATACGCAAAATCTATATATACTAGATTGTCCACATCAATATAAATAGATAATCAAATACGAATAATTGATTTAAATCTTCAAAACCAAAATTGTTTTCATTTTAAAAAAATTTACTCTTCACACTCGTTCTAGGATACTACTGATCCCATCTCTAACGAGTCATTCTTGTTGGATATTACTAATCCAATATCTGATGAATTCTTTCGTATGGTTCTAATGTGCCTTGTTCTCTGAGCTTTGTAAACCAAAGCTCTGATACCAACTGTAAAAACCCGTAACTTCCCCGTAAAGGAAAGCGCGGATAGTTCGAGAACACGACAAATCAGAACGCATACAGAAGAACATTTCATTGTATATTACAACAATGCATCAGATTACAAGAATATACAGAGTATAAATGAATATTACACAGAAATATCAGAGATTTAAATTACATTTAAATACATAGCAGCGGAAAATAATACAATACACAACTAGAATGAGATATACGGATACAAAGCTTTCCGGATATCGTTCCAGCTGTAAACCAGGAACCTGTGAATATAAATCTGCAAAACCAAAACTACTAGCTGCCCGTGTCAAAATAAGGGCACCCAGAGTTTAGGTCAAAACAATAAACTCCAGGTCAGTCATGTGACTGGTGTGAGAACTAAAATAGTTATCAATCTTTATTTTTAAAGTTAGGTAAATCAAGGGACCACGCCGTATAACACGGAACGGGTTTCCTCCCAAGAATACCAGTGCATAAAACAAACAGCGCAATGCTAAATAAAGAAAAATGAAGCTGTTATAAGACCCAGATCCTATCACACAATGCAACGTAAGCCGGGGGATAGGGTTTTCCCTTATAACAGCCAAAGAATGCTTGATACGTTTAAAACAAATCATTTGATACTATTATAAGTGTATAGTGTATAAAACAACTTCAAATCATAAGTATCAATCCTAGGCGGCATGGGTACCATATATCATGTCGCCATACTAGTTCTACAATTTAAACCGCAAATGTCGTATTGGAAGTTGGGTTATCATTTATGGTATGAACCGAGGCTAGGGGCAAGATCCTCAACCGATTCGAGACGCTCTAGTCCGCCCCTCAGGAACAGCCGCAACTGCCCCTTGGATCGTCAGGGCCGGTCCACCGATGTGGATTATTATGCCTGAACACTACGTTTCCCCGCCCTTTGGGGCGTAAGCCTGGCCCGTCAGCCGACCAGAAGCATCGGCCGAAACCGATATCACGAGGCGCCTCGCTTTTCAGCAAGTAATAATAGCAATATCCACATGGGTCAAACTCGTCAGCCAGTTCAAGCACTGACGCCACTCCTAACTAGAAAGAAACGCATGTCCTCCCTGAGGTCTGTCTCCCGTTTTTAGTTCATACCGGGTGTGATACTCGCGAATCAACGTTACACAAAGCTAGGCCACAAAGGCCGTGCTTCGATCATCAACCACAAGACTTTGCTTTTCAACAGAAGCCTTGATCATTTGCCACTTAGGCATGCCACACAGGCAATTCAGTCCATGCGATTGATATCCATCAATATATAACCCCTGAGCTCGTACGTCTCAGAGAAGGGCGTTAAGCAAGAGAATAAATTCTCCGCCGCCAAACAGATATATATTTAATAGAGATCAATCACACGGACTAAAATCCAATGTCAGACACACCGTCCATTTACAAGTCCGTTCTGGGTCTGAACGAAACCGGAGGCACCTAGTACCCCGCATATCCATCGATCTCCATGTACGTCTGGACGATCACCAACTGTTTCCATCTTCTTGGGTGTACAGCCCAATCAAGATCATCAGTAATTATCCAAACGACGTGAAGACTTCCGGTCTTCGACCATCGTCTTCATCTTCGACTTATCGTCGTATCAGTTATTCAGAATGGGATAAACCCGGTCTTTCCGAATAACTCGCGTATATTTTAAATAAGTGTTACACAAACACAACATACGCCTCATTCCAATTCATCAGTCATTAACCGTAAATTAATCAAGAGAATAATTCCCTAAATATTAACCCCGAAGGCCGAAACCAACATCAGATCAATATCCGGAAAACCATTCTGCTTGGCTAACCGACAGTTGATTTCTAAATTTCACATTCATAGGGAAATGTTCCCATTAATTTTATCAAAGATAAATTCTTGAATTTATTCTTTAATCTATTTTTGAATATCAATTCAAAACTAGTTGGGATTAGCGAACCTTACCGAAGTAATCATTTGTTTTAATTTCCCAATCCCAACCTATTCATCCCATGAAGTAAAACTGGTAGTACTTCATATCTAACACCACGGTGTTATCGGTAAATTCAATTACCATTTCACGTTCAAATCTAATTAAAGATTTAACTATCGCCTGGAGCAAAACTGGTGATACTCCATTCTCGATCATTTCAATCTAATTAAAGATTCATTAAAACTCCACTTAGTTTTAATCGTTAACTGGGTTAAAGAATCCGTGTCATTTAAAAACACAGTTCACGATAAACCCAAAATCACATTCATTAATTATCGGGTTAAAAAACGAGTGTTGTTTAAAACACTGTTCACGATAAACCTAAAAAAATCAATATCAATTCAATTCCAATTAAATGTTATTTAATTGGTACACTTCATTAAATCTAAATAAAAAGATTTGATCTTTTCTCAACTGGGTTCAAGAACAGTGTTAGTGAAGACACCATTCACGACAAATCCCAAATCACATTTGATATTCAATACAAGGCTCTGAATAGAAAACATACCGGCTTATATTCAATATCAAATTCTACGACTAACAAATATCGCATTGGAAATAACGATATATATATATATATATATCTTTCAAATTCCCATAACAATATCTGTATCATCACGAAATCCAACATCGAAATATTCCGAAGGCAATTTCGATTCAAATCCATTCCAATGCAATCATTGGAAATTCTGGTTATTTTCAAAACCATTTCAAATTCAATTTATTTATTTAAAAATAAATAGAATTATATTTCTAGTTCAAAACTAGTTCATTTCGATAAAAATCTATTTTTATCTTTGCAAATATGGAGTTTTTCATCCCAATCCTTTCTAAATCACTTCTTATGATTTTACACAAATTATTACTATTTTTAATAATTTTATCAAGGCCCGTACAGTCGATTTCCATCAATGGCCATCGAACTGCACTTACACCGACCTTTTTCAAATTTGATTTGGACATAATTCCAAATCCAACCGTTAGATTTATAATTTCTAATATTCGTTAGAAAGCTCTTTTCGATACGAACCCAACGGTTCCGGTTTTAGGAGAATCCGATGGTCGGATCTCCCGTAATGTCCGTTTGAAATCAATGGTCGAAATTCGCGAACTGCCGCGGCGCGGCGCGTTCTATTCAGGCCATTATATTATATATATAATATATATAATATATATTTCGTCGATTTCTATTCAAAACGAATTATATAAATAGTTTTAAAATTCGTTTCAAAATCTATTTCAATTTCCATTTCAATTCAAATCAAAATTGAATTCTTCTTTATAAATTCGGTTTAAAATTCATTTCTATTCAATTCAAATTTCAATTCAATTCATTTCGAAATCGTTTTCAATTCAATTCATTTCGAAATCGTTTTCAATTCAATTCATTTCGAAATCGTTTTCAATTCAATTCATTTCGAAATCGTTTTCAATTCAATTCATTTCGAAATCGTTTTCAATTCAATTCATTTCGAAATCGTTTTCAATTCAATCCATTTCGAAATCGTTTTCAATTCAATTCATTTCGAAATCGTTTTCAATTCAATTCATTTCGAAATCGTTTTCAATTCAATTCATTTCGAAATCGTTTTCAATTCAATTCATTTCGAAATCATTTTCAATTCAATTCATTTCGAAATCGTTTTCAATTCAATTCATTTCGAAATCGTTTTCAATTCAATTCATTTCGAAATCGTTTTCAATTCAATTCATTTCGAAATCGTTTTGAATTCAATTCATTTCGAAATCGTTTTCAATTCAATTCATTTCGAAATCGTTTTCAATTCAATTTATTTCGAAATCGATAAAATCGATATAAATATCGTTTACGTCAAAATGGCGTCAATCTAATAAACACGGCTTCATATATTCCTTTATTCTATTCAACAAATGAATATTTATTTTTGTCAACACACGACTAATCTCAACGAATGAGTACTGTCCACGTGTGACTATATTTGTTAAATTATTTCGTTCAACACATGACCAATCTCAATGGATGAGTATTGTCAACACATGAACTTTTATTTTATATCGATAAAAATGTAAATTTTATTACTAAAATATTTCGTTCAACACATGACCAATCTCAATGGATGAGTACTGTCAACACATGAACTTTTATTTTATAATATTCTTTATCTTTCAAATTGGAATGAGGCCCAATCAATTACCATATAAAGTTAATTATATGGATTTTCATACATTACACACATATAATAGCATTGAAAAATAATCAACCATCAACCAAAGTGCACTACACTGTATAAGCATCAAATATAGATATCTAATGCTTATAACAGCCTGTCAATCAATCGATCGACATATTTAATCAATCAGGATGAGTGAAATTCATATTTCATCCCAACACCCGTGTGGGGTTACAAACAATCAAACACATATTTTAGTTGTGCAGTTGGGCGATGTGTAAAATTTATCGTCCCAATCAATGTCATTCAAATAAGTGTACATAAACAAACCGTCTGGTTTGTAAATGAATATTTATTTATTCACATTCACGTTAAAAATTATATTTTTAACGATAAAACATTTTATTCCAACAAATGAATTTCTATTTCGTTCATTTTCTAAATAAAATGATATTTTTATTTTTTAACTTATTTTAGAAAATTTCGGCGGCATAACGGCACGATACTAGAAACGGGACGAGGCCTAGCCTTATCCCCGGTCTAGTGAAGGCCCACGCCATTCACACATCAATCAAATCAATTTCATTTCACCAAACAATTCAATTCAAATTCAAGGCATCTAACTAATTTATGCAACCAAACAAACAAGTCCATGGTCTGTGGACGATTGTGTCGGGTGCTACTAAGCACCGTCTGCATCCTAGTATATATATATATATATATATATATATATATAACTAGAAAAGAAATTGAAAGGTGAGAAATTCTCACCAATAGCTATCCAACACCATGACTCTTCATTGAGAGAAATCCTCGCCTTTTTGTTACCTTCGTTGTCCGCTTTCACTACCTATGTAAAAATTGAATTTTTACTTCGTTATTCAATATATAAAAATCACATTTTTAATTCGAAGTTCTTTATATAAAAATCACATTTTTAATTCGAAGTTCTTTATATAAAAATCACATTTTTAATTCGAAGTTCTTTATATAAAAATCACATTTTTAATTCGAAGTTCTTTATATAAAAATCACATTTTTAATTCGAAGTTCTTTATATAAAAATCACATTTTTATGCGATGTTATTTATTTGTAAATCACATCTTTCAAGACAATGCAATTTTATCTTACAAAATTAATGCTATTTTATTTTTCAAAAGCAATTCTAATTTTATTTTTAAAAACATTGCTAATTTTATCTTCAAAAAAAAAAAAATACATTTTGATCTTGAAACAATGCTAAAAAAATTTTTTTTAAAAAGAAATCCATGCCATTTATATTTTAAAACCAAAGTTATTTTATTTTAAAACAACTCTATTTATATAACAAAATCATTACTTAATTAAATAAATAAATAGTTCTTAATTACCTGGATTAAGGGAGAAAACAACAGGTCGCTCCTTTCTTCTACATCGTTCTAACTGGAAACCGCTACCCCAAAAAGTTGACTTCGACTTTCCACCGTCCACCGCCCTTTGGTATGTCGGACCATGATCGAAGACCGCCACAAGGAGCGCCTTGGCATCCTCTACCACCGCGCCAAGAATGGTGCAACTCGCACCTGGCTGGAGCACAAACGGCGGCTCCAAAATCGCTGCCTTTACGCTCCAAAACCGAACAGAAAACAACGTTAATTTAGATCATGGCCGTTGATCGGCTAGAGTTAGATGAGCTCAACAATTTGTTGTTTTAAGCATTCGATTTTGTTTGATGGATTTGAAGGAATCGAAGAAAGAAATCTGGAGCGCGAGAGCCGTTCGCTTTCAACCCTGGCGGCGCTGAGGAAGAATGAAGAGGGTTTTTGGATTTTTGCAAATATATATATATATATATATATATTAATATTTTATAACTGTTTTCTTATGAAAAGTTGTGTTCCGACTCGAAATCAAACCCAACGACTGTCGCCCCTAGCCAAATACCCCCATTCCGAACACAATGGGATATGTTTCGTAACCCGATTCTATCATTTCGATCAGTTTTTTCCCAAAATTAAAATATAAATCAATATATTGAATTTTAAACGTACATTTCAATTTACCGGGCCCACATACTAACTAGAAAAACTCCAGAAAAATATTTTCTAGCTTCGTATTGACGATACGGTCCTAACAAAACTAGTTTCGTCGGATTCTGAGACCGTTTGAAAAATGGCCAATTTCCAGTCGATTAAATTCAACAGAAACTGGTCAAACGCGTTTTCTTTTGCCACGCTCACATATTGATTCGAAAAATTATGAAATTTGAAACCTAGCAATAACTTGACATCACGGATCCAACAAAACTGGTTTCGTCGAAATCCGAGGTCGTTTGCAAAATGTCCATTTTTAAGGGCCTGAATTCCATAGCGACTATTCAGAAATTTCAACTGGACATATCTTTTGATTCCCGCTATGAACATTTGATTATTCGGATTCGTTGGAAAGATATTATCAATTAGATCCCATTATTTTTGGTTTCACTAAAATCCGGATTGTTTTGCACCCGGTACATTCAATTGAAGTTTGAAATCGAATTATCGAACTACCGCGCCATTTTCAATTCTATTTATAATTATATATAATTATTTATATACTAACGACGACGTATATAATATATACGTTCGAATTATATTCAAAATAAATTTCTCGTCGATATTATTTAAAATAATTCATTTTAAATAATCAAAATTCGCTAAAATTGCCAAAATAAAAAATTTAAACTGGCCCAGATTTTCGGGTTGTTACATAGTAGCATATATCATTCTCAATGATCAAACCCAAACATGAACATTTAACTTCATAGTTAATATCTAAGAGTAGGGAAGGGCTTACATTGCTATGAAGGCCTAAATCGATTAAACTAAAGCTTATGATGAAGCCTATGCATGCCATCACCCAAAAACCCAAAGATGGATGCTCCAAATCACTAAAAACACCATCTTTATGAACAAAGATCAAAGCTTTTGTCTTGAAATCAACTTGAGGGGCTCTCATACTAACATAGGGACTCTCTAATACTCTCATGTTCATGAAACCTCTCATAGAAATGGAGTGGAGGCTAGGATAGTTGAGTGGAGGCCATGAGAGTAGAAATTTTGCCATAGTTTAGTTACATGAGTGAATAATGAGGGTTTAGGGGAGGGTTAGGGGCTTATTTATAGAAGATTAGGCTAGTTAGGACCCTTAGATTAACCCTAGGACCAACCTGAACCATCAGATCTCAAACCAGGCCCAGAAACCTAGCCAAGATAGAAACAGGTGCACCAGGCAAGACTGCTCGTCTGAGCCAGGTCGACAGCCAAGTCGACAGGGCTGTCGACTTGGTCAGACCAAGTCGACTCCCAAGTCGACAGGGCTGTCGACTTGGGTACTGTGGCGGGAATTTTTCCCGCCTGGCCCAGCTGGCCCAATCTTCCAAATTCACGTTTGAATTTGAAATCTGTTTTTACTTAGAAATTTTCTGAAAACTTCGTTGGGCCTTAATCGGGTCATACGGACACCGATTTTCGAAAACTCGGACTCTATTTCGTGTATTTTTCCGAGACGAACAAATGGCATAGCCCGTTTAACTTGATTCAGAATTTAAAATTAAATTCTGCCTTGATTCTCGTCTTAATCATGTTATCGAAATACGGGTTGTTACAACATTAATGGACGTGGGGTGTTACAGATGTGATTTCAAAATCTAATGTTTTGAAAATATTATCATTTATATATTAATGATATGGAATATCCAATTTTGATTTAAAATTGAATATGAAGTTGGAATCGTTTATCAAACGAATTTAAAACGATTTATAAAATACGTTTTAAATGGAAATCGACCAAATATATATAATATATATTATATATATTTAATGGCCTGAATAGAACGCGCCACGCCGCGGTTGTTCGCGAATTTCGACTATTGACTTCGAACGGACATTACGAGAGATCCGACCGTCGGATTCTCTTAAAACTAGAATCGTTGGGTTCATATCGAAAAGGGATTTCCGATTAATACAGGGGATTTGAAATCTAATGGTTGGATTTGGAATTATATCCAAATCAAATTTGGAAAAGGTCGCTATAAGTGCAGTTCGGTGGCTGTTATTGGAAACCGACTGTACGGGCCTTGATAAAAATATTAATAATTTTTGTATAATCATAATAAATGATTTAAAAAGAATTGAGATGAAAAATTCCATGTTTGTAAAGATAAAAATATATTTTTATCGAAATGAACTAGTTATGAACTAGAATTATAAACCAAATATTTTTAAATAAATAAATTGGAATTGAAATGGTTTTAAAAATAACCAGAATTTCCAATGTATGAATTGGAATGGATTTGAATCGAAATTATCTTCGAAGTATTTCGATATTGAATTCCGTGATTATACGGATATTGTTGATGAATTTGGAAGAATATATATATCGTTATTCCCAATAAGATATTTGTTGATATCAGAATTGGATATTGAATATAAGCCGATATAATTTCTATTCAGAGCCTTGTATTTAATAACAAGTTGGATTTTGGGTTTTTCGTGAATGGTATCTTTAATAATACTGTTCTTAAATCCAATGGAGTTAAGAAAATTAGAAACTAACTGGAGATTAGCTAAGTTGAATGGTTTCCTATGTATTGATATGACGTTGGTTTCGGCCTTAGGGATTAATACTTAGGGAATTGTTCTCTTACTAATTTACGGTTAAAGACTGATGGGATGGGGTCTTCAGTAACACTGTTCTTAAACCCCGTGTGAAAAGAATAAATCTTTTAATTAAGATGTAGAGAATAATTACCAATTAATTAACATTTAATCGAACATTGAAATGGAATGTGAATTGGGTTTATCGTGAACTGTGTTTTTAACGACATTCGTTCTTTAACCCGATTTACAGTGAAATGTGATTTGGAATTTATAAATCTTTTGTTAAAATTTAAAGGATATTTTCCAAAGTAAAGTTTTCTAATTTAACATATTAAATTGGAATTGAATGGAATCTGATTTGGTAATAATTGAAGTGAACTTCTAAGGAGGAAGGCGGTTACTATATATGGAGTTTAAAAGGCTTTGCCGCTATTCCATTTATACTATCGGTTGGATATGGAAGTTTATATCGATTATATATATCGATCTGTTTTCCATGAAAATTCCATTGTTAATGGAATGAGATTTTGGGTTTATCGTGAGCTGTGTTTTAAATGACATTAGTTCTTTAACCTAGTTAAAGATAAGATTAATTTCTTAAATTTAAAGAAAATCACTAGCTAATAGTTTTTGGAAATTAAAACCGAATTAGAGTTTTAATGAATCTTTAATTAGATTGAAATGTGAATCTGATAACTAAAATTATCAAATTCGAGAAATGATCGAGAATGGAGTACCACTAGTTTTACTCTAGGTGATAGTTAAATCTTTAATTAGATTTAATCGTGAAATGGTAATTTAATTTACCATTAACACCATGGTGTTAGATTTGAAGTATTACCAGTTTTGCTTCATGGGAAGAATAGGTTGGGATTGAGAAATTAAACAAATGATTACTTCGGTAAGGATCACTAATCCCGATTAGTTTGGATAAACCCTAATTTGGTTTGAACTTATATCCAAAAGAAGATTAAAGAATAAATTTAAAGAATTTATCTTTGATAAAATTAATGGGAACCTTTCCCAAAGGATATTAATATTTAAATAAAAGAATATTCAGAATTGGAATCAGGCGTATGTTGTGTTTTTATAGCACTTGTTTATTATGTGCGCGAGTTATTCAGAAAGAATAGATTTATCCCATTATGAATAACTGATTCGACGATAAGTCGAAGATGAAGACGGTGGTTGATGACCGGAGGTCTTCACATCGTTTGGGTGATTACTGATGTCTTGATTGGGCTATACATCCAAGACGAGGTAATAAGTGTTGATCATCTAGACATACTTGGAGATCGACGGATACACGAGGGCCTCTCTCCTGTATTGGACATACAGGACGAGGAATAAGGTGCCTTCGGTTTCGTTACGACCCAGAACGAACTCGTAAATGGACTGTGTGTCTGACATTGGATTTCATTCTGTGTGATTGATAGACATCAGTTACATGGCGTGAATTGCCTGTGTGACATGCTGAGATGCAGATGATTAAGGCTTCTGTTGAAAAGCATAGTCTTGTGGTTAATGATCAAAGCACGGCTTTAATATAGCATAGCTTTGTGTACCGTTAATTCGCGAGCCTCGCACCCGGTGTGAACCAGAAACGGGAGAGGACATCAGGGAGGACATGCGTTTCCTTCTAGCTAGGAGTGGTGTCTAGGTTTTGCACGCTCAGATGTTTTACTTATGTGGATGATGGATAGCGAGGCGCCTCGGTTATATCGGTTTCTACGGAGCCGATGGATGATATGGTCTTTATACAGACCAGATTTACGCCCCATAGGGTGGGAAAACATAGTGTTCAGTCATTTTAATCCACATCGAGTGGACCGGCCCTGACGATCCAAAGGCTTGACTAAGTACTTGCCTGAGACTGGGCTATATTGTCTCGAAGCGGTAAGGACGATCCCTTGCCTTGGTTCACAGATGGAAATCCAACTTCCAATATGTGACTTTGCAGTTTTGATTGTAGAACCTAGTATTGGCGACATGATATATGGTACCCATGCCGTCTAAGATTGATACATTTATATTTGAAGTTATTTTTAACTTTATGCACTTATAATAGTATCAAATGATTTGTTTTAACGTACTAAGCATGCTTGGCTATTATAAGGGAAAACCCTATCCTCTGGCTTGCGTTGCATTGTGTGATAGGACCTGGGACTTATAATAGCTTCATTTTTCCAAAAAGCATTGTGCTGTTTTGTTATATGCACGGGTATTCTTGGGAGGAAACCCGTTCCGTATTACGGCGTGGTCCCTTGATTTACTTTATTTTAAAGTAAAGATTTAAATAACTTTTTTAGTTCTCACACCAGTCATATGACTGACGTGGATTTTATTGTTTTAACCTAAACTCTGGGTGCATTTATTTTCCACACGGGCAGCTAGGAGTTTCGGTTTTGCAGATTTATATTCATAGGATCTTGGTTTACAGCTGGAACTATACTCGGAAAGCTCTTTATCCATGTATCTCTTTCAGTTGTGTTTTGCATTATTTTCCGCTGCATTGTAATTTGTAAATCTCTGATATTTATCAAATGTGTAATATTTATTCATACTCTGTTATATTCTTGTATATGATGTAAATTGTTGTAATAAGCAATGAAATGTTCTTCTGTCTGTGTTCTGATTTGTCGTGTTCTCAACTCAATCCGGGTTTTCCTTTACAGGGAAGTTCGGGTCGTTTCAGTATCGATGCCTCGCCACTTCATTATGTTTGCAAATTGAATTCCTAATTCCGTAATACCAATCTGATGGAGCTGTAATGATCGGTTCTACCTAGTGATGCATTTCGACGTGGGGTTTTAGAGATTTAATCGATCTGAATATTCATATTCTACGATTACTAGTTTACTCAATTCTTAGGAGTTGTCTGAGTTTATACCATTGTTCATAGCCTTAGGTTATTGTTTGTCCCTAATTCCAAAGAAATTAAATCATCTTCCTGAGCCATCTGCCTCGTTGATTGTGGAGTTCATGAGTCTAAACCCAAAGTGAAACGATCTTGCAAAAAGGCGGGTTGTCACTTTCCCTTAAAACATGTTTTAATGTGGAAGATGTGTTTCAACTTTCCATTAATCCAATATCCATGGTCCATGATATTTCTGAAATGATCAGCAGACCAACGGTTCATTCAAGCCAATTGTCAAGCTCACAATCTCTTTGAAACTTTTATGATTTCTCGGTCAGTAGCTATTCTAAGCTAGTATATGTATTTGAAGCCTCTCTTAGCACTTGTCGGGCAAAAGCCATACTCATCAACCAACGTTAACCCATGCTGAGAGTTAGCCACACTCAGTAATCCTTGCATCTCCTACAATAACGATGTCCATGCTTAGAGATTTAAAACTCTTTAGTCTTTTGCAGAGGTTAATCCATACCTGATAACTCTAATTTTCCCATGCCAAGCGTTATCCACACTTGACGATTTAAGTCAGCATTTCTAGTGCAATCCATACTTGACAATTAGCAGCCTCACTAGCTCCTTGCTAATTATAACCCATACTTAGTGATCTATAATCATCTTAATGATCCGTAGCCTCACCGGCTCCTAGATAAGTATAATTCATACTTAGTTGCGACAACCCGAAAATCTCTGCCTTTCGAACCGACCATAAGCCATATAGGTCTGATTCAAAGGGGCATAAATCCTCAAACCATTATGGGATACAACTCATAAGAACAACACAAAAAAGAACATTTCATTGCTATTACAAATTTTTTACATTAGAGTACGAATAATTAACACATAGCAGAAAAATATCTGAGAATAGTGAATTACAATACAACGAAAACATAAAAACATTCAGCAAAGACTTCCAAATAATCCAGAGTATAACTCCAGCCAAAATCCTGGATCCTATTGTAAAAGTATCTGCAAAACCAAAACTACTAGCCACCCATGGGGAAAATATGGGCACCCATAGTTTAGGTGGAAAACAATAAACTCCAGGTCAGTCATGGGACCGGTATAAGAACCAAAACAGTTATTAACTTTATTTTAAAGTTGGGTATATCACGGCATAACGCCGTGTAACACGGAATTGGTTTTATCCACATGAATACCAATCATAAACCTATTGCAATGCTTTTTGAAAAATGTTATAAAACTCAGGTCCCATCACACTATGCAAGCGCATGCCGAAGCATAGAGTTTTACCTTATAATAGCCAAACATGCTTGATACGGGAAATTTCTCCTTTATTATTACTTGTGCATAGTATGAAAATTGAAACACCCCACCTCCGTTAGGGTCACTCCCAACGGGAATGCCCTAATTTTGGTGGAGGTTTATAAGTATAAGTCACAGATACACAAGACAGATATAAGAACACATATTTTTGAACAGCGGAAAACAACAGCAATTTTTATTTCAACAAAATATGTGTTACACAAACCATGTCATAATTTGTCTTACAATACTTCCAAAAACATAACACCTTCATTACTGTCTTGATTACATTATTTAAAGAAGCATAAAAACATAAATAAACTGCATAAGTCCCATAATTGTTGTCCAAAGCCATAGTCCAAACGAAAAAGATCCAAGCAATACATTCTTTCTCTTCAATCTGGATGTGAAAACTGGTCAAGCTGCGGTGTTCCCTCCCTGTGGACCTGGGGGGGGGGGGGGGACGAAAGAAAAGTAGAGTTAGACATAAAGCCTAAGTAAGTCTAGGACTATTCAGTCTATGAATAAAGAGCTGGGTATGATAAGTATAAACTGGAAATGAGAAAGCACCATAAACTAAGTTAAGTTGTCGAGAGTCGAATATACTATCGTACCCCATATTAATCTCTTCATCCATATAAACTAGTTCCCAATAGGCACCCCATAATGAGGGTGATGTGATCTGTTTCTAATGATCGGATCCTATTCGCATAGTTACATGTGTCTTACAGCCCCCGATGTTGTAGTTACCTATGCAGGTCCCACCATGGGGTGTATCAAGTCCCATGGTGGCGGCCCGACACAATCCTAGAATGCACAGGTATGCTACTGGTGCCTAGTGCCTTATTTTTCTGCGCTGGAGTGTGTGCACGCCCGCACCCCGTTAGAACCTACACTGCTGCACCACCGCCGTCGATTTGACCTCTTACAGTCAGCCCAGTAATCGTGCCCCACCCTGCCTAGTTCAGGGTATCCTGATACACCTTATAGGGTTACTGCTGAAAAGGGTCCCCCCACTACTAGGTTTTCTATTTCTAGCCAACATGCTAAGTTGGTTAAGTGTTTTGTAAACCTAACCCCCAATAAGTCTATATAGTTTAGCATGTTCCATTTTGATTAAGTATTAACTCAATTTACTTAATTGTATCAATCCTGAGTCAGCCTTAATTGTCTTATTAAAGCTTCGACCTCTCACATTAGACATGTATTGTTGTGGCTGCCTGTTGCCGGTTGGGTCCGGGCAGTCTTACGCCATAACTCAGTCTAACCTCGGGTCCTTATTGGGCTCCATGTTTAACCACCCACATTGGATAGGTATTGTTGTGACTATTGGACAGCCGGGCGGTTCCGGGAAGGTTTACATCACAACTCAATCCAACCTCGGATTAAACACATCGTATTTTCTAAATTTACATATTTTGTCTCTTTTTTTATATATGTAAATATTTGCGGCCCATTATTCAAATTCATCTTTATTGGGTAAAATTAATTTATACCACTTAACTGTTTTTCAAGGTTATTGGCATACGTCAAACATGCCAACACATATGTTCAATATTTTAACCCAATCGTCATTACTCCCGTTTTGTACGTTCACTAAAATATAACATATGTTGGGTTTAACATTTAAACCCAACTTAGCCACATGAAAAAGGGGAGGCTTAGAACATGGTGTTTATATATTCTAAGTAACATAAAAAGGGAAGTGTGAACGCATGAACTTGCAACATAACGATCTAATTAACATGAATTAGGCAAATGTGAACTTGCATGGTAATAGCATATAATCATGGCATTAACATACTTAAACATGAATCATTCTATTCATATAACCAGGGCATAAACATATCTAAACATGAATCATGGTTTTTAATCTATTCATGTAAACTTGCAATTGGAATGTAAATCTAACTTAATTATGTGTCACATATACCACCATATAATTTTGATAACAACATAGGCCTAAAACATGTTTTCAACTAGCCATAACACCGAACATAGTTTAGTCATGTTCATAAAGGTGCTTACTTTTGTCCCTAACACAAAAGTATAGTTTTACACCTGAATCACGATGCCAATTCCAACATAAATTCATATAAACCATAGTACTAAGTTAAATCCAATTACACACTAAAAGTGATCATAAAAGTATGTACATCATATTGGCATAATAGTGAATCATATACTTGCATGAATCCCAAATAAAATACCACAACATATGGTTGCTAACTTCCAACATAAATCACATACTTGCAAATATCCATATACCACAACATTTCCAAATCGTTTAGAGTCAAAGCAACATACAAATATAGATTATTATCGCCACAATTCCATTTCTCATTTTACACAAATCAAAACACAATTATTTATTCACATCAGAATAGCACTCTACTTACAACGTATGACGAATCTTCAATTCAGGAATTTGAATTCTGAATTTGGAGATGCTATCCTTTGTTGTAGGCGTTGTTTTGATTTAATTGACGTTGCTTTAAGCTTTCGAATCGTCTCCTAATTGTCTTTCAATTTCTGACGGCTATTCCTAGTCTTTCCTCAGCAGCATGACGGTCTCATCTCCATTTTCGTTTGTGTGAATTAGGGTGAGTCTTAGGTCCTTTTTATAGAGTTTGTGAGTTGATTAGGACCGTCGATGGAGCTTGGTTTAATAATAGCCGTTGGTTTGAAGGAGAGACCAACCAGGAGCTGACACCTAGCCCTAGTGACAAGGCAAGGCTCAGAAAATCGACCAAACACAGACCAGGCCAGCCAGGGGGGGGCTGGGTTCGACCTGGCTCAGGGGCCAGGTCGACCCCCTAGTCGACCCCAGGTCGACTATGTAGTCGACCTGGGTAGCCCAGGTCAACTACCCAGTCGACCTGGGTGTCTTGGGCCGGAAAATTCCCGCCCTAGCCAATCCGGCCCGAATTTTAAATTTGTTTTCTAAGCTGTTTTGGTCTGTTTGAATTTTAAACTGAATTCTGAAACTTCCGGAGGCCATATCTTCTTCATACGGAGTCCGTTTTATGCAAACTCGGACTCTATCCCAAGCAGAATTCCGAGACGAACGCAATGGCGTATCCCGTTTCCCTTAATTCTTTGTTTTGCAATTAGTTATACTTTATTTTGTGAATTTTACTTTTATAGAATACACGGGGTGTTACATTCTTCCCCACTTAAAAAGATTTCGTCCCCGAAATCTTCAAGTTCAGGAAGAATGTACATCCTAACATCCAAACATCCATATACTCATCCATCAAACACAAGCATCCATTGTCCTTAAAAGACTTCTAATGCTTCATGATCATATGCGAAGTGTGTGTACATGTACTTATCTAGTGCAAAATCAGTCGGTCTACTGATTCAGTTGACCTCCTTAATGCAAATTATATAAGTGCCATGAATCCATTATGTATGCACTTTCTCCTATTCATTATTCTACATAAGTGCACAATCATTCATATAAATGCAACATCCATATGACAACACATTAAACTTCAACCATATACGAATATAAATACATTTATGCATATGCAGTATGAAGTGACTGAGCCGATCTAAAACCTAAATTGTGTGTGTATATGCAACCACGAGCAACCACTAGCAATCACTTGCAACCACTTGCAACCATCACCCATAACATGTTTCAATTACATGTTTTCATTCAAAGAGTTTCTACCTAAAAGATAGGGCCGAGGAGATATACCTAAAAGGATAGATAAAAGAGCAACTTAACGAAAAAGAAAGATCAAAGATGTACCCTCGAAAAGAAAAGGGTAGGCTGCGCGTATTCTAGCTTCAGTTTCCCAAGTTGAGTCTCCCTCGGCGTCGCTCCATTGAACTTTGACGAGCTTGACGTCGCGGTTGCGTGGCTTCTTCACTTCCGTTCCTAATATGCGGGTTGGAACTTTCCTCACGGTTGCTTCGCGTTCCACTTCAGCTTCTTCTACGATATTTGGCTGTACCACTTCAGCGGATTCATGTAGACATTTTCGGAGGTGCGAAACATGAAAGACGTTGTGAACTCCGGCCAGCTTTTCGGGTAGCTCTAATCTATAGGTCATTTTCCCTATTTTCTCAATAATAGGAAACAGTCCTACGAACCGTTGTGCTAGCTTTCTTGTGGTTCCAAAACGAACAACGTTCCTTAGCGGAGATACCTTAAGAAAAACTCTGTCCCCAACCTCGAATTCAAGGTCGGTCCTCCTCTTGTCGGCGTAGGATTTTTGTCTGTCTTGGGCTGTCTTCATTCTTCTTCGTATTAAGTCTACTTTTTCCGAAGTCTCTCGGATCATATCTGGTCCAAGTATGAGATTGTCGGTAGACTCCCACCAACAAGTGGGCGATCGGCACGGTCTTCCATATAAAGCTTCGAAGGGCGCCATTCCAATGGTTGCTTGGTAGTCGTTGTTGTAGGCAAATTCCACCAAAGGAAGATGGTCTTCCCACGTTCCTCCGAAGTCAAGGACGCACAGTCTTAAAAGGTCATCCAAAACTCTGTTCACTCTTTCTGTCTGGCCGTCGGTTTGGGGATGATAGGCTGTGCTCAAGCATAACTGTGTGCCTACAGCTTCTTGCAGACTCCGCCAAAATTCACTTGTGAAGATAGGGTCTCGGTCACTAACAATGCTGGATGGTATTCCATGGAGTCGAACAATTTCCTTGAGGTAAAGAGATGCTAGGGATGAGGCAGTTCTTTTACTTTTGACAGGTAAAAAGTGGGCGCTTTTAGTAAGCCTATCCACTATTACCCAAATGCTAGTGTTGCCTCTTCTAGACCTAAGCAGCCCATCAATGAAGTCCATTGAGATGCTATCACACTTCCACTGCGGGACCTCTTGAGGATGGAGCAGACCGCCAGGCTTTTTCTATTCCGCCTTAACCTGTTGGCACACCATACACTTAGAAATGAAATCTGCCACGTCCTTCTTCATGCCGTTCCAAAAGATAGTTCTCTTTATGTCCTTGTACATTTTATCCCCACCTGGGTGTATCGTCATCTTGGAGTGATGTGCTTCCTCGAGAAGCTTCTTTACTAAATCCCTTGTCTATGGGACGCATAGTCTTCCATCTCGCCTTAGCCAACCCTTATCGTCGATGGAGTATCTGTTGAGGTGACTTGAAGTCTCACCCCTAATTAGCCTATCAATCGTTTCCACAAGCTGAGGGTCTTCGCGTTGTGCTGTCCCTATTGCGTCCACTAAAGTCTGGCGTACTTCGAGAGATGCTAGCAAGCCTGGTACAAAATCGGAGGAGGGCCTAAAGTCAAACCTGGCTATAAACTCTAGGCTTTGTCCTTCAACAAACAGCGGGCTTAGGGTCAGTTTCTTTCGGCTCAACGCGTCTTCCACTACGTTGCCTTTGCCCGGAGTATAGGAGATCTCGAAATCATACGAGGCAAGAAACTCCATCCATCTTTGTTGCCTCAAGTTAAGATCTTTCTGCGAGAAAAGGTATTTCAACGATTTATGGTCAGTGTAAAGTTCGAACTTCTCACCTAGGAGATAGTGTCGCCAAGACTTGAGTGCAAAGACGATGGCAGCAAACTCAAGATCGTGGGTCGGGTAGTTCTTTTAGTGCACTTTCAACTATCTTCCTCCATAAGCCACTACCCTTCCTACTTGCATCAAGACAGCGCATAGCCCTATCCTACGTGCATCTGTATAAACTGTGAACATCTTGCTTCCATCTGGCAACGTAAAAACTGGGGCTGTTGTAAGAGCCCTTTTTAGTCGTTGGAAAGCAAATTCGCAATCCAAGTCCCAATTGAACACTAGATTCTTCTGTGTCAGCTTTGTGAGCGGAGATGATATCTTTGCAAAGTCTCTGATGAATTTTCGATAGAAACCTGCTAGCCCGAGAAAGCTTCGGACTTCTGTTGCGTTCTTTGGTGTCTTCCAATCCTGTACCGCTACTACTTTAGCAGGGTCCACAGCTAACCCTTCTTTGGATACTATGTGCCCAAGGAACCTCACTTCTTCTCTCCAAAAGTTGCATTTGGAGAATTTGGCTTTTAGCTGATGGACTCGCAGAGTTTCCATGATTGCCCTTAGGTGTTGGGCATGCTCTTCTTCACTCTTTGAGAAGATCAAGATATTGTCTACGAAGACCACTACGAACTTATTGAGGAAATCTTTGAACACCCTACTCATTAGGTCCACGAAGTAAGCGGGTGCGTTTGTCAAGCCGAAAGGCATGACAAGCCATTCAAAGAAGCCGTCTGGGGTTCTGAATGCCGTTTTATCGATGCTATCTTCAGCCACCCTTAGCTGATGAAAACCGGTCGCTAAATCGAGTTGGGAGAAAACAGACGCTCCTACAAGCTGATCAAACAGATCGTCAATTCTGGGGAGAGGGTGCCTATTCTTTTTCGTTAGCTTGTTGAGCTCCCTATAGTCAACACATATACGGAGTGAACCATCCGCCTTTGTAGCGAACACCACTGGAGCGCCCCATTCTGAAATGCTCCTTCTAATGAACCCCTTTTCTAGAAGCTCTTTAATCTATTTACTGAGCTCCTTTCTTTCCCGTGGAGCCATGTGTCTAACGGGCAACGCAACGGGCTTTGCATTTTCTACAAGATATATGCGGAAGTCTATCTCCCGCTTTGAAGGCAAGCCCTTCATCTCTTCGAAGACATCCGAATATTCCCGGACCACTCTAACCGATTGCAAACTCTCAACAGAGGCATCTAGCGATTCAAGATAACTAAGCATAACCGCATACGAGGGATTACAAGTAATTTCCAGAGTATTACCGAGTTGGGTCAGAAGCCTAACCACCCTTTTCTCACAATCCAGGATTGTACCATTACTGGATAGCCAATCCATACCCAAAATCAAACCATACACCGAAAAGCCCAAAACAAAGGCACTACATTTAAATTCTACGCTTAGAATAGAAATTTTCAATCCCACACAGATCATAGATAAATGAGCTGGGCCCCCAATTGGATTTGAAACAATTAAGGGGTCCTCTACCATACTAGTTTCTAGGTGCAGAGATTCTACTAAAGCAGATGAGATAAAGGAGTGTGATGCGCCTGTATCGAATAAAGTGCGAACTGGGTGATCATAAAGATAAACTACACTTTCTACAGAAGTATTTATACCTCGCTGCTGCAGAGGTGGCGCTTCTAGCGCATGAACATGTGCCCCTGAGGTGGATCCAGCCCTCTGCCCCTGCCCTCGCTTCTTTGGGCAATCCTTAGCGAGGTGGCCTGTCTCACCGCAAGAAAAGCACTCACCATTCATCTTGGCCTTCTTTTTCCGGCAATCTTTCACTAAGTGCCCCACTTTGCCACAGAAATTACACTTCCTCTTCTCTTTGTTGTCTTTCCCACCCTTCTTAAAGTCTGTCTTCTTAGGCTGTAAACCCTCTTTCTTCCCTTGAGAGCTTTCTGCCTTTGTCTCCTTCTTGCCCTTCCTCTTCGTTCAGCAATGCCATCTGCACCAACCTTTCATACGTAGCCCCCATGGGTATATGGGTCATGGCCAAACTGTGTAATGGCTCATTCAACCCCTTGACAAAGCGGAGAGCCTTCTTGTGTGGAGTGTTGACTAGGTCCAGTCCGAACCTAGCCAGCTGATCGAACTGATTAACATACTCTTTGACTGTCATATTCCCTTGCTTAAGAAATAAGAATTTTTCCAACTGAAGACTCCTTTCAGCTTCTGAGAGAAATTTAGCATCAAACCTTGCCCTAAAGTCCTCCCATGTTTCCACTGGTCTTTCTGCATTAGTGACTTCCCACCAGTAGGAAGCCTCGCCTTTAAGTAGCCATACTGCCAGTTGTACCTTCTGCCTATCTTCTACCTCAAAGATGATGAATAAGTCCTCGGTTTCTTTCAGCCAATTCCTGGCTACCACGAAGGACTCGGTTACATGAAAGTCCTTTCCTCCCATAGCTTTAAAATCTTTACATATCTTAGCAAAAGTATTTCCCCGCGGAGGAGGTGGAGGAAGAGGTGCTGCTGCAGCTGGATGATTTCCTACAGCTGGGGGAGGAGGAACGGTAGGACCTGGCTGAGTGGCCCTTGCTTCTAAGAATCGTCTAAACCAACCAGGTATTGGTATACCCTCTGGCAAGTTATGTTCTTCGGACATGCTGAAACAAAAAGGATAGATTCAAAACGAAGGATAAAAGATAGTACCTATGGCTTTGGGGGGGACTATGCTTTTTTTTTATATAAAATAATATTTTATCTTTAAAAATGCTTCTTCAAATTTTCTTTTGAAAATAAATTTTCTAAACTTTTTATCTTATCTGGTAAACCTATGCTCTGATACCAAGTGAAACACCCCACCTCCGTTAGGGTCACTCCCAATGGGAATGCCCTAATTTTAGTAGAGGTTTATAAGTATAAGTCACAGATACACAAGACAGATATAAGAACACATATTTTTGAACAGCGGAAAACAACAGCAATTTTTATTTCAACAAAATACGTGTTACACAAACCATGTCATAATTTGTCTTACAATACTTCCAAAAACATAACACCTTCATAACTGTCTTCATTACATTATTTAAAGAAGCATAAAAACATAAATAAACTGCATAAGTCCCATAATTTCTGTCCAAAGCCATAGTCCAAACGAAAAAGATCCAAGCAATACATTCTTTCTCTTCAAGCTGGATGTGAAAACTGGTCAAGCTGCGGTGTTCCCTCCCTGTGGACCTGGGGGGAAACGAAAGAAAAGAAGACGAAATAAAAGTAGAGTCAGACATAAAGCCTGAGTAAGTCTAGGACTATTCAGTCTATGAATAAAGAACTGGGTATGATAAGTATAAACTGGAAATGAGAAAGCACCATAAACTAAGTTAAGTTGTCTAGAGTCGAATATACTATCGTACCCCATATTAATCTCGGCATCCATATAAACTAGTTCCCAACAGGCACCCCATAATCAGGGTGAAGTGATCCGTTTCTAATGATCGGCTCCTATTCGCATAGTTACATGTGTCTTACGGCCCCCGATGTTGTAGTTACCTATGCTGGTCCCACCATGGGGTGTATCAAGTCCCATGGTGGCGGCCCGACACAATCCTAGAATGCACAGATATGCTATTGGTGCCCAGTGCCTTATTTTTCTGCGCTGGAGTGTGTGCACGCCCGCACCCCGTTAGAACCTACACTGCTGCACCACCGCCGTCGATTTGACCTCTTATAGTCAGCCCAGTAATCGTGCCCCAGCCTGCCTAGTTCAGGGTATCCTGATACACCTTATAGGGTTACTGCTCAAAGGGTCCCCCCGCTACTAGGTTTTCTATTTCTAGCCAACATGCTAAGTTGTTTAAGTGTTTTGTAAACCTAACCCCCAATCAGTCTATATAGTTTAGCATGTTCCATTTTGATTAAGTATTAACTCAATTTAGTTAATCCTATCAATCCTGAGTCAGCCTTAATTGTCTTATTAAAGCCTCGACCTCTCACATTAGACAGGTAATGTTGTGGCTGCCTGTTGCCGGTTGGGTCCGGGCAGTCTTACGCCACAACTCAGTCTAACCTCGGGTCCTTATTGGGCTCCGTGTTTAACCACCCACATTGGATAGGTATTGTTGTGACTACTGGACAGCCGGGCGGTTCCGGGCAGGTTTACATCACAACTCAATCCAACCTCGGATTTAACACATCGTATTTTCTAAATTTACATATTTTGTCTCTTTTCTTTTTATATGTAAATATTTGCGGCCCATTATTCAAATTCATCTTTATTGGGTAAAATTAATTTATACCACTTAATTGTTTTTCAAGGTTATTGGCATGCGTCAAACATGCCAACACATATTTTCTATATTTTAACCCAATCGTCATTACCCCCGTTTTGTACGTTCACTAAAATATAACGTATGTTGGGTTTAACATTTAAACCCAACTTAGCCACATGAAAAAGGGGAGGCTTAGAACATGGTGTTTATATATTCTAAGTAACATAAAAAGGGAAGTGTGAACGCATGAACTTGCAACATAACGATCTAATTAACATGAATTAGGCACATGTGAACTTGCATGGTAATAGCATATAATCATGGCATAAACATACTTAAACATGAATCATTCTATTCATATAACCAGGGCATAAACATATCTAAACATGAATCATGGTTTTTAGTCTATTCATGTAAACTTGCAATTGGAATGTAAATCTAACTTAATTATGTGTCACATATACCACCATATAATTTTGATAACAACATAGGCCTAAAAAATGTTTTCAACTAGGCATAACACCAAACGTAGTTTAGTCATGTTCATAAAGGTGCTTACTTTTGTCTCTAACACAAAAGTATAGTTTTACACTTGAATCACGATGCCAATTCCAACATAAATTCATATAAACCATAGTACTTAGTTAAATCCAATTACACACTAAAAGTGATCATAAAAGTATGTACATCATATTGGCATAATAGTGAATCATATACTTGCATGAATTCCAAATAAAATACCACAACATATGGTTGCTAACTTCCAACATAAATCACATACTTGCAAATATCCATATACCACAACATTTCCAAATCGTTTAGAATCAAACCAACATACAAATATAGATTATTATCGCCACAATTCCATTTCTCATTTTTCACAAATCAAAACACAATTATTTATTCACAACGGAATAGCACTCTACTTACAACGTATGACGAATCTTCAATTCAGGAATCTGAATTCTGAATTTGGAGATGCTATCCTTTGTTGTAGGCGTTGTTTTGATTTAATTGACGTTGCTTTAAGCTTTCGAATCATCTCCTAATTGTCTCTCAATTTCTAACGGATATTCCTAGTCTTTCCTCAGCAGCATGACGGTCTCATCTCCATTTTTGTTTGTGTGAATTAGGGTGAGTCTTAGGTCCTTTTTATAGAGTTTGTGAGTTGATTACGACCGTCGATGGAGCTTGGTTTAATAATAGCCGTTGGTTTGAAGGAGAGACCAACCAGGAGCTGAAACCTAGCCCTAGTGACAAGGCAAGGCTCAGAAAATCGACCAAACACAGACCAGGCCAGACGGGGGGGGGGGGGGGGGGGACCTGGGTTCGACCTGGCTCAGGGGCCAGGTCGACCCCCTAGTCGACCCCCAGGTCGACTATGTAGTCGACCTGGGTGTATTGGGCGGGAAAATTCCCGCCCTGGCCAATCTGGCCCGATTTTTAAATTTGTTTTCTAAGCTGTTTTGGTCTGTTTGAATTTTAAACTGAATTCTGAAACTTCCGGAGGCCATATCATCTTCATACGGAGTCCGTTTTACGCAAACTCGGACTCTATCCCAAGCAGAATTCTGAGACGAACGCAATGGCGTATCCCATTTCCCTTAATTCTTTGTTTTGCAATTAGTTATACTTTATTTTGTGAATTTTACTATTATAGAATACACGGGGTGTTGCAGAAATCAATTTCGAAAAAGAATGTATAAATATTAGACGACATAATACCCCATCCTATTATGTCGCTATATAGGTTTACAACTGAAAACGCAAGGTTCGTATTGGAAGTTGGATTTCCACCAATGACCAAGGAAAATGATCTTCCTCATCCGATTCAGAGCATGTCTAGAAAGATGTCCAGGACTCACACGGACGCAAACTGTAGATTGACAGAGTCGGCCCACCAATTTCAGGTGAGTTAATGTCACTCCTGAACATAACATTCCCTGGTCCTATCGGACCTGCAATCTAGTCGGTTGTTTGACCATCATCTGAGGCACCTCAATTCCAACATCTACATAAGTAAAATGCCTGGTCTCCATACCATGGCATCACCTTTCAGTTAGAAGGAAACGTATGCCCTTACTCTGTTGTCTTTCGTCCAGTTTTAGGCTATTCACGGGCTGCAAGGCTTGTCGAAATCACGTCTTGACACAAAGCTACGCTATATCAGCCATGCTTTGATCATCATCCACAAAGCTCTACTTTTCAATAAAAAATTTGACCAATCGGCATCTTAGTATGCTACACTGTCAATTCATGCATAGGATCAGTTTGTGTAAGTAATATAACATTTAAGCTCATATGTTTCAAAGAAGGGTGTTAAGCTATGAAAATAAATTCTCCACCACCACACATATATCATCAATAGCAACTAATCGGTTATGTTATGAAATACAATGTCGGACACACATCCATTAACAAGTTCGTTCTGGGTCTGAACGAAACTAAAGGCACCTTATTTCTCGTCCCCCAAGGGAGAGAGACGCTTGCATATCCGGTGTAACGTCCCGTATTTTTACAGTAAAATAATTTATTTATTTAATTATTTAAAATAATTGTTTTGTGATTTAATTGGCTTAAATTAAATAATTCTGATTTATGTTTATTTAATATAATTAAATATTGGCTTCGAATTTAGACAGGATCTTTGAGACGTAGTTATAATTTTTTTTTTAAACTTTACTGTAATTTTTAATTCGTGAAATAAGCAACTTTTTATTTGAAGTATTTTGTACCCTAAATCAGTAGTTTGAGAGTTCACGGAATAAACCAACTTGTATACATATTTATATTTCTGGGATGGTGGCACATCGCTCGTCTCAACGATATTTTTATTTCTGTCTATGGTTGCTAGTAAGCAAACAGAGTTTTATATAGTGGGGTACAAAATAAAAGCTGAGTTTGTTACCCTTTTAAGTCTAAATGGTATGTACTTCAAGTCTGTTTTTGAAGAACTAATTATACCAAAACGAATTTGTAATTTTGGCACGGTGCTAGACATAGTTAGAACTATGTTTTAAATGCTAAATTTGTTTAGTTTAACTAAATTATGGTCAAACAATTAGCATATTCAACAAATATTCTATTCCTTTACTTCGAATTATGAATGGTACTGAATATGATCCAGCGCCACGTAAATCTGAAATCCTAAGTAGGACATGTTTAATATCGATGGACATATTTCTAGGCCATTTTAGAACCAGCTAAATGCTAATGAAACTAGCACAATACAGTCTCCTTTTAACATATATATTATAACAAACAAGACTTAACCCTTAAGCTAAAAATTAAGTAAAATAAAGTACATGTACAGTGACCACCTATACTTTCAGTATCGCTAGGCTATGAAGTGAAAATTCATGCTAAGTAAACTTAGCAGTTAAGTTTATATTTATTATATAAAAAACTCCGAACTTCCTTCACTTCCTCTTGTTGCTTCAGCATCCAAATAACATGGCCTTGAGTCCCAACAGCATTCAATAATCTAAATAAAGGTGCATACTCTTCTCTAAATTCTAAAACAAATAAATGGATTTGCTGTGAAGAGATCCTAGCACTAATATACATTTAGTTGAGGGCTGTGATACTTGAGTTGCAGTTTTCATGGTGAGGAGGAGCATGTTGACGCGGTCTCGTGAAGAGGTGGGATGTAACGTGGTCAGAGCAGATAATACTGGAGCATTGCAATTTTGAAAGTTGGGGAGATGAACTATTTTGATGGGTTTCTTTATACTGGAAAGTGAGGTGCGTAACTGAAAAATGTAATGCGAGTGTCCAGGTGTGTATAGAGTAGTTGCGGTTCTTGTTTTGAAGGAGGAATGGTGGAGTAGTATGCAGTGGCCATGGAAAACAATTACCGGAGCATTTGCGTGAAATGGAGTGAGCTGCAGCGGAAGTTGGGTGTAGTTATGGGGTGCGTGACTTACTGAAGTTTGAGTACAGGAACTAAATTCATTCGCTACCTCTACTGATGGTGTCGTAGACTGTCTGGTTCATGGAGTGGTAATGGAGCAGCGGTATGATGCTTTTGAAGCATGAAATGAAAACTTAGTTTGTGGCTTTTGGTTGAGTGGAGCACGCTGGGTTGGTTGCAGTCCTTGTTTCCATAGTAGAACGAGGAGGTGGGGGTACATATTGTATCAGCAATGGCAAATAAAAACCGAGGAGGTGTTGGTTTTGTGAGTTGGAAGAGTGTTGTATGGTTGGGAAGAAGAAGGGTGGGACGACACTGTTCACATGCGTTGGATATTATGGTAGTGGCCCAAAACTGTATGGTAAGTCCAATATAAAAGTAATAACTTGATATAGCCGAGCCTTTTGCCTAGACAACCAGTGATAAGTTAATGCGTGTTCAAGCTGCTTTTGTATACTAAGAAAAATCAATTCAGTTAGACCATAGACTGCCAAATTAAATTGTAATATATTGAGTACATACTCGATTACTTGGAATAGTAGGGAAAATAATTTTTGTTCGTAGGCGTTTTATGTGTGAACTTCACACTTGGTTATCATGGGTTAGTACACATGAATCATGGGTGCGGACTTTCCTCATTGATTCAGTTTTTCACAAAAGTGATATGGGGTTATGTTCATTCATTTTATAGTGCGAACAAAATCATACATTACTAAAAGTTTTAAAATTTACTTTGGCTCATGCTTGCCTTCTCTTGAATATATAATTTAAGTCTAATTTAATCTAATCGATGAATTAGCTCGTTAATACTATATCTCGTCCATACGTAGTCAGATTTACCAATGGTATGACATGTTTAAATCGTCAAATCACAGACTATGTTATGAAGTCAATTTGGGACCATTTTGAGGAGTTACAATTTCTATCAAAATAAAATGCCTGATTCGAATCGTCGACCGTTAATTGTTATTTAACAATAAACCACCAAGGTGAGTAAATCGCACTAATTCTGCACAGTTTATATTTTTATAGATATAATCTAGTATTGATAAAAGATGATTGATTGTTGTGTGTTGATTGTTTGGTTGAATTGTTGATTTATAGGTTGAAATTATAGATAACGATATAGATAAATCATTAATCAAATATTGATTCTGTTTATCAGAATATTTCATATTGAAATGAAATCGATGTTATTAATATTGTTTAACATCTGTGGATGTAGGGAAACAGGTTGGAGGTATCCAACTGGATTCCTCAATATTTATAATACTATTTGTTTTCATATATTGTGATATATGATATGATATATAATATGTGATTGATTATGATGACACTGGTCATGTTATTTGGTATTTTAAATACCATATGAATTACTGGAATTATATAAAAGGAAATTTTCAAAGTGAATATTGAAAATGAAATATTTTTATATAGAATAAATAGAATTATTTAAAAGGATTTATATAGAATAAATAGAATTATATAAAGGGAATTATAAATGAGATTTAAGTGTTAGAAATAAAAAAGGAGATATGTATGAATAATTCTACAAATAAAAATATAATAGAATTTGGATTTGGGATATTGTTTTTAAAAATACAAAATCAAACTGTTTGATTATATATGGATATGTTATTCACATTCGATGTGAAAAATAGATTAAAATAAATATTTTGCAGGAAAAAATATTTATAAAGGAATTTGGGGTTCGAATTAGGAATTTAAATGGAATTACTGAAATTAGAAACTAACTGAAAATTAGTTGAGTTGAATGGCTTTCTGGGTATCGATCTGATGTTGGGAAAGGAAATAATGATTGATCGGTAAGATTTCCATTTGGGAGTACGACCGTTGTTTGTACACATGTTTTCCTTTGATAGTTAAATCACCGACTATCAAAGATTTTGACCATTTCCGTTGTCAATACGGAGAGATCATAATCAGGTATGTTATCTGAAAACCACTATGTATGGTGTTAGCATTGTGATCAAATATGATGAAGATAATTGAAGACGGAGTTAACCAAGGGTTGTCCTGTTTACAAAATAGTGCTTTCGGTTTGTCCATTTCCAGGACGACCTGTATGGAAGAATGTCTAGCAAAGTATATCTAATAGATCGCGTAAGTTGCTCTTCAAACGTATTTACGTTTGGTGGCAGAGGAATTCGTTTCTCTTAGCTGTATACTCATAGTATTTTTGGAGAAATCAATTTGAGATTTGGCGGCTATGACGATGTGACATTCAAAGTTAATAAAGGTGTGATCTATACGTTATGGAATCTAGCCTCACAACTAGGAAATGGTATAAAATCGGGTAGGTCGCATGGCTAAGTGGTAAGCTGCCAATTAGGGTGTATTGTCACCTGATCTAGAGAAATTCCATTTACTTCTATAATCTATTTCGATGATGTCCCTTTTGAGAAACGGTTGCTGATCTCAACCGTTGGTGATAATACATTCGGTAAGCGAAATGAGTAGTCGGTCATGATTAGCCTGGGTTACAAGATGTTCTTATTGAACCCGGTGTATTCCTCTCTAGAGATACACTATCACAAGGTGGTCCCATACCTTGCCAGTTGGAATTCATTACCTAATAAGGGCCTGCGGTTTTGGATTTTATATTATGTATGTGGAACATGAGATGAAAGTGTTCTGCTAAATGATTGTTAGTTGTGGTTGATAGACACTATTGTAATATCAGAAGGGATTTGATATAAAGAATAATTTGGTTTATCGTAAGGTAAAAACCCTCCGTGTTTATGTGTGGATCGATCTTACGATTACCCTTTCTTTTAAAAGAATTTTAAAAGTTAAACAAATGTTTGGAGTTTACTCACACCAGTCACATGACTGACCCGGAGTTTCTTTTGTTTTGTTTTCCCTAAACTCTTGGGTGCCCAATTTTGTACGGGTAGTCAAGTAGTTGGGATTTTACAGATATACTAAGAGCTTGGAGCAGGAGGCTTCAGGATTATATGACAATTGTTTATTTCCGCTGTGTTGTAAGTGTTGTACTATGATAAATGTTACTGTATACATATACTGATTTTATTTTAAAGTTATGTATCTATTATATATTGTTCGTTGCGCTGTAAGATTCGTGTTACTCTGATTCTGTTGTTATGATCTTCGTTTTCTTCTATTCTAATTTTCTATCTTATCTGTTCTCACCCTCTAACTTCTTTCTATTAACTATCCGGTATTTCCGATGCTTGGATAGTCGACATTGAGTTTATGTCGATAACCAGGATCGCGAATTCCCTGGGTCGTTACAGTGGTATCAGAGCTTAAGGTTAAGTAATTACCTTGGCTCTGTGGTGTGACTCAGTAGAGATGGGGTTAGTAATACCCTAGATTGAGTTGAGTGTATATATACGAGTGAACGTATTTGTTATTTGATATAAAATTGTTTTATATTGTGAACATTTATTGGTTGAGTTGTTATGAGTTTTGGTCGATCAGCTTGATCCACTGTATCGGTAGGAGTTTCTGAACACTCGAATATGATGAACCGACATGGTATGTTTTGAAAGGAGGGTAAATGAAATAATTTTACCCAAATATATTTTGATATGAAAGAATTAGAATTTTTATAATATACTGGATGTGTTCATTGTTATTATAATCGAATAAGATTATAATTGGAATGATTACATAAATAGCCAATCAGAATTCATATAAGTGTAATATATGAAATCAGATGAATTAAATCTGGATTATAATCAGAATTTGGAATTTAAATTCCGAAAACATGAAAAGTGTTTGTAAATGGAATTGAATTAAGTATAAGAGAATTTTAAAATCCTGGGATATTTTAGAAATGTTTTCCAAGCATTGGGAATAATATTTTGAAATAGATTTCAAAATGGAAGTATTTAGAACTGGTTTTAAAAGTGATATAGTATTGAACTCACTTCGATAGCTAAGAAATAACCCTGATGATGAATCGCGACATCATTAGTGTTCATTTTTGAGTTGTAAGTGACGGATTACTACCAAAGAGATTGTTTTTAAATTGTTTTGAGAAAGAGTTGTTTTGATATTCCGAAATGAATATTTGATTTTTGAAAAGCAAAGCTGTTTAAAAACTTCCAGAAACGGATTGTTTGAATTAAAACAAATTAGATGGAAATTTGTGAAAATAAATTGAAAATAAAAAATGGTACTTAAGATTGATAATGGAATTTGGCTTGGACAAACGAATGATTGTGTTGGAGATAAAAGTGATTTGAGTTTGATTGGGATAACTTTGGTAAATGCTGAATTGGTAGCAGAATGAAAGGATATAATGATATGCCCGACAAAAAGGTACAAGTTTACATTTGGTATAAGCATGAGATTTATGAGCCTGTTTGGCAAGCCGCTTGGCTGTTTGATTTTCTTTTGGGTTGAAGAAGACCCAGAGAGGCGTGTTGGAGTTTGAGCTATTGACCAGTACAAAGGAGGTGCTGGCGAAATTTTTCAAAAAGTTAAGGTGTTAGAAAATTTTCGGGACCTTTGAAAATTTTTGTTAGTAGGAATGAGTAAATATTTAATTGAAATTAAATTGGTTCAGTTGAAAATGAAGTTAAGAAGTGAATAAATAAATTTTACCTAGTAAATAGGGTTTGTTTTCTACATTAGGAATTTTGAGGATGAAATTATTTTATGGGGGAAAGAATGTAACGTCCCGTATTTTTACGGTAAAATAATTATTTTATTTAATTATTTAAAATAATTGTTTTGTGATTTAATTGGCTTAAATTAAATAATTATGATTTATGTTTATTTAATATAATTAAATATTGGCTTCGAATTTTGATAAGATCTTTGAGATGTAGATATAATTTAATTTTTTTAAATTTTACAGTAATTTTTAATTCGTGAAATAAGCAACTTTTTATTTGAAGTATTTTGTACTTTAAATCTGTAGTTTGAGAGTTCGCGGAATAAACCAACTTGTATATATATTTATATTTCTGGGATCATGGCACATCGCTCGTCTCAACGATATTTTTATTTTTGTTCGGCTGCTAGTACGCTAACAGATTTTTATATAATGGGGTACAAAATAAAATCTGAGTTTGTTATCCTTTTAAGTCTGAATGGTATATACTTCAAGTCTGTTTTTAAAGAACTATTTATACCAAAACGAATTTGTAATTTTTGGCATGGTGCTAGACATAGTTAGAACTACGTTTTAAATGCTAAGTTTGTTTAGTTTAACTAAATTATGGTCAAACGATTAGCATATTCAACAAATATTCTGTTCTTTTACTTCGAATTATGAATGGTACTGAATATGCTCCAGCGCCACGTAAATCTGAAATCCTAAGTAGGACATGTTTAATATCGATGGACATATTTCTAGACCATCTTTAGAACCGGCTAAATGCTAATGAAACTAGCACGGTACGGTCTCCTTTTAACATATATATTATAACAAACAAGACTTAACCCTTAAGCTAACAATTTAATAAAATAAAATAAAACAAAGTACATGTACAGTGACCACCTATACTTTCAGTATTGCTATGCTATGAAGTGAAAATTCATGCTAAGTAAACATAGCGGTTAAGTTTCTATTTATTATATAAACAACTCCGGACTTCCTTCACTTCCTCTTGTTGCTTCACCATCCAAATACCATGGCCGTGAGTCCCAACAACATTCAATAATCTATATAAAGGTGCATACTCTTCTCTTAATTATAAAACAAATAAATGGATTTGCTGTGAAGAGATCCTAGCACTAATATACGTTTAGTTGAGGGCTGTGATATTAGAGTTGCGGTTTTCATGGTGAAGAGGAGCATGTTGAAGCGGGTCTCGTTAAGAGGTGGGATGTAACGTGGTCAAAGCAGATAATACTGGAGCATTGCATTTTTGAAAGTTGGGGAGATGAACTGTTTTGATGGGTTTCGTTATACTGGAAAGTGAGATGTGGAACTGAAAAATGCAATACGAGTGTCCAAGCGTGTACAGAGTAGTTACGGTTCTTGTTTTGAATGAGGAATGGTGGAGTAGTATGCAGTGGCCATGGAAAACAATTACTGGAGCACTTGCGTGAAATGGAGGGAGCTGCGGCAGAAGTTGGGTGGAGTTATGGGGTGCATGACTTACTGGAGTTTGAGTACAGGAACTAAATTCGTTTTCTACCACTACTGATTGTGCTATGGACTGTCTAGTTCGTGGAGTGGTAATGGAGCAGCGGTAGGATGCTTCTGAGGCATGAAATGAAAATTTAGTTTATGGCTTCTGGTTGAGTAGAGCACGCTGTGTTGGTTGCAATCCTTGTTTCCATAGCAGAACAAGGAGGTGGGGGTACATATTGTATCGGCAATGGAAAATAAAAACAGAGGAGCTGTTGGTTCCGTGAGTTGAAAGAGTGTTGTATAATTGGGAAGAAGAAGGGTGGAACAACACTGTTCACATGCGTTGGATATTATGGTAGTGGCCCAAAACTGTATGGTAAGTCCAATATAAAAGTAATAACTTTATATAGCCGAGCCTTTTGCTTAGACAACCGGTGATAAGTTAATGCGTGTTCAAGCTGCTTTTGTATACTAAGAAAAATCAATTCAATTACACCATAGACTGCCAAATTAAATTGTAATATATTCAGTACATACTCGATAACTTGGAATAGAAGGGAAAATAATTTTTGTTCGCAGGCGTTTTATGTGTGAACTAACACTTGGTTATCATGGTTTAGTACACATGAACAATGGGTGTGGCCTTTCCTCTTTGATTCAGTTTTTCAAAAAAATGATATGGGGTTATGTTCATTCATTTTATAGTGCGAACAAAATCATACATTACTAAAAAAAATAAAATTTACTTTGGCTCAAGCTTGCCTTCTCTTGAATATATAATTTAAGTCTAATTTAATCTAATCGATGTATTAACTCGTTAATACTATATCTCGTCCATATGTAGTCAGATTTACCAATGGTCTGACACGTTTAAATCGTCAAATCGCAGACTATGGTATGAAGTCAATTTGGAACCATTTGGAGGAGTTACAATTTCTATCAAAATAAAACGCCTGATTCGAATTGTCGACTGTTAATTGTTATTAAATAAACCACCAAGGTGAGTAAATCTCATTGACTCTGTACAGTTTATATTTTTATAAATATAATCTAGTATTGATAAATGATCATTGATTGCTATGTGTTGATTGTTTGGTTGAATGGCTGATTTATTGGTTGAAATTATAGATAATGATATATATAAATCGTTAATCAAATATTGATTCTGTTTATCAAAATATTTCATATTGAAATGAAATCGATGTTATTTATATTGTTTAACATCTGTGGATGCAGGGAAACAGGTTGGAGGGATCCAACAGGATTCCTCAACATTTATAATACTGTTTGTTTTCATATATTGTGATATATGATATGATATATAATCTATGATTGATTATGATGACACTGGTCCTGTTATTTGGTATTTTAAATACCATATGAATTACTGGAATTATATAAAAGGAAATTTTCAAAGTGAATATTGAAAATGAAATATTTTTATATTGAATAAATAGAATTATATAAAAGGATTTATATAGAATAAAAAGAATTATGTGAAGGGAATTATAAATGAGATTTAAGTGTTAGAAATAAAAAAGGATATTTGTATGAATATTACTATAAATAAAAATATAAATAGAATTTGGATTTGGGATATTGTTTTTAAAATACGAAATCAAACTTTTTGATTATATATGGACATGGTATTCACATTCGATGTGAAAAATAGATTAAAATAAATATTTTGAAGATAAAAATATTTATAAAGGAATTTGGGGTTTGAATTAGGAATTTAAATGGAATTACTGAAATTAGAAACTGACTGAAAATTAGTTGAATTGAATGGCTTTCTGGGTATCGATCTGATGTTGGTTTCGACCTTTGGGGTTTATGCTTGGGAAGTTGTTCTCTTACTAGTTTGCAGTTAGAGATTGATAGAGGTGGGAAGATACTGATACATGAATCGGAAATGGAAACGTTTTCCAAAGTTAATAATGTATATTTTCTAGTTTTAGAAATTAAGGAATTTATGAATATATGGAAACGATAAATGGGAAATTGGGAAATGAAATGATGATTGATCGGTAAGATTTCCATTTGGGAGTACGACCGTTGTTTGTACACATGTTTTCCTTTGATAGTTAAATCACCGACTATCAAAGATTTTGAACATTTCCGTTGTCAATACGAAGAGATCTTAATCAGATATATTATCTGAAAACCACTCCGTATGGCGTTAGCGTTGCGATCAAATATGATGAAGATAATTGAAGACGGTGTTATGTAAGGGTTGTCCTGTTTACAGAATAGTGCCTTCGGTCTATCCAGTCCTAGGACGACTTGTATGGAAGAATGTCTGACAAAGTATATTTGATAGATCGCGTAAGTTGATCTCTTCAAACGTATTTACGTTTGGTGGCGGAGAAATTCGTTTCTCTTAGTTGTATACCTGTAGTATTTTTGGAGAAACCAATTTGTGATTTGGCGGGTATGACGATGTTACATTCAAAGTAAATAAAGGTGTGATCTATACGTTATGGCCTCTAGCCTCACAATCAGGAAATGGTATAAAATCGGGTTGGTCGCATGGCTAAGTGGTTAGCTGCCAATTAGGGTGTATTGTCACTTGATCTAGAGAAATTCCATTTACTTCTATAATCTATTTCGATGCTGTCCTTTTGGGAAACGGTTGCTGATCTCAACAGTCGGTGATAATACATTCGGTACACTCAAGCGAAATGAGTCATCGGTCATGTTTAGCATGGGTTACAAGATGTTCTTGTTGAACCCGGTGCATTGCTCTCTAGAGATACACTGTCAGAAGGTGGTCCCATACCTTGCCAGTTGGAATTCGTTACCCAATAAGCGCCTGCGGTTTTTGATTGCATATTATGTATGTGCAACATGAGATGAAAGCGTTCTTCTAAATGATTATTAGTTGTGGTTGATAGACATTATTGTAATATCAGAAGGGATTTGATATAAAGAATAATTTGGTTTATCGTAAGGTAAAAACCCTCTGAGTTTATGTGTGGATCGGTCTTACGATTACCCTTTCTTTTAAAACGATTTTAAAAGTTAAACAAATGTTTGGAGTTTACTCACACCAGTCACATGACTGACCCGGTGTTTATTTTGTTTTCCTAAACTCTTGGGTGCCCAATTTTGTACGGGCAGTCAAGTAGTCGGGATTTTACAGATATACTGAGAGCTTGGAGCAGGAGGCTTTAGGATTATATGACAATTGTTTATTTCAGTTGTGTTGTAAGTGTTGTGCTCTGACAAATGTTACTGTATACATATACTGATTTTATTTCAAAGTTATGTATCTATTATGTATTGTTCGTTCCGCTGTGAGATTCGTGTTACTCTGATTCTATTGTTGTGATCTTCTTTCTCTTCTATTCTAATTTTCTGTCTTATCTATTCTCACCCTCTAACTTCTTTCTATTAACTATCCGGTATTTCCAATGCTTGGATAGTCGACATTGAGTTTATGTCGATAACCAGGATCGCGAATTCCCCAGTTCGTTACATCCGGTTAATCTCCAAGCACGTCTGGTCTACTGCCACTTTATAGCGGGAGCTGCCCATGGCATCAATAATAATCCAAATGATGTGAAGATCTTCGGTCTTCAACCACTGTCTTCAATATTTTCGACAATCGTCGTATTAGTTATTCAGAATGGGTTGAAACCCGGTCTTTCCGAATAACTATCGAATCATTTAAATCAAGTGATATATAATCTTATCATACATCTCCTTCCAATTTAAATATCCTTTTACATTGGTAGTTGCTCCCTTAAATCTTGTCAAAGATTTATACCATTTAAACTTCTTATTTAAATCTTTCCTTGGAAATCATTTCAACGGATCATGTAATCTCTTCTCACAAACTTAACTCAGTTTAAGGTTTATAAGCCTTATTGGGATTATCGAGCCTTACAAAAAGTAATTACTCGTATTGTTATCACATTACCATCCTATTTGTCCCATGGAACAAAACTGGTGGTACTCCATATCTAACACTCCTCGTGTTTTGGTAAATTTAATTACCTACTTTCATTCCAAATCTTTGTTGGAAGATTTATTAAAACTCTAACACAGTTTTAATATCCATTTCGTTCAAACAAATCATTATTGAAAGATTTATTTACACTCAAACTTGAGAAATCATCTTTCTTTCAACTGGGTTAAAGAACAAATGTTATATAAAACATCATTCACGATAAACCCAAAATCAAACTTCCATTAGAAATGGAATCTTCATGGAAATATCAGTTCACCATCGATATAAATTTCCGTATCAGACTAATAGTATAAGCGGAATAATGACAAAGCCTTTTAAATTCCTTAAGTAGTAAAGGTCTTCCTCCATAGAAGTTCATGTAGATTATCACTAAATCGATTTCCATTCAATTCCAATTAAATTTATTAATTGGAATACTTCACTTTAGAAAACTTCATTAATCTTAGTTAAAAGATTTATTCCATAAACTTCGTTTTCAACTGGTTTTAAGAACAGTGTTATTGAAGACACCATTCACGACAAACTGAAAACCCAATATGATGTCAAATGTAAGGTTTTCAATATAAATCGCATCGACTTATATTTAGCATCAAATTCTGAAACCAATAGATACTGTATAAGGAATAACGATATCAATGTATTCCAAATTCCTTAAAATATTATTCGTATAATTTTGGAATCCAATGTCGAAATATCCGAAGATTATTTCCATTCAAATCCAATATTCATACATTGGAAAAACTTGACTTGATTAAGTATTAATTAACTTCAAACTATTTCAATCATTTTTATTATATAGCTAAATTTCACAAAATAGCTTTATACTATCAAGAACTAAATATATTTAATTCAAATCACTTTTTTTTAAAGCAAAAATGTGTGATCTTCTAAGAAGAAGAGAGCACACATATATAAAAAGTAAAATATAGTCTACAATAATAGACTACAAATCTGAGAAGAAGCCCAAAAAAAACTACACTAATATTGACTATATGAATGTATAGAATGGTAGACAGATAAGCTCCAGATAAACCACCGCCCATCATACTTCAATATCGAGTTCTGACAAGGCCACCACCCGATAGTGAAGTATATCTACTCCTACACAATACACTGGTCACTATAAACAGAATACAACAAATACATTAGAACAAAACAACACAAAAAAACTCTCCAACACTGCACTCTAAAAAGCCCCGTAGTATATATCAACTATAATCCAAAACAGCTCTCCAAAAAGCTCCTCAACTAAAACCCACAACCTGTAACCTGAAAAATACTAGCCAACCATAAGCAACCATCATATATATATATATATATATCAGTGTGTGTATATATATATATTGAAGCGACTCGAACTTCCCCGTAAAGGAAAGCAAGGATTGAGTTGGGAACAAGACGAATCAGAACAAAAACAAAAGAACATTTCATTGCTTATTACAATAATTTCATCAGAATACTAGAATATACAGAGTATAAATAAATATTATACATCAGAAAAATATCATAGATTTACAAATTACAAAGCAGCGGAAAATAATACAAAACACAACTGAAAGGAATATACGGATACAGAGCTATTCGAATATCATTCCAGCAGTAAACCAGGATCCTGTCTTTAACTAGGTTAAAGAACCAATGTGATTTAAAACACGGTTCACTATAAACCCAAAATCACATTCCATTCCATCAGCCTTTAACCGTAAATTACAAATAAACAATTCCCTAAGTATTAACCCTGAAGGCCGAAACCAACATCAGATCAATACCCAGAAAATCATTCAACTTAACTAATCTCCAGTTAGTTTCTGATTTTCTTAACTTCGTTGGTCTAAGAACAGAATTATTAAAGATACCATTCACGACAACCCAAAATCTCATTCCATTAACAATGGAATCTTCATGGAAAACAAATCGATATATGTAATCGATATAAACTTCCATATCCAACCGATAATATAAATGGAATAACGACATGGCCTTATAAATTCCATATATATTAACCATCTTCCTCTACAAGAGCTTACTTCGATTATTACCAAATCGTGTTCCGTTCAATTCCAATTTATTATGTTAAATTGGAAAACATTATTTTGGAAAATCTCCTTTAAATCTTAACAAAAGATTTATAAATTCCAAATCCCATTTCACTGTAAATCGGGTTAAAGAACGAATGTCGCTAAAACACAGTTCACAACAAACCCAATCCACATTCTATCAGTCTCTAACCGTAAGTTAGTAAGAGAACAATTCCCTAAGTGTTAACCCCGAAGGCAGAAACCAACATCAGATCAATACCCAGGAAACCATTCAACTTAGCTAATCTCCAGTCAGTTTCTAATTTTATTAACTCCATTGGGTTTAAGAAAATTATTATTAAAGATACCATTCATGACAAACCCAAAATCCAATTTGATATTAAATACAAGGCTCTGAATAGAAAATATATCGGCTTATATTCAATATCAAATTCTGAAACCAACAAATATCATATTGGAATAATGATATATATATATATCTTCCAAATTCCTCCATAATATCTGTATAATCACGAAATCCAATATCGAAATATTTTCTGGTTTCGTCCAATTCCGACTGAAAATGAATTCTATATATTCATTTGAAATTCAAAATCGAATTTTCAAACTACCGCGCTATTTCAGGCTCGTTTTATAATCAAAATAAATTTATTCGTTTTAACTTCGTCGAAAATAATTTTTCTTCGTTATTATTTAAAATATTTCATTTTAAATATTCAAAATCCATTAAATTAGCCAAAATAAATTTTTTAAATAGGTTCTGATTTTCCGGGTTGTTACATATATCATAATATATATATATATATATATATATATATATATATATATCCATATAAATATACGTGAAGATGAAAAAAAAGAAACAAGGAAAAAAGAAGACAAGCCAGAAACACATATAAGTCGAAATCAATAACAAATGCACAAATGATTATGACTAAAATACTTATTAATTCTAATAAACAAACTCAAATTAATTATAACCGTAACCAAATATATCTCAAAGCGAGAATCTCTATGTAACTTATAATGAGAATTAGACATCCAATCCAGGCAAAAATTAACAATTCTAACAATCAATCTATCTATCTAAAGAATCAGAATTAGAAAAAAAAACAATCTCTGATTTCTCTCCAACCAAATAAACCAACTAATAATAGAAACCAAAGAATCCAAAACATATCTATGCTTGAAATTAAAAACAAATCTACAACAATTCCAATAATAATCACAGCTTCTTGAATGAAAGGATCAGTTAAAAAAAATACGTAAAACCATATTTAAAATATAATTGGTTTTAGAGCAAGAGAAAAATAAATGGCAACATGCTCATCCGAAATACAACAAAAACAACACTTAACATCAAAAATTATATTTTTCTTCTTTGAATGCTCAACCGTATTAAGTTTCTTATGAATAATCAACCACATAAGAAATTTAGCTTTAGATGGCGAATTAGACTTCCAAAGATACTTAAAAATAAAAATAGAGACACCAAAAAAATTAAGAAACTTATACGTAGATTTAGAAGTATACTGAGGGCTCTTATCTAGACCCCATAAAATGTTATCACCATTATTATCCAAATGATACATAGACAACTTAGCACGCAGTAAGGCAAATTGCCTGAATATAGTCCCTTCTAAAATATTTTAAAGTAAAATTCCCATAGGGGATCTAAACTACCTCTACAAACATCAATAATCAAAGTATTCTTAAAGCAGCAATTATCAAAACGCTCTCTAAATTGTTTTTTAAGAGGCACTCGAGAGATCCAAGAATCAAGCCAAAAAAAGTATTATTACCCGAATGGACAGTCAGCTTACACCCTAGATTAAAAAAATCAAAACATTTTAAAATAGAATTCCAAAAATAAGATAATCTATTAATCCAACTATAACTAGAATCAACTATATAACTGCCCCCAGCATAATAAAATTTGAAACTATTTGTTTCCAAGTAGCCGTCACATCTGGGCTCCTATATTTCCATAACCATTTGGCTAACAAGGAAGAGTTAAAATTATATAAATTGATGATCCCTAGACCCCCATCCTTCTTGGATTTACGGTAAACATCCCAATTAACTAAACATTTATACCCTCTACACATTGTATCGCCACTCCAAAGAAAATTATGCCTTACTCTGTCGATTTTCCCAATAACCCATTGAGGAAATCGATGAACAGCCATCCAATACGTAGGAATAGCAGACAACACAGAGTTGACAAGAACTAATCTACCAGCTCTTGATAAGAATCTGCTATTCCAACCAGATAATCTATTATTTATCTTATCAATAATAACTAACCAATCTTCATGCTTAAGCTTTGCAGGCCTAATCTTAAATCCCAAATAATCGAAAGGAAATTTCATAGTAGAATAGTTTAAGGTGTCAGCAACTTGATTCTCAACATTATTAAAGTCATTAAGAATCATAATCGAGCTCTTATCAAAATTAATCCTAAGACCAGAAAGCAACTCAAAACAATAGAGAATAAACTTTAAAGAAATAACATGCTTGGGTAAATGAGAGGAAAATAATAATGTGCCATCTGCAAATTGAAGAATAGATAACTCATTGTTAAAATCCTCGTTACCAACAAAGCCAAAAACACCTAACCACACAGATCTCTTAATAATTTTAGAGAAAACATCAACATCGAGATTAAACAGAAGAGGTGATAAGGGATCACCTTGTATAAGGCCTCTTTTAGATTTATTTCTCTTACCAATAACCCCATTGACAACAATACTAGAACAACTAGATTTGAGCAAAAGCATGATCCAATTGGCCCATCTATCACTAAAACCTCTAGCTAGACAAAGCTCAAAAATAAAATCCCAGTCAACAGAATCAAAAGCCTTTTCAGAATCAATTTTCAAAATAGCACAAGTTAAATTATTTTTACAACATACATTTATATACTCTTGAATAGCGGCCACCCTATCAACAATGTTCCTGCCTTTAATAAAGGCAGTTTGGGAACAATCAATTAGACCGTTCATCTTAATACTAAGCCTATTCGCAAGGACTTTAGTAATAATTTTAACAGAATAGTTGATTAAGGATATAGGCCTAAAATCCTTCAAAGTATTAGCGCCTAATTTCTTATGAATAAGGATAACACTAGAAAAGTCAAAATTACCTAATCGAAAATTCACATTATAAAAATCATTAAATAAGCTAATAATATCGAATTTCAAGACATCCCAAAATTGCTTATAAAAAAGAATAGAAAAACCATCTGGATCAGGAGCTTTGTCACTAGGCATATCATTAATAGCCTTCCAAATCTCCTGCACAGAGAAATACTTATCTAAATCTAATAAATCAATCTTATCAAAAGAAGGATAAATGTCATTCCATCTAACATTTATACTCCTCTTGATCTTACAACCAAAAATCTGCTAATAGTAACTAGTAAAAGCCTCATTCAAATCCCTCTAAACAGTCAATTCAACATCATTAACAAAAATAGAATGAATCAAATTATTACATCTCCTCTTATTATCCACACTACGAAAAAAATTTGTGTTATTATCCACTTCCTTAATCCATTAAACCCGGGCTCTTTGCTTCCACATGACCTCTTCTTTTTCCAAAATCAACCTAAGATCATGCCTAAAATTGCAAAGCTTATCCCTCTCATTAGAATTAAGAATCCCGAACTCACTAATCTTCTCTAAGTCTAACATCTCACACATAATCTTGTCCTTCCTAATTCTAACACTACCAAAAATATACTTATTCCAACGCTTGAGAAAAAAATCTAAGCTTACCTAATTTAGCAACAAAAATCTTAGCGGAATTACCATTATACAAATTATTGAAATAAAACAAGGAATTCCATTTTACAATAACTAAATTATGAAAGCTAGAATCTAACAGCCACATTTTTTCAAATTTTAAACTCTTACTAATAGATAAATTCGAATCACAAAAAAGAATGATGGGACAACGATCATAATACAAAAAGGAAAACCTTTAACTCTACAAATAGAAAACCTATCTTCTACCTCTTTACTAATAAAAAAACCTGTCTAATAAGGCAAAAGATGGAACATCTCTCACATTAGACCATGTAAATGATCTATTATTAAGAGGAATTTCAATCAAATTCTTTTCTAAAATGAAATCATTGAATTCCTCCATATCAGAGAAGTCTCCTTCTCAAGGTGATCTCTGCCCCCAAAAACCTAGTGTCATTGAAATATCCCCCTACAATCCATTGATAGGGGACAAGATTTCTAAAATTCGTACATTCGACCCACAAAAGTCTCTTCTCTAACTTAGTATAAGGACCATACACATTAGTAGCACCCAAGATAGAATTGTCTGAAAGAGAGGCTAATATGACATGTAAAGAATACACATTAGGAATTTCCTGAGCTTAAATTTATTATCCTTCTAACCAATCAGAAGTCCTCCAGCACTACCCATGGCCGGAAGACAAACCTGTAACAACTAGAATTCCGACAAACCGAATTTTTTTCAAAATTCAAATCTATCGAAACTCATGTTGGTTTTCTCTGGTATCCTACTGAAAAGACAAAGACATAAAATATGTCAGTGCTCAGAAAAAGACTCACAGCGGAATGGACAAAATATAATATAATCAAAGTATAGCCTTACCGTATTAATAATACTGCCTATCCAGTATCCAAAGCTATCATATCTCATGTCTCTTCCACAAATCTAACCTGTGAGTATGTTATGAGGAGGGGGTCAAAACACAAGTTCTAGTAACTTGATTTAAACTATACACTTTGGACAATCCTACATATACCGTTCAATCACATTTTCTTATTTATTAGGTTACTTGGTTCATTAGCACTCAAGGCTTACACACACATCATACCCATTTACTTCCCATTGGTTTCCTAACGTAGTATATATGTGGTTACCCCCTCCCCATATTGAGGTACACCCCATGGTAACCCACTCGCACGGTCTCCATCGTAATACCACCAAAACATATGCAGTCCCTCATCCTACGCCGGAGTAACGTACGCATCTCCATATAACAATGTTACATTCCACACATGTCTGTCATTACAACGCTACGTAAGCATACGGCTTCCATCGTCGATCGAATCAGAATTCATACCGGGGTAATTCCCTCAATTCTACGATACACCACCCAGAGCCGGCGTGCATGTATTTAGAATGTCCCACATACGTATCGTCAATTGTAGCTCGATTCCTTAACCGCATATCCTCTAATGTGCACCAAGTTCTGTGGCAAGTCAATAAAAGAAACACGGAACTCGGTCGGGAGCTTTTCCATATCTGTACAGGACCGCTTTTAAGAGCCTCAAAATACAGATATCCCTCAGGTCTGTTTTTCAAGGTGGCTGTGGGCCCACCTCGGCTCCTCCCTCAAATAGTAAAGACTACAAGAGATAAGCGACATGCCCTAACAACAAACAATCTAAACATCCATTTGGTGTATCTCCTCAACCACCGTACCTCGATAGTGAAAGGAGAATGGTCTACTGGGTTTAGCTCTAGACTTTTCGCATCCCACTGGCTTCCGATGACGGGTATCCGATGATCTACTATCCTTGTTGGTCGTGACCCTCTGCCTCCCCGTCGAGGAAACCGCTGAATCACCCTAGTGTCACTGCATCATAGCATTCTGACTGCAGAGCTACTTTTCAATCAAGGCCCACCCACCTAGTAGTTACGCGCAGACCCAAACTCTGCGAGCATAGCCTAAACATCTGCCACCACAAGAGGACTACCAGAAGCACCTTACATAACTCAGGAAGCCGTGTGCTTCCCTTTCCAGTCCTTCGTAGCCACCAGAATAATCAGATGAATATACGCTCCCCTCGTGCCTTATGACTTCTCGATGATCTACCCCGTTGGGTTATTCACCCTCAAACATGCTGGCTGGTCCAAGTGCCTCATTTTAACATGTTATTAGACCCTGTGTCTAAACATTCTTTTATGCGCTTGCCTTACCTCATCAGGTTTCCATTTAACTTGGTTATTCAGATTCATATTGAATTCTTAATCAAGTTACCAAGTTCCTCGTGCTTATTAATTTTAGTTATATAACTTAACCCATTTAAGTTTATTAATAAGCCCACAACATGTTATTCTCTAGATTATGATCCAAGGTCTGTAATCCACAATCCCTTTTATATTCTTATTTGATTTAATCATTACAATAACATGTTCTACTTAATATGTAATTAAGTATATCCCAATTGACATGTTTTCTGTTTAACATGTCAATCATTATTAATGATTAAATATAACTTATTTCATAAGTTTTGCTCATTGTTTCTCATTTAATCATAATTCCATTTTACACCGTTACTACAACTTATCGTTGTTTACTTATTAACTTAGTTCTCTTAACTAAGGTCCAATAATAAGCTTCTCCACCCATTTATTATAACCTATGTGATAATTTCCTCTTGTCCCTAGGACAAATCCAAACATGTTATTCTTATCAGCGGATTTCAGACTTCCAAGTTTACAGATTACCTAATTTATAATTAAGTAAAATTTCATATATTTCATAAAATTCCCCCCTTTTCTCAACTGGTTTCAGGTTTTCACCATTTACTGATTACTTAATTTAAAATTAAGTGTCCCTCATCTCATTTTACCAGTTATCCCATTTCCTTACTAGTTTACTACAACCTAAGTTATAATCTTCACTTGTCCCTAGGTCAAGTCCACCCATTATACAACATTCTCATTAATGTAATTTATTTATAATAGATGATTATCATTCCCCGTTTAAACCATTTACTGTTGTAACCCATTATTCTTCGTTCACTGTAATATATATTCCTTGTTTTATTAAGGAAAACACTTCATGCACCTTATCAATTTGATTTATAGAAGGAATCAGTGATTTATTTTCATAACGTATTCCCATCTAAATCCGTGGTGGTAAGTAATTTCTTTCTTTTTTTCATACTTTATTCACTGTGGCTTATTTGCAACCACATTCTCCGAAATAGGCCATTTAGGGAAATACATCACTTTTCCTACGCATTGCACTAACTCAGTCCATTACATCCCTTCCTTTCTTATTTTATGAGTTAGACATTTAATTATCATCATTGCCATTTATTCATATCTTATTATATACATATATTTATATATATGCACTGGACCTCTCACATTAAGCCTACACTTGTGGACGCTGGATTTGCCTGGCGTGTCCGGGCAGACTTCTACCACAAGCTGACTTAAACTCGTGTCTTAGTACCATTACATGTTTATTCATGCACTTAGAACCCTCACATTAGATTTACCACTTGTGGATGCTGGATATGCCGGCCAGTTCTGGGCAGACTTCTACCACAAGTGTAATCTAACCTCATGTCTAAGCACGTTACAGTTTCTTATTTACTGTAAATTTTAGGCATGTTATCCTTTTTATTGTAATCTAATTTGCATGTCATCAAATTATTCTTATATTATGACGCATGTCCTTTTTAACATGTGTTTTATTCTATTTTGACATGTAAACTTTTAATCGGGTAATTGTCCAAATCTAACAGGTTAACATGTCATTTACTCAATAATATGCCACAAGTGAATCATGTAATTATAACAACAGTAGTCATTACCCATATTCTAACAAGTTTATTTTTCAACATGTAATCCTTCCAACACTTTAACTGATTCAACATATGAATTATTCATATTAACATCTCAACTTGTTATAATAGTAGTTCTTAATTATTCTGGAAAATTCACATATAGTAACAGGGAATGTTTAAAAGATAATATATCATTATCTAAAATGATATAGCTTACATCCACTCACCTCATAAGCTTTCCAAATCCTGGATCTAGTCTAGATCTATCATTCCATGGTTTTTCCCTAATTGGATTCAGAACCTAACAAACATGGATATATAATTTTTACTAAAAGAAAAAGGGAAGAAAAGAGAAGGGAATTGAAAAATAGACCCGAACTAGGAATTACCTCACTTCGATAAGAGAATCTAAAATTAACGTAGATTCGATGTGATAGAAGAAGGCTTGCAGATCTCTAAACTTGAATAACTTGATTGCAAAAGAAGAAAATAATTGATTTAATCTGGGCAGAGGCAACATCTAGTTCTCTATGTTTTTTGGTGTGGAGAAACAAGTTAAATGAGGCCATATATATAGCCAATCCCCTAAAACCCTAATCTGCCAAAATCTACCGCAAGGGATCGACCCCCACTTAAGGGGTTGACCCTTGGGTCGGCAACCCCCTTGAAGGGTGGACAACCCTGAGCGAGAAATCTGCCGCCTCCACAAATTTCGAATTTTGAACCGATTTTTGGATTTTTGAACCTATTATATATATGTATATTCTTCCTACACGTATACAAACTTCAAACCTTAATAACTTCTTCATACGGTGTCTGATTTACGCAAACCAGGTGTCTATTTTGACCAAAATTCCGAGATGAACGCAATGGTGTAGTCCATTTCACTTAATTATAAATATTTAACTAAGTTATTCTTATTTTATTATCTTGAGTTAAAAATGCGGGGTCCAATTACAAAAGTGAGTCCCACCTAACCTACTATAAAAGCTTTGGTCAGGGTTCTCAACTTTTGTTTCCTGAAACATAGCAATGTCAATATGAAAATCTCTAAAAAAAAAGAACTAATCTTATCGCCTTTTTTAGGCTCATTAAGTCTTCTAATGTTCCAGCTAACAATCCTCATCATCTAATAGAATTAACTCTCTCTAAATCTCTACTCCTAATGAAATCCGCATCTATCTCAATATCAGAAAAAATAAATGCAGTATCATCAACAAGTTGATATAACTGACTAGTAGAAAGGCTACCCAAAGCAAAAGTAGTATAGTCGCTCTCATAAACAGGAATCATACCCGAGCCCAAATTCGAATTGCGACTACAAGCATTCGAACTCGAGAACATACCATGATAAGAACCGGTATAAGATCTAATGCGCGCATTACGACGGACCAAACCTGAGCTAGGAGTTTCTCTCTTATGCCTACACCTCCTTGTCAATAGTCATATCACTAATAGGAGATTGCTCTCCACTATCCTCTAACAATCTAATCGAATCCGGATCTCTAATCTAACTAAAAGCATCGATCACCGACCTAAACTGATCATAGTTCATCTGAAAAACATTAAAACATGGTCTCAATATCAAAGCAGATCTTCAATCGCGTCTCTCCCGAAAAAAAAGTGCATCCATCATTATCTAACAAAAAATTAAAATTCTAAGTACCCAACCCAAAATTCCCTAAAAAAATCGCCACAAACATGCTCTGGTAGCCTGCCAACAACACTACTACTATGCTCTCTAATCCCACTGCCTAACTTACCTACCACCCTGTCGCCCTTACTAAAAAATTGGTTGTCCTTCCTACCCAGATAATCTTCCAACCTTTCCTCATCACTTACACAATCACAACGAGAGTTGTCTCCACCCACGTCTGGATGTTCATTACTAACCAACGCACCACATTCCATGCTAACCCTCCTCCAATTCCACCCAGAATTACTAACCGAAAGTTTTGACATCCTTCTTCTATATCTACCCCGCCTAGAACCCTTCTTCCCATTACCACCTTTGAACAAAGAACCTTCTCCAGACAACAAATTAATACCGATTCAATTCGAAAAGGAAGCACAACCCCCTTTCAACTTATTATCACTAATAAGACCCATTTTAGTGTCCATCTTAATCAAAGAATCCTCTCTAGACAACTAGTCAATACTGGTACTCACAACTTGACCTGGCTTATTCCTCTTAAAAACAGTATTATCTCTTATCTTCCCACAAAGCTGCGAGCAACTGTTAACTGACGATGCCTGCCCTTCAAAATTACTCACCCCATTCTTTATAAATCCAATAAAACAACCGAAATGAACTTCTCTATCACCAATTTATTTAAATACATCGAGCTGATTGAATAATACTATATCATCAACTGTCTTACAACATGGAGGATCAATCACCCTCCTCCTATTAATATCATCCTCATTAAATACCAACACAGAATCAACCTTATCATCAGACTAGAAATTGCAACTTCCAACATGATGCAGATAAACATCCACTATATCCAAATTCTCATCAGAAATGCTCTGCATAGAATTCAAATGTGGATGGCTCTCATCAACCTGCCATCCTATCTTAAGATGTTTGCCTCGACATTCTCGAACAAATGGATCAAAGAGCATACAGTCGAAATGAAAACTATCATACTCGAAGACTGCAACATCAACATGAGTATTATCCACCATCCCTGGACATACTGTTATCCCTTTCGCACCCTCATTACCAGTATCAGAGACCTGACTATCTGATGGACTTTGAATTAGCCTAGGTTTTCAGTTGATCAATGAGTTCATAATATCAAAATGAGCCAACATTTCCTTTAATAAGATAAACCACATTCCCTTGTATCTAGAAGAAATAATAATGTTTTTTAATTTCATAAACGAAATGCAAAAACAAAGTGCATGCTTCTTTTCATCGAGTGATGGTGGTAAAGGGGGATAAACTCCCGAATTCAAATTAACAAAATCAATCCTTTTCCATACAAATCCATCAACTAACCCTTCAATGTGCCAGATCAACTTCAAAATAAAATATGCCCCTTCCTCTTTTTGAGAAGATTAAATATTTGTATAAATCTCCAAGAACAAGATTAGTTTACCGGTAAACTACTTGCAGTTGAATTTAACCAAATCTAAAATGGAATTACCTCTGAACAAATTGGGGCAATCCACTTTTCGATGACCAAAATGATCATAGCTAAAACTTCTAATCAAATTCCTACAGTCTCTTGTAACATTTTTAGACTCCCTACATCGAATGCAACGGCTATTATTATTTTCTTGAATAGTTGATTGATTCTGAGATGCAAAAATACACGATGTAGCCCGAGAAAAAGCATTCGATTTAGAATCCTTAAGAAGAATCTCGGCGAAAGATCGAGATTTACCAGAGAACGATTGAAAGAAAAGAGGATTAGGGCTCAATCTATCCAAAACAGGAGGAGAAAAAGATTTCCGATTCGCAATTTTTTACTTGGAATGACATTTTTTACTTAGAATTACATTTTTACTTAGAAAGAGATTTCCAAATCACATTTAAACCACTCATTATGATTTATAATATTTTTTTTACTATTTTTAATAATTTAAAAATAGCGGAATTCATTAAAAACCAATTTTAGGTCACTAAACACAATAACTCTATTTTTATTCAAATTTATCTCAAAATCTAACCGATGGGTTTTAAAGCTTTTCATTTCATTTGAAAGTTCTTTTTATTCTGAACCAAACATTGTTCATTTCAGGAAAATCCAAAGGTCGATTCTCCCGATATGTCCGTTTGAAGTTAATAGTCGAAATCGCGAGCAGTCGTTGCACGACTCGTTCTATACAAACTATTTTATTATTTACAATAAAATTCGTTGATTCTGTTTAAACATATTTGATAGAACATTTATAAACTCGTTTTAAATGATTTCAATTTTCAATTAAATTTTAAATCAAAATTGAACACTCCATATTATTATAATATTAATAAAATAAAAATATTTTTCAAAATACTAGATTTTGAAATTCATATTTCCGACATCCATTATAAAAATAAATAAGATCAATGGACAAATCCATTTGAGTTAAAAATTCCGTTTATACACCTAACTCGAATTCACATTTTGAAATTACTATTCATTTCAAAATAAAGCTGAAAACAGGCCTTTATAAACTGAAAATTAATCCAAATCATATTCTTACTTTTACGAAATTTATTATTAATCATTTAAATTGTCTTTCCAAACCAATTTGAATTTAAAATTCAAATTTCTTTCTTCACTGAATATTTTATTAATAAAATATTCACATTAATTTCCGAACCGGAATGAAATTCAACCAATTACCATATAATTCAATTTATATGGATTTCACAATTTATTAACATCCATATCAACTATCATCCATCAACCAATCATTTTAATATAAGTGTTTTCGTTGTCAACGCTTATATTCACAGTTTAATAATAATAACAGTGTAAATTGTAAATCATGATCCATCAACCACAAAACAAACATTGCAAACACAGGCAATTAACATATATAATCAAACAAGATTATAATAACTTATAAAAATTCAGTTGAGTGAGAGTTCTCATATTGGTCGGTTCGAAACCGTTATAAAATGATTGTTTTAATTAAATTAAACAATGCGTTTGATTTAACAAAAATTTGCGGTTAGCTCCAAATTCCTCTGAGTTGATTCCATTGCGAAGCTATCATAGTCACGGTCCCAACACAAGTTGTTTCGCTCGATTCTGCTTTCATTGAAAAAGTTATAAGAATTTTTATTTTAATTACATAATTAACTACTCTTAAATTAATTAATCAATTGATCACCCCAATTCTCCTTCACCGTTCGCTCTCTACAGTCAAACTGCCAAACCCACTTTACAGTGCTTCCCATCACCACACTGCTTCCCATCACTAGGCACGCTACTGTGCTCGACTATACAAAGATCGCTATACACCTTGTTAACCTCCATCACGCCGCCTCTCACCGCCATGAGCAGCTCGAAGCTTGAACCCCCAGGTGCCACGAAAAATGAACCCAAAGTTAGCGCCTTTGAGCGCTGATTTCTCCAAAATTACAACCTTAAACCCGATCATGACCTTTGGGGTTGTAGAGCTCATCTAGCTTGACGTTTTCTTAGTTGGAAGTTTTTGTCATAGAGGCGTGGATGGAGAGAAATCGGAGGAGGAAATTCGGCACGTCCTGGCCATTGAAGAAGAAATGGCGACGGCCAGAATAGAAGGATTAGGGTTTAGGGTTATAATGGGTATTTATACTATTATTTAACGATACTTAATTCATTTGTTTACTCCCCAAATGAAATTTAGTGTCATGAACCCAAAAAAAACTCAACTACTAACGTCTCTAAACAAATACCCATATTCTGTACTAAATGGAATAGGTTAGGAAAGCCAGTTCGATCGAATCTGTAACAACCAGAAACTTCGGGAAGTAAAAATTTAAATATCAAGGTTATTTAAATATTTAATTCTTGGATTTAATGTCATAAAAATGGTTTTAGAACCTTGATTAAATCCCTTTATGAATAATAATTAATGAGGAGAAAAAATGTTGTTTAATTTTTGTTTACGAAGATAAATAGTTCAAAGAAATATCGATAATGTGACCGAAAATAGTTTTGTTGATAAATGACGTTTTACTTGTTAAAAGTTGTTAGATCATCATGTGCATGCAATAATAGTAACAATAGAAGAACACATATATGTATGAAGATAGTATATAAATAAAATACAAATGGTATATGTATATATATTCTAGAATATGAAAAATGGCTTAAAATGATAGGGACACGTGTCATCAAAGGAACGGTACACACGTTGTAACAACCCGGAATTTCTGAACCAATTTTAAAATTTTATTTTAGCTATTTTAATGGATTTTGAATATTTAAAATGATTTATTTTAAAAAATAACGATGATTTAAAATTTATTTAAATCGAAGTTAGAACGTATAAATTTATATTAATTATAAAATGAACACGAAATGGCGTGGTAGTTCGAAAATTCAATTTTAAATTTCAAATGAATGTACAAAATTCAATATAAATCGGATTTCAGTAAAACTAGAAACATTAGAATCTGTTTAATTATATCTTTCTAATGAATGTGAAAAATTCAGATTTCATAATATAAATTGAAAATTATGTCAAGTTTAAAATTCAAAATAGTCGCTATGGAATTTATATATATTTTAATAATATATAAGCCCTTAAAAATAGCCATTTTGCAAACGACCTCCATATTCGACGAAACCACTTTTGTTGGATCCAGAATGTCAAATTATAGTCAGGTTTAGAATTTCATAATTTTTGGAATTAATATGTGAGCGCAGTAAATTTAAACGGGTTGTCAATTTCAGTTTAAATTTAATCGACCAGTTAAAAAGGTCATTTTTCATATGGTCTCCAAATTCAACAAAATTAATTTTTTTAGGACAGTATCGTCAAAACATAGCTAGATTTCAATATTCATAATTTTTGGAGTTAGTATATGGCCCCGGTAAATTAAAATGTACGTTCAAATTTAATATTGACCATTGTATTAATTTATATTTATATTTTAATGAAATTTGATCGAAACAGTCAAACTGGCTTATGAAACATATTCCATTATGTCCAGAATGGTGGTATTTAGCTAGAACTGATAGCTTTTGGGTTTGATTTGGTGTTCGGATGCAAAAATCTCATTTTTGGAAATAAAATAAAATAAAATAAAATAAAGGGTATAAATGCTTGGTCAAAACCCTCATTTCATTTCTAACGTGGTCAACAACATCTCAAGCCGCCACTCATGGTTTCATGACCGATATTCTTCATTTCTAAATCATTAATTACTTCCAAACGGTTTCAAATCAAAGCAAACTCCTAAATCAAAATTCAAAGTGCAAGTTTTAATCTTCAAATCCATACTCAAATAACCAACTTTCGTGTTATATACTGGGAGGATTTGTCCCTTGAAGTGGCCAGTTTCGAACTGGAATTGGACGGTGGAGGAGTCACCGAGTTGGTCGTGATTGTGGTCGAAGAAGGAGGGTGTGGCGACGCATGGGGCGGCGGGTGGCGATCGATCGCCGGAGGTCATGAGAGGCGTGCCGCTGGCATTGTTTTTGCGACTTTGGTTTTTCACGGCTTCAGTGAATATGAAGAAGACGGCCTAATTTTTCTAATTAAGGGTTAAGAGAATTTATTTATTAATTATTATTTTAATTAGCTTAATGATGTAATTAAACTTTAAACCTTTATATCTTGCTCAAATTAAAACAGAATTCAGTGAAACGACTTGCGTTGGACTCGTGTTGACGAACACTACAACATGGAATTGACCAAAATGGAAATGGATCAATTTGGATTTTTAGCTAAATTAAACGGTCGTTTAATTTAGTTTAAAAATAGAAATCCAGAAAAAAAAGACTGACGGAGTGGAAACCAACGTGTGAACTCTCTCACTCAAATCATTTTTGTTATGTTATTTATTTTTGGAGTTCAACACACGAACTCCCATAAATCATTTAAATTGGAAGCGATATATGGATATTAGCGACATTCGCATTTCATACTCTGTGGATGGCCACTTATGGCACCGTAAATGGTATTGGGTAGTTGAGTATTTATTTGTATGGATGATTGGGTGATTTGTTCATTGTAAATGTGATTTTGTGGCATCTAACATGTTAGAAAAATGTTAATATATTTATGGTAGTTGAAATGGAGTAAATATTCCTTTACAAGTTGGATGACTTATTTATGTACACCTATTTAACTGATCTTAATTGGGACGACAAATTTTTACACATCGCCCAAATGCACCAATAATAACCAGTATTTGGTGGATGAAAACCGCGCACGGGTATTGGGATGATATTTGACATACACTAATCCCAATTGTTTAGTGGTATATCAATCGATCGATTGACAGACTGTGGTAAGCGTTATTTATTTATTTAATGCTTATACAATTTAGAATGCACTCTGGATGATGTTTGTATGTTTAATGATTATTTATCATTATTGTTGAATACATGCAATGTATGGAATCCATATAAATAAAATTATATGGTAATTGATTGAGTCGCATTCCGATTCAGAATATGAACGAATATTTAAAAATAATATTCAATGAATAATCAAAATATGATTTTGATGTCCAATTTTGGATGGACATGAAAATATTGAAATATATTAAGCCGAGTTATGTAGTAAAATGCAATTTTAACTCAAACGGATTTTTACATCGATTTTATTCATTTTATAAATGGATACGAAATGGAAATGGATTTCAAAATTATACAAAATTTGAAAATAATATCATTTTAATATTATAATGATATGGAATATTCAATTTTGATATAAAATTGAAATAGAAGTTGGAATCGCTTTAAAATGAATTTATAAACGATTCGTAAAATACATTTGAAATGGAAATCAACGATATATATTATATATATATATAATATATATAATGGCTTGAATAAAACACGCCATACAGCGACCGTTCGCGAATTTCAACCATTAATTTCAAATTGATGTTACGGGAGATCCGACCATCGGATTTTCCTAAAACCAAAACCGTTTGGTTCGTATCGAAAAGATTTTTCCAATGAATATAAGAGATTTAAATTTTAATGGTTAGATTTTAAAATATGTCCAAATCAATTTCAGGAAAGGTCGCTATGGATGCAGTTCGGTGTCCGTTTTTGGAAATCTAATGTATGGGCCTTAATAAAATTATTAAAAATATGGAAAATTATGTAAAATTATAATTACTGATTTGGAAAGATTTTGGATGAGAAAATCTCATATTTGAAAAGATAAAAGGTATTTTTATCCAAATGAACTAATTATTAACTAGAATAATAATCCAATGTTTTAAAATAAATAAATTGGATTTGTAAATGGTTTTGATATAACAAGAATTTTCCAATGAATAAATTGGAATGGAAATAATCTTCGCAATATTTCGATATTGGATTCCGTAATTATACGGATATTATTGAGGAACTTAAAAGATATAAATATCGTTATTCCCAATATGGTATTTGTTGGTTTCAGAATTTGACATTGAATGTAGGCCGATGTAATTTCTAACTAGAGCCGTGTATTTAATATCAGATTGGATTTTGGGTTTATCGTGAAGAATGTTTTTAATAACATTTGTTCTTTAACCCAATTAACAGTGAAGTTATGATTTGGAATTTATAAATCTTTTAACTAAGATTTAATGGAAATTTTCCGAATTAAAGTTTTCCAATTTACTACATTAAATTGGAATTGAATGGAATTCGATTTGGTAATAAAAGAGGTGAGCTTTTGTAAAGGAAGACCGGTACTATATATTGAATTTAAAAGGCTTTATTGTTATTATTCCATTTATATTATTAGTCTGATATGGAGATTTATATCGATTATATATTGATGTCTTTTTCGTAAAGATTCCATATTTAATGCAAGTTGATTTGGGTTTATTGTGAACTGTGTTTTTAATAACATTGGTTCTTAAAAACAGTTAAAGAAAAGATTAATTTCTTAAAAGTTGAATAATCATAAAGTAATGATTTATGACATTAAAACCAAGTTGGAGTTTTAATGAATCTTCAATTAGATTGGAATGAGATAATTAAATGTATCGAATTCATGAAATGATCGAGAACGGAGTATCACCATTTTTACTCCAAGCGATAGTTAAATCTTTAATATTATTTGAACGTGAAATGGTAATTAATTTTACCGATAATAAAGCGGGTGTTAGATATGGAGTACTACCAGTTTTGCTCCATGGGATGAATAGTTTAGGATTTGGTTAATAAAATAAATGGTTACTTTGGTAAGGTTCGCTAATCCCGACTAATTAATAAAATCTTTTGAAATTGATAACCAAAGGAAGATTAAAGAATAAATATAAAAGAATTTATCTCTGATAAAATTAGTGGAAATATTTCCATAATGATGTGAATATTTGAATAAAAGAATATTCTGAATTGGAATGAGGTGTATGATGGGTTTTTATTGCACTTGATTATAAGATACGCGAGTTATTCGGAAAGATCGGGTTTAACCCATTCTGAATAACTGATACAGCGACTAAATGTCGATGATATGAAGACGGTGGTTGAAGACCTGAGATCTTCACATCGTTTGAGTGATTACTGATGTCTTGATTGGGACGTACACCCAAGACAAGGTAATAAGTGGTGATCGTCCAGACGTACTTGGAGATCGACCGGATATGTGAGGGCCTCTCTCCTATATTGGACATATGGGACAAGGAATAAGGTGCCTCCGGTTTCGTTCAGACCTAGAACAGACCTGCAAATGGATGGTATGTCTGACATTGTTTTCCTTTATACTATATTCGTTGATCTTTGCTAAAAATATATATGTTTAGTGGCGGAGAATTTATTCACTTGCTTAACACCCTTCTCTGAGACATACGAGCTTAAAGGTTATATACTAGTGGAAATCAGTGGTACGGTATGGACTGATAGTGTGGCATGCTGAGTTGCATGGATCAAGGCTTTTGTTGAAAAGAAGAGTCTTATGGTTGATGATCAAAGCACAACTTTAAGTAGCACAACTTAGTGTAGCGTTAATTCGTGAGCTTCACACCTCGGTATTGTAACATCCCAGAATTTTTAACTAAGTTTGATTTGGATTTTAATAATTTTTGATTTTCTGAACATAAATTGATTTTATAAGGTTTGAATATAAATTTTTACTTTGAATAAGTATTTTGTTATATATGATTTTTGTAAGATAAACTTATTTTAAAAAGTTGTATTTAATTTATAAGATTTTATGTTAAGTAATGATAATTTCTTATTTTGGTAATATTGATTTGTAAAATATGAATTTGGTAAAGGACAATTTATTTTATGATTTTACAAGAATAATAATTATTATTTTATTTATTTTGATAAGCTATATGATAAGTTTGGATTTGTTGATACTATTTGTCGTTCGATCGCATTTGTCAAACTATAACATGAATTAGTAGCGTTAGAATTAAGTGTTGCCTTTAGTTTTCATAGCATTTAAGGGAAATGCTACCAAAAGTTCACCTTCTCTTCTTAAGACAAGTGTTAAGACACATGTCTTTATGCATGCTCCCTTTCATGCATGTAATACACATGTCCTATGATGTGTCACTCTCTCCTTACTCCTCTTTTCCTATAAATACCACCCTTTCCTTCCACTTTTTCATTCATTCTCATTTCTTTTCTTTCTCTTCTTCTTAAAGCTTATGGCCATGGTTTCCATGGCATAAGTCTTCCTCCTTCCCACCACCACCTTGCCAAAGTTCGTCATTTCTCCTCTTCCTCCTCTTATAATATAAAGAGAGATTATTGTATATTATATTATATATATTTTTGGGAAGAAGACGTTGCGCCGAAATACTGTCCGACGATTCACTCAACTAGGCTCACCTACCGTGAAGATTTGGAAAGCTGTTAGGTGAGAACTTCTAATTTAAATTTTATTTAAATTAGTTAATTTTAATTAGCTGAGATTAATTATAATTTGTTGATAATGATTGTGTGATGGATGTTGATGTTTGAATGGTTGTTCATGAATTAGATAATACACTGAACACGAGTAAGCGTTATTGTCTGTAACGCTTGTGCACAGTTTAATGTTGTTGTGATGAATGAATTCATATCCATTTGATCGTATAGTTCATTTGGATAGATATGATTGCATTGTATGATCACACACACACAAACACACCGTGGTTGTGGAATATATGGGTGATCGATTTAGATTCTCCTTCATATATATGATTTTATTTAATTATTAAATAAGATTTAAAAATTTTGGTTTTGAATTTAATATCAACGTTTAAATATTGAATTAGGAGTTGGAAAATAATTTAAATTATGTATTGATTTTGTATAACGATCTTTATATCTATGCAAAACTGGTTTTGGAAGAAAAAATATATTTTCAATTTAAATTCGAAATGAGATTTTTAATTTGAATATGGTTTTTATATAATAATGATATAATATACACCAGAACGTTCTAGGATGACAGAGAGGATAGTGTCTAGGCTTGGGTTTGGAAAATCAGTTTCCTGCTCTCCCTGGCTATCCCTAACTGATCCGACGGATGGGATGGTTAAATAAAAATCTAATTTGAAATTATTTGAATGGTGATTTAATTAGAAGAAAAAGTTGTGTTTTAAATCCAAATAATTTGAAAAGGCAATTTAAATGATTTATATAAGTTTATAATGATTTTTAAGGTAATTTGAAGTATTAAAGAATAATGATTATTTTGGTCAAAATTAGAGCTTGTCGCATTATGGCAATATGTAAATGCTTATAACTTTTCCAATTTAAATCGGATTTCCACGAAACGAAAAACGTTTGATTCCTATTTACGAGAGCTTTCAAATGAGTGAAAGCAGATTTTAATTTCGGGTTATAGTTTTCAAGTTATGTTTGAAACCGTTTTGGAAAAGATCGATGTAAGAACAATTGTTGCCCATAACTATAAACAGCTATTTTTAAATTATTTAAAAATATGGAAAAAAATTGTAAAATCATTACAAATTATGAAAAGGTGTTTTCAATTGTAAAGTTTAAGTATTGGCTAAGATAAACGATATTTTGATCAAAATAGTTAAGATAACTGTTTTGTAACACTTTTGTAACACTTTTGGAACGCTATTGTAACGCTTTCTTCGAAAACAATCTATTTTGAAGTTTTAACCCGTAAACGATGTTCCGAACTATAAGTAATGATTTGAGGAATGTTTTCAAAGGTTTAAGAGTATTAGAAATATTTATATGGAATTTAGATTTATACTAATACGGGTTTTTTAATACTAAATAATTGGATATGGTTGGAGATAAATCTTCGGATGTTTGATATTAGTTCGGTAAATGAAAACTCTTATTATCTGAGGAATTTAAAAGGGTATTTCACCGTTATTCCGCTTATAATATGAGCTGGATACGAAAATTAATATTGAAGATAAGTTGATGGTATCTCTATCCAGATCTAATGTCAAAGAATTGAATAAACCTTTCAATTAAGATACGGGTTCTCACCTTGATTTAAATAAGCTAGATAGAAATAATCTTCGATATTTGGTATGAACCTCATGATGTAAATGTATACTATCTGGGGAATTTGAAGGATATTATTATATCGTTATTCTACTTATAGTATTCGTTGATTATGAGAATTTATATCGAATATAAGTGGATAAATTTTTGTGTAATTTATGATTCGAAAATCAATTTGACTTGGGTTTTGTCATGAATCGTATCTTCAATAATATCATTCTTGAAACCGATGAGATTGAATGGTGGAAATTCATGTCGTAATTGGGGATTTAACCAAATCTTTGATTTGAGGAAATTAAAGATAAGAAATTAAAGCGAAGGTATAATCTTTGATTTCAAAGAAGAATTTAAGATGATAACGAGATGTATGAAATTATAGAAATTCAAATCTTTAGTTGTAAATGAATTGATAACTATGTGGAAGGAGATTTGAATTGAAAAGCCTGTGTGAACCATAGCTACTGTTTAAAGTACGCTTATTACTTGGAAGGACCGGGATCGAGCATATGTTCGAAAACCATTCCAAGTAATAATACGACGTTATGAAGCAATTCAGGACTTGGTAAACGACGAATGAAGACCGGGAATATTTGAATTGTTTAGATTGATTGTTGATTAATGTCTCGGTTGGGTAGGCCACCCGATACGAGATGTGAGTTGCATGAGACCTGAACAAATTTAAGTATTTTCGGGTTGTTCCGTTCAGACCCAGAACGGTCTTGTATGGATGGTGTGTCTGACATTGAAATTGACTGCATAACACTGATTTCCGTTAATGAATATCTGATTTGTGGTAATATATTATCCTCGTCTCTAAGTCATAGGAACTTAGAGGGTATGCATTGATTGAAATCAGTGATATGTCGTGAATTGTCAATGTGACATACCCAAGTTAGATAACGAGCTAGTGATGATCAAAGAATGGCTTATCGAAGCATAGCTTTGAGTATGACGTGACATCGACAAACCTCACACCCGGATTGATGAGAAACTGGCGGTTAGGTTTTATACTTATATATGAATTGATGATGACCGCTGCAGCAGTGGTTAAAACCACTTATGAACTGGAATAGGGTATGTTCGGGGGGCCGCGTCTGGTCAAAAACCGTTGATCTGCCTCGCGACTTGTATTGGTGTCCGCGTCTGGATGAAAAACCCGTGATTACATTTCGCTTGAGTTCCGATTGACCTTTCGTGCCAGGAATCATCAAGTTGGAAATCCAAATCCCCAATACGAGCCAGACGATTTTTATTGTATATATATACGGCGACATATATTATGGGGTATCATGCCGTCTAGGATTAATACATTTAATTGCGAAATTGATTTCCACACTATATGATAATATTATAAGAGGATTTTCCCGTATTAAAGCATGTTTGGTTATCATAAGATAAAACTCGCCCATATGGTGTGCGCTTGCATTGTGTGATGTGGGACGAGCTTATGATAGCTTCATTTTCCAAATGTCATCGCAAATTTACGTGCACGGGTGTTCACTTGGAGTAAACCTGTTCCGCGTTAGCGGCGTGGTCCGGTGAAATTCCCAACTTTAAAATGAACCTAATAATAACTGTTTTGAGTTCTCATACCAGTCCCACGACTGACCTGGAGTTTATTGTTCCCTCATCTAAACTCTGGGTGCCCATAATTTTTCACGGGTAGCTAGTAGTTTAGTTTGCAGTTATAGATCGTTGGAGCAGGATTCAGAGTGCTTTTAGAGTTGGAGTTCATGCAAGAGATGGGAGCTTCTACTATATCATACGATTTTCTTCCGCTGAGAGTATATTTTCTTTTCTTCCGCTGTATGTGTTATAACTCTGATATTTTATGTAACTCTGATGTAACATTGTATTTCGCAATGAAAAATTCTATTATTTTGTTCAATATATGTATGCACCCATAACAATTCGTCTTTTTGAACGATTTGAGTCGGTTTAATTACCGGCAAGAATTGGGCTAAAAGGCGGGTCCTTACAAGTTGGTATCAGAGCTTTGGTTATACAAAGCTATCCGGTACAACATATTTTGAACAAAGGATAGGACTCATCAGAGCTATAGTATCTCATTAGAGATAGGGTTAGAAATGCCCTAGAATGAGATTTCGGAATATTATGATGAGAGAGCGTATTTTTGAAATCTATATAAGGTATTTATTTACAGGTAAATCATTTTTGAAAATAATAATTATTTGAAATAAAATATTTTGAAGAAGATTTGAAAATAAGATTTTTAAAGGAAATACTTTCAAAATAAAAAGGGCTCTTTGTGATAAAACTTCGAAAAATCCAGCGTCGATCTGTTCGGAGTTATCGAGAAATAAGCGATTAGTGAATTGGCTTTAACAAGCGTATTGGAAAAAAAAACTTCGAGCTTGGAATGAGAATTTCAAAATATTTTGCAACCTATATATAAAAAGATTTATATAAGAAGATCGTTAATTCAAAGCTATAGATTTGAAAGATAATCAGCGTGTAATAAAAACGGTTGCGAGTATTTATTTGACGTCAAGGTTGGACGATCAAGTATGTAAGGATTTTGCATATACGCCTAACTAACGTATATATGAAGTCCAATATATACTAGATGGATATAGAATCACATTCTAGTCGCTTGGGGATAATTCTGGTGATTGATCGATCATCATCAGTCTTATTTTTGGGTTTCGAAAGTGGGATGACTATATGTTTCTGATCGAGACGTCAAGAAGTACTTAAAGCTGTATAGATAAACAATCGAAAGTGTTTTGCGACGTCCTCACAATTGTGAAATTGATTTTACAAATGACTTTCGAAGTATTGAATGTATTATGTTATGAAATGGGATATGCGAAAAAATGAATTTAACATAAGGTAGTTAAGTTAAATGCATACTTAACTGATAATTAGAAGCGTGAATCAGACTATTTTGTCAAAACCGCAAGGATATATTTTAGAAGCTAATCTCACTTGAAGAACTGAAAAGTGAAAATTTGAAAATGCATGTAAGCGAGCTCGGTTCACCCCATATTTCGATTTTGACGATACAATTCAATAAAATTATGGTAAATGTCTTATGTGGGGAGAAGACCGATTTTCCTACCTGAAGCTATACGAATTTTGAGAAACAAGTTTAATATGATAAAATGGGATATGTATTGAACAAATCGATTGAGTTTTATATTTTCCCTTGTTAAGAGAAACAGGCATGAACGAGTAGGTCAAACGAAAATTTCTCAACAAGTATTCACTTGAAGCACAAAGGAAGAAAATGAAGTTGTTAAAGTAAGATTTATTCATGAGGAAAATTATGAAAATTTAACGAGTATCCCATGATTAAACTGTTAGAATATGTATCCTTGTTTGCATGTGAGTTCCCATCTTGGGCTAGACTGTCCATTTAAATTCCAACCATCTGCTATTGAGTAGTGTCATTCGTACCTTTGTATCATGTGCATTTGGCCAAGTATTCGATTCGAACCGTTGCACCTATTGATGCTCAGTAGATGTTGAATTTCTATTCCAAACTCATGAAACTTGATTTTGTCTATGTATACCTTTCATGCACAAATTAGCATGGAACTTCTATGCATCTTTATTTGACTTGAGCACATGGAATTTTGACTTGATATATGTATGCCTCTTTGTGCCGTGTGAAACCGTGTCGATAACTTTAATTTGTCCAAGATATTTTGTAACAAAACCTCAATAAATGAGCTCTCTTTGAAATATAGAATCCAACTTATGGAAGAAAATTTGGATTTTTAAATATTAATTTTGAGGATTTGGTTCCGGAAATTTTGAAGTCTATGTTTTGGGATGTTTTACCAATACTAGTTTGAATATACGCATAATCAGAGTGCGCAGAGGAAGCGTGATGGTATTTTTTAAAATAAAACTGTTTTAAGAGATTGTACGACTAGTTAAGTAAGAAAATGTTTCTAAACAAGACATGATATTTTAACAAGAATGAAAAAGAGATTTTATATATTTTGAATTTTAATGTTCGATTAGGTGAATATGAAAACAAAAATTTGAATATTAAATGAGTATAAAAGTTAACTTATAAATGGGTTAATTTGGAAACGATTGAAATAAAAATTTGAAATAGAATGAGTATTTCGAAAATATAATTCTATCTCTTCCCTTGTCGCTGGGTTTTGCTCAACCCATTGTCATATTTTGAATATCACCCCGAATTGTCATTATTCAACTTTATTTCGGAATTCTTCCTTTTTCCCTGCTCAGATAAAGCCTTGGACAAGTGAACTAATTTAGATTTGAAACCAGTATTTTGAATTATCTCTAAAATTGAACTTGATTTGTGTTGAGAGCAATAGAGTTTCTAATACTGAATTTAGCCAAGATGTTATATTGCAAGATAATTGAACGATTAGGGAAAATTTTATTTGAGAACTTGGATTTAAATTTCTAATTTGAGCATTTAGTCTTATAATTGATAAGAAAACCATGGGTTCCGTAAGAGTAAGTTAGAAAGATAATTTTCTTACGGTCATAGACCTCTAAGTACTAGATAGTATCTATCCCAGTTTCTGCTTAATGGTAGGATAGCAGCTCTGAGTCTAACTCAGAGGATGCGATTTTTAAACAAGACCCGTGACGACCCTAGTAATCACAAGATCATAGAAGTTCCCTTAGACTCTACCTTTAGTGAGAATCAGACAGAGTACCCTGAGAATGATATGAGCCTTGGTTCTGACAATTACAATTCTGATATGTTAAGAGAGAAATGAGAATTTAAAATTTGTTAAGGAGTTTAAATTCAACCGACTTCCTTTTCGAGGACGAAAAGTTTCTAAGGGGGGGTGAATGTAACATCCCAGAATTTTTAACTAAGTTTGATTTGGATTTTAATAATTTTTGATTTTCTGAACATAAATTGATTTTATAAGGTTTGAATATAAATTTTTACTTTGAATAAGTATTTTGTTATATATGATTTTTGTAAGAAAAACTTATTTTAAAAAGTTGTATTTAATTTATAAGATTTTATGTTAAGTAATGATAATTTCTTATTTTGGTAATATTGATTTGTAAAATATGAATTTGGTAAAGGACAATTTATTTTATGATTTTACAAGAATAATAATTATTATTTTATTTATTTTGATAAGCTATATGATAAGTTTGGATTTGTTGATACTATTTGTCGTTCGATCGCATTTGTCAAACTATAACATGAATTAGTAGCGTTAGAATTAAGTGTTGCCTTTAGTTTTCATAGCATTTAAGGGAAATGCTACCAAAAGTTCACCTTCTCTTCTTAAGACAAGTGTTAAGACACATGTCTTTATGCATGCTCCCTTTCATGCATGTAATACACATGTCCTATGATGTGTCACTCTCTCCTTACTCCTCTTTTCCTATAAATACCACCCTTTCCTTCCACTTTTTCATTCATTCTCATTTCTTTTCTTTCTCTTCTTCTTAAAGCTTATGGCCATGGTTTCCATGGCATAAGTCTTCCTCCTTCCCACCACCACCTTGCCAAAGTTCGTCATTTCACCTCTTCCTCCTCTTATAATATAAAGAGAGATTAGTGTATATTATATTATATATATTTTTGTGAAGAAGACGTTGCGCCGAAATACCGTCCGACGATTCACTCAACTAGGCTCACCTACCGTGAAGATTTGGAAAGCTGTTAGGTGAGAACTTCTAATTTAAATTTTATTTAAATTAGTTAATTTTAATTAGCTGAGATTAATTATAATTTGTTGATGATGATTGTGTGATGGATGTTGATGTTTGAATGGTTGTTCATGAATTAGATAATACACTGAACACGAGTAAGCGTTATTGTCTGTAACGCTTGTGCACAGTTTAATGTTGTTGTGATGAATGAATTCATATCCATTTGATCGTATAGTTCATTTGGATAGATATGATTGCATTGTATGATCACACACACACAAACACACCGTGGTTGTGGAATATATGGGTGATCGATTTAGATTCTCCTTCATATATATGATTTTATTTAATTATTAAATAAGATTTAAAAATTTTGGTTTTGAATTTAATATCAACGTTTAAATATTGAATTAGGAGTTGGAAAATAATTTAAATTATGTATTGATTTTGTATAACGATCTTTATATCTATGCAAAACTGGTTTTGGAAGAAAAAATATATTTTCAATTTAAATTCGAAATGAGATTTTTAATTTGAATATGGTTTTTATATAATAATGATATAATATACACCAGAACGTTCTAGGATGACAGAGAGGATAGTGTCTAGGCTTGGGTTTGGAAAATCAGTTTCCTGCTCTCCCTGGCTATCCCTAACTGATCCGACGGATGGGATGGTTAAATAAAAATCTAATTTGAAATTATTTGAATGGTGATTTAATTAGAAGAAAAAGTTGTGTTTTAAATCCAAATAATTTGAAAAGGCAATTTAAATGATTTATATAAGTTTATAATGATTTTTAAGGTAATTTGAAGTATTTAAGAATAATGATTATTTTGGTCAAAATTAGAGCTTGTCGCATTATGGCAATATGTAAATGCTTATAACTTTTCCAATTTAAATCGGATTTCCACGAAACGAAAAACGTTTGATTCCTATTTACGAGAGCTTTCAAATGAGTGAAAGCAGATTTTAATTTCGGGTTATAGTTTTCAAGTTATGTTTGAAACCGTTTTGGAAAAGATCGATGTAAGAACAATTGTTGCCCATAACTATAAACAGCTATTTTTAAATTATTTAAAAATATGGAAAAAAATTGTAAAATCATTACAAATTATGAAAAGGTGTTTTCAATTGTAAAGTTTAAGTATTGGCTAAGATAAACGATATTTTGATCAAAATAGTTAAGATAACTGTTTTGTAACACTTTTGTAACACTTTTGGAACGCTATTGTAACGCTTTCTTCGAAACAATCTATTTTGAAGTTTTAACCCGTAAACGATGTTCCGAACTATAAGTAATGATTTGAGGAATGTTTTCAAAGGTTTAAGAGTATTAGAAATATTTATATGGAATTTAGATTTATACTAATACGGGTTTTTTAATACTAAATAATTGGATATGGTTGGAGATAAATCTTCGGATGTTTGATATTAGTTCGGTAAATGAAAACTCTTATTATCTGAGGAATTTAAAAGGGTATTTCACCGTTATTCCGCTTATAATATGAGCTGGATACGAAAATTAATATTGAAGATAAGTTGATGGTATCTCTATCCAGATCTAATGTCAAAGAATTGAATAAACCTTTCAATTAAGATACGGGTTCTCACCTTGATTTAAATAAGCTAGATAGAAATAATCTTCGATATTTGGTATGAACCTCATGATGTAAATGTATACTATCTGGGGAATTTGAAGGATATTATTATATCGTTATTCTACTTATAGTATTCGTTGATTATGAGAATTTATATCGAATATAAGTGGATAAATTTTTGTGTAATTTATGATTCGAAAATCAATTTGACTTGGGTTTTGTCATGAATCGTATCTTCAATAATATCATTCTTGAAACCGATGAGATTGATTGGTGGAAATTCATGTCGTAATTGGGGATTTAACCAAATCTTTGATTTGAGGAAATTAAAGATAAGAAATTAAAGCGAAGGTATAATCTTTGATTTCAAAGAAGAATTTAAGATGATAACGAGATGTATGAAATTATAGAAATTCAAATCTTTAGTTGTAAATGAATTGATAACTATGTGGAAGGAGATTTGAATTGAAAAGCCTGTGTGAACCATAGCTACTGTTTAAAGTACGCTTATTACTTGGAAGGACCGGGATCGAGCATATGTTCGAAAACCATTCCAAGTAATAATACGACGTTATGAAGCAATTCAGGACTTGGTAAACGACGAATGAAGACCGGGAATATTTGAATTGTTTAGATTGATTGTTGATTAATGTCTCGGTTGGGTAGGCCACCCGATACGAGATGTGAGTTTCATGAGACCTGAACAAATTTAAGTATTTTCGGGTTGTTCCGTTCAGACCCAGAACGGTCTTGTATGGATGGTGTGTCTGACATTGAAATTGACTGCATAACACTGATTTCCGTTAATGAATATCTGATTTGTGGTAATATATTATCCTCGTCTCTAAGTCATAGGAACTTAGAGGGTATGCATTGATTGAAATCAGTGATATGTCGTGAATTGTCAATGTGACATACCCAAGTTAGATAACGAGCTAGTGATGATCAAAGAATGGCTTATCGAAGCATAGCTTTGAGTATGACGTGACATCGACAAACCTCACACCCGGATTGATGAGAAACTGGCGGTTAGGTTTTATACTTATATATGAATTGATGATGACCGCTGCAGCAGTGGTTAAAACCACTTATGAACTGGAATAGGGTATGTTCGGGGGGCCGCGTCTGGTCGAAAACCGTTGATCTGCCTCGCGACTTGTATTGGTGTCCGCGTCTGGATGAAAAACCCGTGATTACATTTCGCTTGAGTTCCGATTGACCTTTCGTGGCAGGAATCATCAAGTTGGAAATCCAAATCCCCAATACGAGCCAGACGATTTTTATTGTATATATATATGGCGACATATATTATGGGGTATCATGCCGTCTAGGATTAATACATTTAATTGCGAAATTGATTTCCACACTATATGATAATATTATAAGAGGATTTTCCCGTATTAAAGCATGTTTGGTTATCATAAGATAAAACTCGCCCATCTGGTGTGCGCTTGCATTGTGTGATGCGGGACGAGCTTATGATAGCTTCATTTTCCAAATGTCATCGCGAATTTACATGCACGGGTGTTCACTTGGAGTAAACCTGTTCCGCGTTAGCGGCGTGGTCCGGTGAAATTCCCAACTTTAAAATGAACCTAATAATAACTGTTTTGAGTTCTCACACCAGTCCCACGACTGACCTGGAGTTTATTGTTCCCTCACCTAAACTCTGGGTGCCCATAATTTTTCACGGGTAGCTAGTAGTTTAGTTTGCAGTTATAGATCGTTGGAGCAGGATTCAGAGTGCTTTTAGAGTTGGAGTTCATGCAAGAGATGGGAGCTTCTGCTATATCATACGATTTTCTTCCGCTGAGAGTATATTTTCTTTTCTTCCGCTGTATGTGTTGTAACTCTGATATTTTATGTAACTCTGATGTAACATTGTATTTCGCAATGAAAAATTCTGTTATTTTGTTCAATATATGTATGCACCCATAACAATTCGTCTTTCTGAACGATTTGAGTCGGTTTAATTACCGGCAAGAATTGGGCTAAAAGGCGGGTCCTTACAGGTATGAACCAAAAACGGGATGAGGACTTTAGGGAAATGAACATATGTTAGTTTCTAGCTACGAGTAACGTCATGGTATGGAGCCTAGACTGCTTACTTATGCAGATGTTGGAAAACTTTATTGATGGAAATCGAGGTACCTTGGAATTGACAGAATGGGCTAAAAGGTTCTAGATGGTCGATGTGAATGACTATTTTGGAGGTTTGATAGAACCAGCTAACATATAGTTAATGGTATAAGTAATCATCAACGGATGACCGACCCTATCGCTAACATAGGGCTCACCAGCGTCCGAGTCCTAAGGCATTGCTAGTGTATCTCGAAATCAGAAGGAATATCGCTTGCCTTGGTTCATAGATGGAAACCCAATTTCAAATACACGATTTTATGGTTTTAGATGTAAACCTATATGGCGACGTAGTATAATGGTACCTACGCCGCCTATGATTGATACACTTATATTTGAAGTTGATTTCTTCACTCATAGTAATAATAAAAGATGAAATTTCGCATATCAAGCATATTTGTCTATTATAAGGTAAAACTCTATCCTCGACTGCATTCATTGTGTGATGGGATCTGAGACTTATAATAGCTTCATTTTTCTGTTTAGCATTACGCTGCTTGTTTTATGCACTGGTATTGATGGGGGATAAAATCGTTCCGTTTTATACGGCGTGGTCCCGTGATTTACCTAACTTTAAAATAAAAGCTAATAATTGTTTTAGTTCTCACACCAGTCCCATGACTGACCTGGAGTTTATTGTTTTCGCCTAAACTCTGGGTGCCCATATTTTCCACACGGGCAGTTGGTAGTTTTGGTTTTTCGCAGATATTTCTTTTCCCGGGATCCTGGATTACAGCTGGAGCAATATTTGGAAAGCTTTGTATCCGTGTATTTCTTTCAGTTGTGGTAGTTGATGTTTTCGGCTGTGCATTATATTTATGTATATATATTTTATGCTGTTTTGTAATTTAAATATCTGATATTTTTCTGCTATATATTATTTACTCGTACTCTGATATTCTTGTACTCTAATGTAAATTTTTGTAATAGCAATGAAATTTTCTATTGTTTGTGTTCAGATGTGTCGTGTTCTCAAAGTAATCCGGGCTCCTACGTCTCCTTGGGGATCGGGGTCATCTGGGTTTTCACACGTCTTAAGATAAAGACACATAAGCACATTAGGTGTCCATTTGTAGAAAATTCTAAAGACACCTAAGGATGCATGTTTCTACATCCTAAAGCTTGCATGAAGACACGGTGGACAAGTGTCCAAAACCAAATTACTAAACTCGCCTTAAGAAATACTATATAAAGGGTGAAATGTTCACTTCTTCTCATGCATTCACAAAACAAAACCAATATGAGATAAAGAGGATAAGTTTAGGATAAGGCAATAGAATAAATACAAGTTCGAACAAAAATTCCAAGGTGAGAAAAACTATTTAAGTGCATGTATTCATTCCATATTTTGAAGAAAAGTTGTGAAATTTAAGGATGAATGATTGGTCCTGAACCCCTGAAAATGACGTTCAGTATTTTGACCATAACTTCCTCAATTCTTGATGAAATTTTGATTCTTTATCAATCTAGAAAGCTAACTCTAAGGCCTACAACTTTCATTTCGGCCACGTTTTCTAATTCGATCCTTTGTGTACCTGAAAACTGGATGCAATGTTAGGTACAAATCTGCCTAAAATGGATATGTTAAAAATGCCTTGTATTGTTTAATTATATAAATTAAATTGATAAATGATTTTGAGGTTTTATTTTTGGGATAATTAAGTACACTAAGTAAGCTTCTTACTGTAGAAAATTCGGTGTCAAAAACTATACTTATCATAAAGAAATTGAATCAAACATTTTGCCAAAAAACTGGTCAAAAGTATGAATTTCACAACTTTTCGTAGCTTTCAAAACGCTATCTTTTCTCTGAATTATTTATGAAGCACTGTATAACACCCAGCATTTTATGACAATTTAATAATCAAATAATGCATATATATATATATGTGTGTGTGTATGCATAAACATATATATGAAGAATAAAATAAAGATAGTATGTGATTGTATGTAATAAATACATGCACTGAAAAAGAAGAAAATATTAATGCAAATAAAAATGTAAGGCACGCATTAAAAGAAAGAAAGGATTGGTTTCATGCAGTGTAAATATGTTACATGCACTGATTTACAAATATTATACGTTAATAATAAAAGAGAAATAAAAGAAAAAGATTCATGCAATGGTTTAAATGAAATATTGTAGCAAACACGAAAAAGAGGAATAAAGAGAGAACAATAACTACCATTGTTCTAAGCCTTGCTAACAATAGCCTTAGTAGTCCAGGTGGTTAGAGCATGTGGCTTACATACAAGAGGTATAGAGTTTGATCCCCACCGTTGCTATATTTTTGTTTTAAGAGAACGGCTAAAATAACACATGTTCATAAGAGATAATATTGTATAAGCGCACATATAAGGAAAAGTATATATAAGGAAGTATAGAAATATATATGTATATATGTATATGTAAATATAGGCGTATATATGTGTAGAAATATATATACAAGAGATAAAGTTCAAGATAAGGCTGCAATCAAATAAATATGGCAAGAATTAAATAACGGTACAACACCGTTTGAATTTTGAAAATGAAATATAAGTTGTGCGCATATATATACACGTAAAATGGTCATTATAAATTTTGTATGCATATAAGGACCTTATATATGAATATAATTCAAATCAATTCAAAATTGATGGGAAGATAATACATGCGCTAAATTAATGCAATGGATTGATTGAAATAAGGAGAAAGAAAACATGGTAAAATGATTGCATTAAATAAAAAAATAAGGCATGTAAAATAAAGGAAGATGTGTATAATTATATACACATAACATTCGAAATTCAAAAGTAAAAGAATTAATGATAGGCAATAGAAGGTAAACAATAAGGATTAACGGAAAGAGAAAAATTAAACAAGGAACTATATATAAGGTTATATACATGCATACAAAATGTGCATGCAAATATATAGAAAAAGGAAAATAGCCGCATAATCTATTTAAAAGGAGCCTAACCAGAAATTGACATAATGAATTAAGAGGGAATATATGTGTATATACTTAGAAATATATGAAGAATGTATGCACAGAATAAATAAAGATGAAAAATCAATTAATGCGCATAATGGTAGAAAATTAATGGGGCGGCTAATTGGCACATTTATTTGGTAGGAAATGACAATGCATGCCTTGTTGGCTTTATTCTATTGGTCCAACACAAAACTATTGTTGATTTAACAACTTCCTATTGGCTTTATTCTCTTCTCCCTCCATATAATTTCTGAATAAAGTTATTAATTATAATATTGGAGCGCTATCCAAATGAAGACTAAAAAGAAAATTTATCGTCAACAATGAAAAATTCAGAAAACAAGGTGTTTTCAACTGCAACGACAATACAAACGCATGACTTTCCATCTGCAACCAATCCAAAGAGATTCTCTTCTAGATTGGCATATGTGAGTGGATTTAAGTTATATCATTTTTGATAATGGTATTTTCGTTTGACATTCCCCGTTAACATGTAATGTAAATCTGTTAGAAATGTTAATTTGATATGATTATATGTTAAAATGATTAAAAAGAAGAAATGTTAACATATGGAAATCTAAATTTTTGTCATAAACCACTTTGCCCTGTTTGTATGTAAACTAGTCAATGATTCCATGCATAATAGGTATAGTAGGTTGGATGAAATAGTCGAGGTGGAATGTTTTGAAGGTTTGTCCATTCACTATTTCAGCATGAATAACTTCATTTAATAAAATATTTTTGGTGTAGAAAGTCTCAAATTCAGGATCCTCTGCTACGCGGATTTCTAGGGAAACAATTGTTAAAAATGTGGAAACAATTATCGTTGTATACTTGTAAGTTTTAATTACATGATAATTTGTGACATATTATGTAATTGAATGCTTAATCATTAGCCTGTCACATATTATACTTGAACCCTTGACTGTAAGAATTGTGGTACTTACATGCTAAATTGTTAAAAGGAATAATTACATGATTTTAAGATTGCAAGTTGTCATTTTAAAAATGAAGTTAATTACATGTTAGGAAAAACATGCGACAAGGCAATTAGAAATGGACTTGATATGAAATAAAGTATGACATGTAAATTATATATTACAGTAAAAACTTGAAAGAATGAACATGCCTAAATCTACAGTAAATAGAAAACTATAACCGCACTTAGACACGAGGTTAAATTCGACTTGTGGTAGAAGTCTGCCCGGAACCGCCCTACAAATCCATCATCCACAAGTTGTTAATTTAATGTAAGGGGTCTAGTGCATAAATAAACATGTAACGGTGCTAAGACACGAGGTTAAATCAACTTGTGGAAGAAGTCTGTCCGGAACTGCCAGACATATCCAGCATCCACAAGTGGTAGGCTTAATGTGAGAGGTCTAGTACGTAAACATATATATATATACACATAAAATGATATAAATAAATGACGTTAATTGAAATGAATGGAACTGAATAGAAGATACAACACTAGAAGAAATGTAATGAACGGGGAATTATAATGACCTATTATAAATAAATTACATAAATGAGAATGTTATATAATTGGTAGGCTTGTCCTAGGGACAAGTGGAAATTAGAACTTAGGTTATAATAAACGATAAAGAAAATGGAGTAACTTATGTAATGAGATAAATTGTACTTAATTGTAAATTAAATTATATGTGAGAACGAGAATCTGAAATATGCTGATAAGGACAACATAATTTATATTTATAGGAAGGGAACTTATTAGTAAATCTTAGCTAAGAGAACTAAGTTAATAAGTAAACAATGACAAGTTGTAGTGACAATATAAGATGGAATATGATTAAATAAGAAAGAATGAGGCAAACTTATGAAATGAAATAAGTTATATTTAGTCATAAATAATAAGTGACATGTTAAACAGAAAACATGTGAATTGAGATATACTTAATTACATATTATGTAGAACATGTTATTGTAATTATGAAATCAAACAAGAATATAAAGGGATTGTGGATTACAGACCTTGGATCACAATCTAGAGAATAACATGTTATGGACTTATTGATAAACTTAAAAGGGGTAAGTTATATTACTGAAATTAATATGCAAGAGGAACTTGGTAACTTGGATAAGAAGTCAACGTGGACGGGAATAACCGAGTTAGATGAAAACCCGAGGAGGTAGAGCAAGCGCATAATTGAATGTTTAGACATAGGGTCTAATAATACATTAAATTGAGGCGCTTGGACCAGTCCGTACGTTTGAGGGTGAATAACCCAACGTGGCAGATCATCGTGGTGTCATAAGGAATGAGGGGAGTGCACGTTCATTTGATTATTATGTTGGCTCTGAAGGGCTGGAAGGGGAAGCACGCGGCTTCTTGGGACGTGGAAGGTGCCCCGGGTAGTCCTTTGTGATGGTGTAGTGTTCAGGCTGTGCTCACAGAGGTTGGGTCTGTGCGTAACTACACGTTGAGTAGTCTTGACTACAAAAGTAGCTTTGCAGTCAGAAAGCTGTGACGAGGTGACACTAGGGAAATTCGGCGATCGCCTTAACAGGGAGGTAGAGGTCACGACCAACAAGGATAGTATATCATCGGGTACCCGTCATCGGCAGGCAATGGGATGAAAAATGACTAGAGCTAAACCCAAGACCTCATTCACCTTTCACTATCGATGTACAGTGGTTGAGAGGAGACGCCAACTGGATGTTTAGATTATTTGTTAGAGGCAAGTCCTTAGCTCTTGTAGTCTTTACTACTTGAGGGAGAGGCCGAGGTGAGGCAATAACCACCATAAAAGCAGACCTGAAGGATATCTGTATTTTGAGGCTCTTAAAGGCGGGCCTGTACAAATATGGAAAAGCTCCCGATCGAGTTCCGTGTTTCTTGTACAACCCTGCTATGGAATTCGGTGCACATTAGAGGTAATGTGCGGTTAAGGCATCGAGTACGATTGACGATACATACGTGGGAAAGTCTAGATACATGAATGTTTGCTTTGGGTGGTGTATCGTAGACTTGAGGGCATTACTCTATGATGGAATCTGAGTCGATCGAAGGAGGCAATCCGTACACTTACTATAACGACCCACATTCTATGCATCAGAGGATCGTAGAATAATTATTTCATTTTCATATGAGGTCGTATAGTCGCGTAACTTTGGGGAACGACTATTGGGGTCATTTCCAATGTTCACGATTTTTGCCGATTTTTAAATGATCGTTTTGCCCATGGCGAATCTTGTTTCGCCTATAACTTTTGACTGGTATGGAGTTTTGACCTGAAACGACTTCCATTGGATTCGAATGATGGTTTACCTTTCCGTAGAGTGGTCACATGTGTCAAATGGACTTACCGTTTGGGAGATATGGCTGAAATAAGGTTTGGAAGGTGAAAAACAGCTTAACCAGGCCTAATTAGAGTGATTAGCAGCTAGGCCCATAACCCATTTCGGGATTAGGATTATGAGAGGTCTGATAGGGTTAGGGAATTCAGTTTTTTTTTTTCATTTTTACAGTTGCCACTTACCTCTCTTCAACCCGATCAATGGTCTCCACCTTCTAAAATCATCCCAAATCGCTTTCTAATCGAGGATTAAGCTAAGCTACATCAAATCAAGGCAAATCAACACCAAATCAGAGTTGTGGCTGCTGCAATACATTGGAATTCAACCCAAAATAGTAGATTTTCAGATATAAAGTTTTACTTGTGGCTAAGGTGAGTGATTTGCATTGTTTTTCACTAATTACGGCTAATTAGAGGTATTTAGTGATAATTAGCGAAATTTTGGCTCTGAAAAATCTGGAAAAATTTGTAAAATTCTTAAATATTATTTTAGGACTCTGATAAAAATTTAGGTTAATTTGGACATGTTTTGCTAATCCTATCATTAGTTATGGTTAAACATGATTAAGTGGAAAACCATGGGTTTTGGGTATGTTTGATCCATATTAACATGTTAGACTGAATTTTTAGTGTTTATGGTTGATTCTCTTTGTTATTATTACTATTTGGAATGTTTTGTGGTTTCTTAGTGAAGTTAGATTGGTCAAAAACGTCGTCGTATGACGTAAATAGCTTGCTGGAAAAGTGCCAGGATAGGGGATCGGATCGGATATATCCGAACCGAACTGGAGTAGTGGCAAGTTTTGTGCATGGCAAAAAGGAAGGCCACCTACATTGAGTTGGAGTTGGGATCGGACCGGAGCTTGTCGTGGGGATCGGATCGGACTAAGGCCAGGGAGCGGGATCGGATCAACGTGAGAGGAGCTGGAAATGATGGAGCCGAGCCGAACTACAACGAAGAATCCGAACAGAACCGGATGGGGAAACCCGAGCCGAACCAGAGGACCCGAGCTGGACGAGAAACCTGGAAATGATGTATTCAAAGCGAACCGATGGGAGCAGATCGACCCGAACCGAATAGGGAGCGTGAGCACAGTATAGCAGAACCGAACTAGATTCAAGCTACTTCTACGCGACGACTCTTCTGAAGACCAACTCTAATTCGACCAAAACCCGAGATGCAAAGGTAGTCCAAATAGGAAGAAGAACTCAGGATCCAAATGGGTACCAACGAGTTAACTTCATGAATTGGACTTTGCTGCGGGACGTGTGCAAAGGGGTTATCGATGTCTATAGCTTTGACTCACCACTGAGAGACAGATATTGGCTATGGATCAGTGCAGTGAAATTGTCATGACTTCATGGGGGCAAAGTGATCGTAGCAGGGCTATGAGCCAGTGCAGTGGAGTTGTCAAAACTCCATGGGGAAGAGTGGACATAGCAAAGGATTAGTGTCTATAGATCAGTGCAGTGGATTCCTCGTGACTCCATGGGGCAGAGTGATCGTAGCAAAGTATTGGTTGATCAAAGTGGTAGATATTGTATGCCTTAAGCACTGAGTGAGAGATGTGAGGATGATTGCTATGTTTGATGTTTGCTATCACCATGACATGCACACACCCTCCCCATTAATTTCACACCATGTGTTAGTGTCACCTTAGAGTATTGTGCATCCTGTTGTGCTAACTCTTTGGTTGCAGGTCCAGGTTCAGGTATGGTTATCTATACCTGTTATTGTTCTGTTTTTGCTACTTATCGCTCATAACAGAATTTTGTCTGACCCAGAGTTTTATGTCTCTTCTTATTACTGTAGGTGCTCCTAAACGAGCAGACTAGAGACAAGTAAGCTAGTTATGCACGAGTAGCTATCCGGAGACGAGCAGAAGGCTTACACGTATTGTTCCCATATATTCTCCCCGTGTTGTTGCTGGTCACTACTTTGGGCATTAGTAGTGTACCTTCCTATTTTTCTTTAGAGAAAATTTTAAAAGTTGTAATAATGATGTTTTGGATCATAAGCTGTATTTGAATTTTCCATTGCTATGATGGTTTAGTTTTCAGCTTATGCACTGTCTCGCCTGTTTTATATCAAGTTGAGTTATTATTATATTTTTCTTCATGCGCTGTGAGATATACTACAGGTTCTTTGTTGGTTCACCATTCAAATTCCTTCCCTTTTTCCTTTCTTTGACGACCGTCCCGTGCTGGTTGGACATCGGTACAGCGCATTTGTTTGGAAATGTTGGGTGGTGTAGGGCGGGCCGTCACACTTGGTATCAGAGCAATAGGTTGCGTAGTTAACCTAGGGAAAGACACCAGGGAGAGATAGTGTACGTATATGAGAGTGCGTATTTTTGATATTTTGGTTTTCAAAAGTTATATATATACTATTAGTATATCTAAGGACGGAGTTGCACTGCACTGGCACCACTGAAGAGATGGTTAATCGTTTTCTCCTTACAGATTGAACGATGAGCCGATATACGAGGAATACTGGTTTCGGAGCCAATTATAGGAAAGCTTCAGATATAAGGACGATGTTCGCTGACTTCATCAGGGAAATGCTTAGGGATGTTCAGGGGGTAGCTCCTAATGCTGTAAATGGTGGTGGTGCAGTGGTGCAGGCGCCTAGGGCCGATTTCGCCAATCACTGTAAGGACTACACTAGTCTTGGTGGGAAGTCGTTCCATGGAACGGAATCGGCTACAGAAGTTTAGGATTGGCTTGATTGTTGTAAGCGTATCTTCAAGGATATGGGAATCGGAGACGCGATGAAAAGGAAGCTAGCATCCTGTCAACTGCAAGGACGGGCTATGAATTGGTGGAATGCTATTAAGACAGCTACCTCTGAGGATCAAGTTACTTGGGATCAGTTCAAGGCCCGATTCAGTGATAAGTTTATCCCAGCTGCTCAGAAATCAGAATTGTTTAGGAAGTTCTTGGAGCTTAAGCAGAATGGTAGGGCAGTCTCGGAGTATATTGCTGAGTTTGATACTTTATCAAAGTATGGATTATCCCTTATTGACACTCCCGATAAGAAGAATGAGAAGTTCATAACAGACTTAGATCAGTACTTGGGGGAAAGGCTTATAAACCATATTGATGAGACTTCTGAATCGATTGTTGGAAAAGCATTGAGATCAGAGATCCTTTATCCTATGCCCAAGGTTGAAGTTGCTGTTGCATCTGCAGAGGGGTCAAAGCCGCAGGCAAGCGGTGGAGACAAGAATAATTCTCAGAATAAGAGGAAGCAGAACCAAGCTAAGGATGGACAGAAAAAGAATAAGAAAGATGTTGAGTGCTTTAGCTGTGGCAAGAAGGGCCACTATGCCAAAGAATGTCTAGCAAAGCTAGCGGACAGGAAGTGATTCAACTATGGCCAAGTGGGACATCAAAGGATAAATGTCCACAACCTCCTAAAGAGAAGCAGATTGTGAAAGCATATGCTATTAATGTTGTTCCTTCTTCATCGAATGCCACAACTGCGGCGGGGAAAGGAAAGAATTCGTCATTCAAAGGTATGCTTCCTATTTATGATGTTCTCGTTCGTGTATTGTTTGATACCGGGGCTTCCCGTTCCTTCATATCTAGTGACCTGGTAGATAGGTTGGGATTGGAACCCAAGATAGTCGATAGACCTTTAGCGGTGACGAACCTGATTGGTGGTTCGACTAGCCTTAGTATGATTTGTCGTAATGTAATCTTATCGAGTCATGGATGTATGTTTGCTTGTGATTGTTTTGTTTTGGGCTTTACTAGGTTTGGCATTATTTTGGGAGTCGATTGGCTCCAAAGATATGGGGTAGTGGTAGACTGTGAGGGATTTTCGGTGACTATTAGGGCGGATGATGGGAGGAGGTTACTGCTTCGTATCCTACCTAGTGATGAGGTGATAACTAGTTTTCTAAATTCCCTCCATATCCCGCAGGACAAGTTAGCAGGAGTTCCCATTGCTGGCCAGTATCCGGATATCTTCGAGGAACTGACCGTACTTCCACTACATCAAGAGATTGAGTTCCATATTGATTTAGTGAAAGATGCCAGACCTATAGTGATGCCACTTCGTCGTATGGAACTAAGGGAGCATCAAGAGCTCGGGGTGCAAGTAAGCGATCTTTTGAAGAAGGGATTTATCAGAAGAAGTGTCTCCTAGTGGGGAGCACCAGTCATATTTGCCACTATGGCAGATGGTTCCCTTTGTTTATGTGTGGACTATCGCGAGTTGAATAAAGTGACTAGGAAGAATAAGTATCCTCTTCCACAGATAGATGATTTGTTTGATTAACTGGAAGGAGCAAGAGTGTTCTCCCAGTTGGACCTCGCGACAGGATTTCATCAGCTCCGAATAACAGCTGAGAGTATTCCTAAAATGGCCTTTCGGACGCCGTCTGGATTCTTTGAGTGGTTGGTCATGCCATTTGGGTTGACCAATGCACCAGCATATTTTGTGGATCTTATGGATAGGGTATTCAAGGATCAATTGAACAAGTTTGTTCTTGTGTTCGTGGATGATATCTTGGTTTACTCGAGGACAGAGGAAGAACACAAGGAACATTTGAGGACAATGATGGAGGTATTGAGGAAACACCAGCTGAAAGTGAAATTTTCTAAGTGTCACTTCTGGAGGAGGGAAGTGAGATTCTTGGGCCATGTTGTTTCAGAGAATGGTTTTGCCGTGGACCCTGCGAAGGTGGCTACGGTACAAGATTGGTCTACGACCAAGAATGCAACAGACATAAGGAGTTTCTTGGGATTAGCTGGATATTATCGTAAGTTTATCCAAGACTTCTCTAAGGTAGCGGCACCGTTAACTCAATTGACCAAGAAGAATCAAGCTTTCGTCTAGGATGAAAGGTGCGATAATGTATTTAAGATTCTAAAGGAAAAGTTGACGTGTGCACTAGTGTTAGTTTTTCCCAAGGGGAACGAAGAGATGACGGTATGCACGAATGTCTGTGGTACCGGACTAGGTGTTGTACTGATGCAAGGAGGTAGGGTTGTAGCTTATGCTAGTCGGCAACTGAAACTGCATGAGAAAATATATCCTACCCATGATTTGGAATTGGCAGCGATTGTATTCATGTTGAAGATGTGGAGACTTTATCTCTTGGGAGAAAGATTCAAGTTGTTTACCGATCATAAATCATTAAAATATCTTTTCTCTTAGAAGGATTTAAATCTCCGTCAGTAGAGATGGTTAGAATTCTTGGCTTCCTATGATTTCGATATCGCATATACACCAGTAAAGGGCAATGCAATAGCTGATGCATTGAGTAGGAGACATGCCAGTTTAGGGTCTATGTTTCTTGAGTGGACGCAATTGGAGTATATCGCAGGGTACGATTTCAGACCAAAGTGCAAATTAGATCCAGAAATGTTAGCAAGTTTGACGTTTAGACCCACTCTAATTGAACAGATTGGTTCCAATCAGAAGGACGATCCTAAATTATTCGAATTCATCTCCAAGTTAGAGATGGGTATCGATGAGGAGATGAACAAGTATGGGCTTCATCGAGATGGATGCTTAGAAAGAATGCGTGACTAGTTGTGCCCAATTTTAATGGATTGAGAGATGAAGTGCTTAGAGAATGTCATCACTCAAAACTGACTATACATCCCGGTGGTAACAAAATGTATCGAGACATGAAACAGTCCTACTACTGGGAAGGAATGAAAAGAGACGTTGGGAAGTTTATATCCAAATGCATGAATTGCCAGCGAGTTAAAGCCGAGAAAAAGAAGCCTAGTGGTTTGCTGCAACCATTGGAAACTCCAAAATGGAAATGGGAACAAGTCTCAATGGATTTCATTGATGGGTTACCAAGGACTAGATCGGGCCATGATAGCATTTGGGTGATTGTGGACCGATTGACCAAGAGTGCAAGGTTTATACCCGTCAAGTCGAATAGAACAACAACTAAGTTAGCAGAACTATATATAAAGTGGGTGGTGAGATTTCTTGGAGTACCCAAAGGCATTGTGAGCGACCAAGATCCGTTGTTTACTAGTGGGTTTTAGAAGAGCTTACAAGAGGCTTTAGGGTCAGAAATACATCTCAATACCGCGTACCATCCTCAAACCGATGGTCAGACAGAGAGGGTGAATCGTATATTGGAGGATCTCTTGAGAGCTTGTATATTGGATTTTGGAGGGTCATGGGATGACCATTTGCATCTGGTTGAATTCGCATATAATAATAGTTATCAGTTCAGTATTGGTATGGCTCCATTTGAAGCTTTATACGGAAGACCGTGCAAATCACCATCATGTTGGTTAGAAACCGGTGAGAAATTTGTGCTTGGGCCCGATGCAATAAGAGAAACTTCAAGCAAGATCAAGGTTATCCAATAGAAAATGAAGGCTGCCCAAGATAGGCAGAAGAGTTATGCTGATAAGAGGCGAAGAGATTTAAATTTTTCCATTGGTGACTTGGTGTTTGTCAAGATTTCTCCCCTAAAGAGCGTGATTCGATTTGGTAGGAGAGGCAAGTTAGCACCAAGAATTGTTGGTCCATTCCCAGTTCTCGAACAAGTTGGGAATTTAGCATATAAGGTTGGATTACCTGACAAGATGGCAGGAGTTCACAATGTATTTCATGTTTCCCAGTTAAGGAAGTTCGTACACGACCCTGATATGACTATTCCATCAGATCAGTTGGATGACATCGAAGTAGAACCCGAGGTGGTTGGGAACCGCAGACCGATCCATATTGTCGAGTACGATACAAAGCAACTTCGAAGGAAGACGGTGCAACTAGTCAAGGTCCAGTGGGGTGATAACGAGAATGACTGTACATGCGAAACAGAGGAGAGCATAAGGAAGTTGTATCCAGAACTCTTTACCTGGTAAGATTTTAATGACCATTTAGTTATCCCCTTGTTAATAAACCACATGCTAGGATAGGTTTGTTATGTTGTTATGTATATTTGGTTGCTTGTAAATGGTCGATAGGCATGCGGGACCGATTGTTGCTTTCTTAGTTAAGGAATTTCGGGGGCGAAATTTCCTTGGGGGGGAGGGGGGGAAGAGGGGAGAGTGTAACGACCCGCATTCTACGCATCAGAGGATCGTAAAATATTTATTTAATTTTCATACGAAGTCATATAGTCGTGTAACTTTGGGAACGACTATTAGGGTCATTTCCCATGTTCACGATTTTTACTAATTTTTAAATGACCGTTTTGACCCTGGAGAATCTTGTTTCGCCTATAACTTTTGATTGATATGGAGTTTTGACCTGAAACCACTTCCATTGGATTCGAATTGTTGTTTTCCTTTCCGTAGAGTGGTCACATGTGTCAAACGGATTCACCATTTGGGAGATATGGCTGAAATAAAGTTTGAAAGGTGAAAACAGCTTAACCGGGCCTAATTAGAGTGATTAGCAGCTAGGCCCATTATAACGACCCGAACTTCCCCGTGAAGGAAAGCCCGGATTGAGTTGAGAACAAGACGAATCAGAACACAAACAAAAGAACATTTCATTGCTTATTTGTAACACCCCGTATGTTGAATAATTTGCTATAATATAAAACAGGGCAGAATTAAACTTTAAAATCTGAATCAGGGGAAACGGGATATGCCATTGCGTTCGTATCAGAAAAATACGCGAAATAGAGTCCGAGTTTTCGAAAATCGGAGTCCGTATGACCCAGATATGGCCCGAAGAAATTTTAGAAAATTCAAAAACAGATTTAAAAACAGAAATTTCAAATTTCAGAAGTGGCGGGAAAATTCCAGCCAGATCCAGGGGGTCGACTGGGGAGTCGACCTGCCCACCAGGTCGACTGGGGAGTCGACCCTAGTGTCGACCTGGGGGTCGACCTCCCTGGTCGAGCCCAGGTGACCTGGGAGCATCAGTATGGCTTTTGGGCTGTGTTTTGGTGGCTAGGACGTGATCTGACGGCTCTAATCTGATTTAGGGTTAATCTAAGGGCCTAAAACACCTAACTAATCTATAAATACACCCTAAGACTACCCTAATTCATACTAAAATTGGAGACAACGTCGTTATGCCGTCAAAATGCAACTAGGAGGAGCCACCAACAAATTAAAGAGGAGGAAAGCTTCTCAAATCAACTTCTAATCAACTCTAGCAACTTAATCTTCTTCATTAAAGTGCTAATCAACAAGTTGTGAGTTTTCTATAGCCTTAATGACCAATTGTTGAAATGATTATGATAGGATATAATGAGGTTATGGCTATGAATGTGGATCAATGCAAGATTATGTTATCATATGCTATGTGTTTGTGATGTTATGCAAGTTATGCAAGTTATGTGTTATGTGTTCATGATGTTATGCAAGTTATGCAAGTCAAATGCTATGTGATCATGATGTTATGCAAGTTATGCAAGTCATATGCTACATGTTCATGATGTTATGCAAGTTATGCAAGTTATATGCTACATGATCATGATGTTATGCAAGTTATGCAAGTGTTAGGCTATGTGTTCATGATGCTAGTTATGCAAATTGCTATGATAAACATTGATCCATTATGACACCATGATTATGCAAGTTTGGTGTATGATTATATGCAAGTTCATATATGACATGTTATGCAAGTTTTGTGTATGATTATATGCAAGTTCATATATGACATGTTATGCAAGTTTGGTATATGATTATATGCAAGTTCATATATGACATGTTATGCAAGTTTTGTGTATGATTATATGCAAGTTCATATATGACATGTTATGCAAGTTTGGTGTATGATTATATGCAAGTTCATATATGATATGTTATGCAAGTTTGGTGTTTGATTATATGCATGTTCATATATGACATGTTATGCAAGTTGGTGTTTGATGATATGCAAGTAACATGTGCAAGTTTACACCTTATTATGATATGCATACATATGCAAGTTAACCCCTTTGTATGTCATACATACATATGCAAGTTTACCCCTTTGTATGACATAAATAACTTATGCAAGTTAACCTCTTTATGACATATGCGATTCATGCAAGTTTGGGTTGATTATTTATGCTAGTTGGGTTGATGCTATATGCATGTTGACACCTTTAAACCCATGTTGATGTTAATGTTATGCAAGTTGAACCCATTGTATTCGTGATGAATCTTCCCTTTTATGTCATGTTGGCGAATTACGTGTGGAACGATGGGGTTAATATACATGTTAATGAAATGGTGTGAAGTTGGTATGATTATACATACCATAAAGTGGATGGACATAATTGAGTCAATTATGTACATCGTTAAAATTGGAATTAATTAGGGAAAATTAATTCGAAATATGGGGGTGATTAATTAGGTGTAATTAATCGACTAAGACACGAGGTTGGACCCTTTTGTAGCGTAAGACTGCCCGGAACCGACCGACAAATCCAGCGGCTACAAATGATTGGCCCAATGTGATGGGTCTTAGGCACAAACTTAATACGTGACAAGTGTAAAGACACGAGGTTAGACTCGGTTATGGCGTAAGGCTGCCCGGACCCGACCGGCAAATCCAGCTGCCATAAGAGATAGTCTAATGTGAGAGGTCTTTACAACGGTTACGTTCTTAATCAATTAAGAAACACTTAACCATATTAGCATGTAGAGGACATGAGGGGTTAAGTGGGTGCCTTGGGTGGCATGTGGAAAAATCTAGTGGTTGCCTTGGGTGGCAATAGAAAATACGATTAGAATACTTAACCGAAGTGGAACATGTAATTAAACATGATTAAAGGGTTAAGTAAGTGCCTTGGGTGGCATGGGGAAAATCTAGTGGTTGCCTTGGGTGGCAATGGAAGATAAGATTAAAATACTTAACCAAAGTGGAACATGTAATTAAACATGATTAAAGGGTTAAGTAAGTGCCTTGGGTGGCATGGGGAATATCTAGTGGTTGCCTTGGGTGGCAATGGAAGATAAGATTAAAATACTTAACCAAAGTGGAACATGTAATTAAACATGATTAAAGGGTTAAGTAAGTGCCTTGGGTGGCATGTGGAAATCAAGTAAGTGCCTTGGGTGGCATGGGGAAATCTAGTGGGTGCCTTGAGTGGCAATTGATATATGATTAGATGAATTAACCAAACTTTAAACATGTAAGCGGACATGATTATTAAAAAGGGTTAAGTGGGATGCACTAGAAATAAATGACAAGCTTAGGTGGTAGCTTGTGGGGGCCCATTTCAACCAGTAACCCATATGTATCTTATTGGGCTCGAACCATGTTGAGGACGGGACACGCGTACTGGGCTTGACTATAAGAGGCCAAAACGGGTTAGCGATGGCAACGCAAGTCCAATGGGTTTCATATGCGTGTGTGGACCCGGGCTGGTAGGTAAGACGTTGTTGCATCGTGTAGGTATAAGCCATGCACCATTGATTATCGGGTTGCCACTTTGGGGAGGGATACACCCCACTGTGGGGCCAACACGGGTATCTATGTTAGGGAGCCGATCAAATGGGAGTAGTGGGTACACTTAGTGGAGATAGGGGCAGACGACACCTATGTAGTCAGCTAGGGGTACACGAGACTACTATTAAAATTACTAAGTTGTGGGTACACCTAGTGGAGATAGGGGCAGACAGAACCTATGTAGTCAGCTAGGGGTACACGAAACTATTATTAAAAATTACTAAGTACACTTAGTGGGATCAACCTTTAAGTAGGAATTACCCTTGGGTGGGTAGATCTGGTGTGGTGCAGTGTAGGAATTACCCTTGGGTGGGTAGATCTAGTGTGGTGCAGTGTAGTATTTATCCTTGGGTGGATAGGCGCATCTTTACCGTTATCTTAGTTTATCCTAAGTCTAGTTGGCTACTTAGTGTAGTCATTTATCCCCAGTCGTACCGTACCAGGTTTATATCATACCCTAATTACTTTAATGATTGTACTGTTAAGGTTATAGGGCTCACTCAGACTTATGTCTGACCCCGTTGTTTTTATCTTTTTCCCCAACCCTCAGGTTCTCAGAGTGGGCCTAGCACTAGTGGGCTTTGATCAAATTGCTTTATCTATCTTTTGGAGCTTGGACTCTTGAAGAAAAGCTCGGTTATCTTTTCTATTATGGCTATTAGTATGTAGTGGGATTATGTACTTATGTTTTAACGAGATTGATATTTTGTACTTGACTCTTTTTGGTTTTTGAGATGTAACCAAACATGTTTACCTTCTGCTGCAATGAAATGATGTTTTAAATTTCAAGTATTACTTATATCTGTCTTGTTGTAATTTTCCAGTTCTATATTCACTTAAATACTCCACCGAAGCTAAGGCATTCCCTTTGTGAGTGACCTTAGCGGGTGTGGGGTGTTACATTATTACAAAAATTTCCATCAGAGTACAAGAATATACAGAGTATGAATAAATATTATACACCAGACAAATATCAGAGATTTACAAATTACAATGCAGCAGAAAAATAATACATAAACACAACTGAAAGGAATAAATGGATACATAGCTTTCCGAATATCATTCCAGCTGTAAACCAGGATCCTGTGAATATAAATCAGCAAAACCAAAACTACTAGTTGCCCGTGTGGAGAATAGGGGCACCCAAAGTTTAGGTTAAAACAATAAACTCCAGGTCAGTCATGTGACTGGTGTGAGAACTAAAACAGTTATTTAAAAGTTTACTTTAAATCAGATATATCAAGGGACCACGCCGTATACACGGAACGGGTTTCCTCCCAAGAATACCAGTGCATATAAGTAAACAGTGCAATGCTTTTTGGAAAAATGAAGCTATTATAAGACCCAGGTCCCATCACACAATGCAACGCAAGCCGGAGGATATGGTTTTCCCTTATAATAGCCAAACATGTTAGGTACGTTAAAACAAATCATTTGATATTATTATAAGTGCATAATATATAAAAAACTTCAAATATAAATGTATCAATCCTAGACGGCATGGGTACCATATATCATATCGCTGATAATAGGCTTTACAATCAAAGCCGCAATTGTCACGTATTGGAAGTTGGATTTCTATCTGTGAACCAAGGCAAGGGATCATCCTTACCGCTTCGAGGCAATATAGCCTACCATGTCTCAGGGCCCAGACTCAGGTGGGCCCTTGGATCGTCAGGGCCGGTCCACTCGATATGGATTAAAATGCCTAAACACTACGTTTTCCCGCCCTATGGGGCGAAAACTGGTCTGTATAAAGACCATACCATCCATCGGCCCCGAGTGCCAATATATCCGAGGCGCCTTGCTATCCATCATCCACGTAAGTAAAACGTCTGGACGTGCAAAACCCAGACACCACTCGTAGCTAAAAGGAAACGCATGTCCTCCCTAATGTCCTCTCCCGTTTCTGGTTCACACCGAGGTGTGAGGCTCGTGAATTAACGCTACACAAAGCTATGCTATATTAAAGCCGTGCTTTGATCATCAACCACAAGACTCTGCTTTTCAATGGAAACCTTGATCATTTGCATCTCAGCATGCCACGCAGGCAATTCACGCTATGCAACTGATGTCTATCAATCATACAGAATGAAATCCGATGTCAGACACACATCCATTTACAAGTTCATTCTGGGTCTGAACGAAACCGAAGGCACCTTATTCCTCGTCCCGCATGTCCAATACAGGAGAGAGGTCCTCGCATATCCGATCGATCTCCAAGTACGTCTGGAACGATCACCACTTATTACCTTGTCTTGGGTGTACAACCTAATCAAGACATCAGTAATCATCCAAACGATGTGAAGACCTCCGGTCTTCAACCACCGTCTTCGTCATCGACTCATCGCCGATTCAGTTATTCAGAATGGGATAAACCCTGTCTTTCTGAATAACTCGCGTATATAATAAACAAATGCTATAAAAACACATCATACGCCTCATTCCAATCCACAATATTCCTTTATTCAAATATTCCTTTACTTTGGGGAAAGTTTCCCATTAATTTTATTAAAGGTAAATTCTTTAAATTTATTCTTTGATCTTCCTTTGGATATCAATTCAAACCATTTTAAGGTTTTCCAAACTAGTCGGGATTAGTGAACCTTACCGAAGTAATCATTTGTTTAATTTCCCAATCCCAACCTATTCATCCCATGAAGCAAAACTGGTAATACTTCATATCTAACACAACGGTGTTATCGGTAAAATTAATTACCATTTCACGTTCAAATCTAATTAAAGATTTAACTATCGCTTGGAGCAAAACTGGTGATACTCCATTCTCGATCATTTCTTGAATTTGGTAATTTTATTTATCAAATTGACCTTTCAATCTATTTAAAGATTCATTAAAACTCTAATTCAGTTTTAATTTCCAAAAATCATTACTTAATGATTTTTCAAAGTTCAAAAATTAATCTTATCTTTAACTGGGTTAAAGAACTAATGTCATTTAAAACACAACTCACGATAAACCCAAAATCTCATTCCATTAACAATGGAATCTTCACGGAATACAGATCAATATATATAATTGATATGAACTTCCATATCCAACCGATAATATAAATGGAATAACGGCAAAGCCTCTTAAATTCCATATATAGTAACAGTCTTCCTCCACAGAAGTTCACTTCGATTATTACCGAATCGAATTCCATTCCATTCCAATTTAAGCTGGAAAACTTTACTTTGGAAAATCTCCTTTAAATCTTAACAAAAATTTTATAAATTCCAAATCACATTTCACTATAAATCGGATTAAAGAACGAATGTCGTTAAAACACAGTTCACGATAAACCCAATTCACATTCCATTTTATTCCAATTATTAAATATAATTGGAAACTCTAACAATCTTAATTAAAAGATTTATTCTCTTTACATAGGGTTTTAGAACAGTGTTAGTGAAGACACCATTCCATCTGTCTCTAACCGTAAATTAGTAAGACGACAATTCCCTAAGTATTAATCCCGAAGGTCGAAACCAAAATCAGATCAATAACTAGGAAACCATTCAACTTAGCTAATCTCCAGTTAGTTCCTAATTTTCTTAACTCCATTGGGTTTAAGAACGGTATTATTAAAGATACCATTCACGACAAACCCCAAAATATCGTTCCATTGTTAATCGGGTTAAAGAACAAGTGTTATTTAAAACACTGTTCGCGATAAACACAAAATCTAGTTCAATATTAAATACAAGGCTCTGAATAGAAAATATATCGGCTTATGTTCAATATCAAATTCTAAAATCAACAAATATCGTATTGGAATAACGATATATATATACATATATATATCTTCCAAATTCCTCCACAATGTCCGTATAATCACAAAATCCAATATCGAAATATTCCAAAGATAATTTCGATTCAAATCCATTCCAATTCATATATTGGAAATTCTGGTTATTTTTAAAACTATTTTGAATCCAATTTATTTATTTTAAAAATAATTGGAATATAATTCCAGTTAATAACTAGTTCATTTTGATAAAAATCTATTTTTATCTTTTCAAATATGGAATTTTTCATCCCAATTCTTTCCAAATCATTTCTTATGATTTTACACTAATTATTGATATTTTTAATAATTTTATAAAGGCCCGTACAGTCGATTTCCATAAACGGCCATCGAACTGCACTTACAGCGATCTTTTCCAAATTTGATTTGGACATAATTCCAAATCCAACCATTAGATTTCAAATTTCTTATATTCGTTAGAAAGATCTTTTCGATATGAACCCAACGTTTAGGAGAATCCAACGGTCGGATCTCTCGTAATGTCCATTCGAAGTCAATGGTCGAAATTCGCGAACTTCCACGGCGCAGCGCGTTCTATTCAGGCCATTATATGTATATAATGTATATATTATATATATTTCATCGATTTCCATTGAAAACGTATTTTATAAATCGTTTAAAATTCGTTTTCAAAACGATTTCAACTTCATACTCAATTTCAAATCAGAATTGAATATTCCATATCATTAATATATAAATGATAATATTTTCAAAACATTAGATTTTGAAATCACTTCCTTTTCGATATTCATTATAAAAATGAATAAAATTGATATCAATATCGTTCTCATCAAAATGGCGTTAATCTAATCAACACGACTTTATATATTTAAATATATTCGTGTCTGTCCCAAATCGGACATCAAAATCAGATTTTGATTCTTTTCTGAATATTATTTTAAAATATTCGTTATTTTAAAATATTCGTTATTCTAAAATATTCATTCTTTCTGAACTGGAATCAGATACAGTCAATAACCATATAATGTTTTTATATGGATTTCATACAACACACGTATATAACAACCATAATAAAAAATTATCCATCATCCAAAGTGCATTCTACACTGTATAAGCATTAAATATAGATATTTAACGCTTACAACAGTCTTTCAACAAATCGATTGACATACAACTAAACAGTTGGGATTAGTGTACGTCAAATACCATCCCAACACCCGTGTGGGGTTTCAACCAACACATACTGAATATTATTTGTGCAGTTGGGCGATGTGTAAAATTTATCGTCCCAATCAATATCAGTCAAATCAGTGTATATAAACAAATCGTCCGACTAGTAAATGAATATTTATTTTCTTTCATATATCTGTTAAAAATTATATTTTAACGATAAATTGTTTATTTCAACACATGAATATTTTATTCAGTTCATTTACACAATAAAAATGATATTTTTATTATTCAAATATTTTATTCAACACATGAATACTTATACTGTCCATTTCACATCACAATCAATTTTCACAACACAATACAATAAAACAAACAAGTCGTCCATGGTCTTTGGACGACGGGGAGCAGTTCATATATGCAGTTATAAAATAAATAATTGTACATAAATAATTTTAGTGAGAAGTTCTCACATTGGGTTCCACTCCATCAGTTTTAATCTGGCGAATTTTGCACCGTAAGGGTTTGAATTTGCCAAAAACGCTAACGTGCTCCAAACTGGACCCGGTTAGTCTCGTTGTGAAGCTCTCGTCCCCAAGATCGCAAAGGATCCATTTTCACGCGATTTGGACCTCGTACGAAGAAGATACGATAATAAACACATTTGATTACATAATTAAATATTAATTAAATAATTACATTCTTTAATTACTTCTTCCTTCTCTAATCCCCTTCCTGAAACTGTCGAACCCGTGCTCCAATCGAAAACCCGCCTGCGCCGCCACCTACAAGTCGACGTCGCCCGACCAATGGCCACCACGCTCTCCACCGCCGAAAACCACACCACCCCCTTGAATCCAGCCAATTAGATCAGCCTTGTAGCCCCAAAAACACATATGAACGTCGACCTTTCTCGCCTCGATTGCTCCCAAACCACCAAACAAAAATCGATCAACCTTATATGGAGTTGAAGAGGAAAGAGGGCACTACATTTTTCCTTTTATAAATTTGTGAAATTATTGTGCGGATTGAACAAAAAAAGGAGGAGAAATTTTGAAAAAATCCGCCATTTATCGCGATAGTGGAGGCAGCGGATACCCGTTGACCACAATGGACGGTTTTGACCAAGCTATTAGGGTTTAAAATATATTTATATATACATATAATATTTTTAATTCGGAAAATACCCACGAATTGATACAAACTTCAAATCGAATCCAATGACTGTCGCCCCTAGCTAAATACCCAAATTCCGGACATAATGGAATATGTTTCGTAAGCCCATTCAATTGTTTTGATTAATTTCTCTTTAAATTAAAATATAAATCAATTTAAATAGAATTTAAACGCACAGTTTAATTTATCGGGGCTACATATTGATTCCAAAAATTTTAGAAAAATAAATCTGGCTATGCTTTGAAGATATGGTCCTAACAAAACTAATTTCTTCGAATTTGGAGACCATTTGAAAAATAGCCATTTTCTAGTCAATCCAATTCAACTGAAATTGACAAAACACGTTTTCTTTTGCCAAGCTCACATATTGATTTCAAAAATTAAAAAAATGGAATGTAGCAATAATTTCATATCCCGGATCCAACAAAAGTGGTTTCGTCGAAAACGGAAGTCATTTGCAAAATGGCCATTTTTAAGGGCTAAAATTCCACAGCGACTATTCTGAATTTTCAACTGGGCATAACTTTTTATTCCCGCTATGAAATTTCAAATTTTCAGATTCATTGGAAAGATATTTTCAAATAGATTCAAATATTTTTGGTTTCAATAAAATCCGGTTTATTTTAAATCCTCCACATTTATTTGAAGTTTGAAATCGAATTTTCAAACTTCCGCGCCATTTCCAATTCCTTTTATAATTAAAATAAATATTTATATTCTAATTTCAATTTAAATAAATATATACGTTCTAATTCTATTCAAAATAAATTTCTAGTCATTATTATTTAAAATAAATCATTTTAAATATTCAAAATTCATTACAATAGCCAAAATAAAAAAATTAAATTGTTTTGATTTTTTGGGTTGTTACATCCATAACCCATTTCGGGATTAGGTTTATAAAAGGGCTGATAGGGTTAGGGAATTCAGTTTTTATTCATTTTTACAACCGCCACTTACCTCTCTTCAGCCCTAAGAATGGCCTCCACATTCTAAAATCATCCCAAATCGCTTTCTAATCGAGGATTAAGCTAAGCTACATCAAATCAAGGCAAATCCACTCCAAATCAGAGTTGGGGCTACCTCTATACATTGGAATTCGACCCAAAACAGTAGAGTTTCAGATCTAAAGTTTTATTTGTGGCCAAGGTGAGTGATTTGCATTGTTTTTCACTAATTACGGCTAATTAGGGGTGATTAGTGATAATTAGCGAAATTTTGGCTTAGAAAAATCTGGAAAATTTTGAAAATTCTTAAATATTATTTTAGAGCTTTGTTAACAATTTAGGTTAATTTGGACATGTTTTGCTAATCCTATCATTAGTTATGATTAAACATGATTAATGGGAAAACCATGAGTTTTGGGGATGTTTGATCCATATTAACATGTTAGATTGATGTTTTAGTGTTTATGGTTGATTCTCTTTGTTGTTATTATTGTTTGGAATGTTTTGTGGTTTCTTCGTGAAGTTAGATTGGTCGAAAACGTCATCATATGGCGTAAATAGCTTGCTGGAAAAGTGCCAGGATAGGGGATCGGATCGGGATAAGGGATCAGATCGGACATATCCAAACCGAACCGAAGTAGTGGCAAGTTTTGTGCATGGAAAAAAGGAAGGCAACCTACATTGAGTTGGAGTTGGGATCGGACCGGAGCTTGGCGTGGGGATCGGACCGGACTAAAGCCAGGGAGCGGGATCAGATCAACGTGAGAGGAGCTGGAAATGAAGGAGCCGAGTTGAACTGCAACGAAGAATCCGAACTGAACCGGATGGGGAAACTCAAGCCGAACCAGATGACCCGAACTGAACGAGAAACCTAGAAATGATGTATTTAAACCAAACCGATGGGAGCAGATCGAGCCCAATTGAACACGGAGCGTGAGCACAGTGTAGCCGAACCGAACCAGATTCAAGCTACTTCTACGCGACGACTCTTCTGAAGAGGAGCTCCAATTCGACCAAAACCCGAGATGCAAAGGTAGTCCAAATAGGAAGAAGAACTCAGGGTCCAGATGTAAACCAACGAGTTAACTTCATTAATTGGACTTTGCTGCGGAACGTGTGCAAAGGGGTTATCGAAGTCTATAGCTTTGACTCACCACGGAGAGACATATATTGGCTATAGATCAGTGCAGTGAAGTTGTCATGACTTCATGGGGCAAAGTGATCGTAGCAGGGCTATGAGCCAGCGCGGTGGAGTTGTCATAACTCCATGGGGAAGAGTGAACATAACAAAGGATTAGTGGTTATGGATCAGTGCAGTGGAGTCACCATGACTCCATGGGGCAGAGTGATCGTAGCAAATGATTGGGTGATCAAAGTGGTAGATATTGCATGCCTTAAGCACCGAGTGAGAGATGTGAGGATGATTGCTATGTTTGATGTTTGCTATCACCATGACATGCACACCCGCTCCCCATTAATTTCACACCATGTTTTAGTGTCACCTAAGAGTATTGTGCATCCCGTTGTGCTAACTCTTTGGTTGCAGTTCCAGGTTCAGGTATGGTTATGTATACCTGTCATTGTTTTGTTTTTGCTGCTTATCGCTCATACCATACTTTTGTATGACCCGGAGTTTTATGTCTCTTCTTATTACTCTTGGTGCTCCTAAATGAGCAGATTAGAGACAGGTCAGCTGGTTATGCACGAGTAGCTGTCCGAAGACGAGCAGGAGGCTTACACGTATTGTTCCCATATATTCTCCCTATGTTGTTGCTGGTCACTACTTTAGGCATTAGTAGTGTACCTTCCTATTTTGCTTTAGAGACAATTTTAAAAGTTGTAATTATGATGTTTTGGATCATAAGCTGTATTTGGATTTTCCGCTGTTATGATGGTTTAGTTTTCAGTTTATGCACTGTCTCGTCTGTTTTATATCAAGTTATGTTACTATTATATTTTTCTCCATTCGCTGTGAGATATACTACAGGTTCTTTGTTGGTTCACCATTCAAATTCCTTCCCTTTTTCCTTTCTTTGAAGACCGTCCCGTGCTAGTTGGACATCGATACAACGCATTTCTTTGGAAATGTCGGCTGGTGCGGGGTGGGCCGTCACACTTACGTAGCGTAGTAATGATAGATATATAAGGAACGTAACATTGTTATATAGAGATACGTACGTCACTCCTGCATAGGATGAGGGACTGTGTACATTTCTGTGGCGTTACGTCGGAGACCATGCGATTGGAGTACCATGGGGTGTACCTTAATTTGGGGGTAGCTACATATATACTTTATTAGGCTAATCCACTGGAAAGTAAATGGGTACGACGTGTGTGTAATCCTTGAGTGTTGTTTACCCATGTAACCTAATAAATAAGAAAATGTGATTGAACGGTATATGTAGGGTTATCCAAAATGTGTAGTTTAAATCCAATCACCAGAACCTGTGTTCTGACCCCCTCCTCATCACACTCGCAAGTTAGATGTGTGGCAGATAATAATAGCTTTGGATGCTAGTTAGCCAGTATTATTAATGCGGTAAGGCTATACTTTGATTATATTTAATTTTATCCATTTCGTTGTGAGATATTTTCTGAGCTCTGACATATTTTATGTCTCTGTCTTTTCTGCAGGATACGAGAGCAAACCAACATGATTTCCAATAGATTAGAATTTCGAAAAAAAACTGGTTTGTCGGAATTCGGGTTGTTACATCTAGTATCAGAGCTTAGGTTTAGGATTCCTGTATAGATAATGAGTGAACGTATTTGTAATTTTTAAAACATAAATATATTATACCTATACCTAGATCCATTGAGGAACCCACTAAATAGAAAGAGTATAATATGGTAAGAATTGAGGTGAATGTTTCGTACACTAAAGGAATGAATATGGAAATTTGAGATCCTTACGAAATTTGGGTAGGAAGTGTACAATATATTTTGAAATAGAGAAAGGAGGATCCCATATGTTGATATTTCATATTAGTGGGCTTGATGGTAAAACCTTATAGGTTGGAAAGGGTTAAAAGAAGAAGAATGGATTAGAAATGTATATAGTTGAGAGAATTGACTTTGCGGGACTGTCTAGGAAAGCCTATAAAAATTGGAAACCTGCTTTGAGTATAACGCCACTTTTAAGAACTTTAAATTGTTAAAGTTTTGGAAAAATGGTTTATGGTGTTTTCAAGTTTTAATCTTAAAAGTATAAATATGTAAAGAAGTACATATTAGGTTTTGAAGTAAAATGGGATACATTTTGTAAATAGTGATTTCTTGCGAAAATTTTGTCTAAAATAAAATTCTCTCAGTAAAAGGTGCATATTATAAAGCGTGTATAGCTCACTAGTTTTCTTGTTATATTGCATGAAAGGATTAAAAAGCAAAACTTAGAAAATGTTGCATTTTGTTGAAAACTGGAATTTTCGGTAAAGATAGTTTTGAAGTCTCTATTCTTTTGACAATCATTTTTGAAAAAATGTTTTAACAAGAGAATTTTGTGGGAGGACATAATAAGTTATAGAAATTAAGAATAGAGTGTACGTTTGCACCTTGTAGTAAGAGACTGAACTGAAATTATAGGCAAGAACAAGTCATAAACCTGATTGAGAAAACAGTTGTCCGCATCTACTCCAGTTTTATGATTTGAATAAAATGATGATTTACATTTTTCTTAAAATGACATGTTTTTATGAGGAAAATAAAATTTTGTCACTTCTAATTTTTGGAGGAAATTTAAATGAAAAGGCCAAACCGTGTTTTAAAAGTATGGAGTAGGTAAGGATTAGTGCCTAGGGAAGATGGAAAAAGTTTTGAGGCTATGAAGTAAGCCGCGGGAATTATCTTGGAATAATGGTAAGTTCCTGTAGAATGCGTAAGCATTGGAAAACATAGGGTGTTGCTTGAAATAATTGTTGGTACATGGCTAGGACTAGTGGTGACTACTAGATAGTAAAAGGCAAGTAAGTATTTAGATCATGTTGCTAATTTTCATGTTAGGGGTACAACCCGTTATTGCATTTTTGTTAAAATCATTCTGTTATTTTGTTCTTGTTGGGTAGTTAGGGTAACACCTAACTATCATTGATCCCGTGGTTCAAGCTTGTTGTCTTAGGGGGACATAGTCCGAAGATTCTTGGCCCTTAGTTGTAGCTGTGTAGATTGTATGTTTTCCTATTTTAGTTAAAGGCTTATTTGAAACTAAACTTAGGTCAGATGATTGAATAAGCTAAGAAGAGAGAAACGGTACAACTAAAGAGGAAACAACAAATTAAGTAAAGCGACAAACTTGACAAATTCTAGGAAAAAATGGATAAAAAAAAATTTCCATGATAAGATGAAAAAGAAAATCTGTAACAAGGAAAAAATTTCTTATGTGGGTTGTGCTTGGATAGGAAAATAGGGAATCTATACAGAATAGTTGCATAAAATCCAAGTACAGATAGAAAAGGTGCATAAAAAAAAAACGAAATATGTGAAAATTTCCATTTTCCACCTTTTTGTAACATAAGAAATCGAATTTAGAAAAATAGTTTTTTTCTGCAATTCGAAAAATAAAGTTGCTAGGTAGGGTTTTGGATGCAAAAATTGGATGAACTATGCTCTTGCTGAGTAAGAGTGTGGGAAATTTGAATGAAAAAGCATTTTTTTTATTTTCTAAATATTGTAGTTATGTAAAACTGTCGGTATATTTAGGATGTGAACATCATATTTTAAAAGTATTTTTGAAAAAACTTGCATACACATAGGAGGTACCGCTTAGGCATACATGTATTATTATGTTGTATTTCACTTTGCACAAGTGCACATTGTTTGCAAAAATTGGATGCACACACAATGAACGTATATTATGCGAGGGGTTAATTGATTTTTACCCTTATCAAATTTCGGGTACGAAATTTCCTAAGGGTTGGAGAATGTAACACACCGCATTTTATGACAATTAAATAATTAAATAATCCATATGTACATATATATATATATATGCATAGACATAAATATATGTATGAAGAATAAAATAAAGATAATATGTGATTGCATGTAATAAATACATGCACTGAAAAAGAAGAAAATATTAATGCAAATAAAAATGTAATGCATGCATTAAAAGAAAGGATTGGTTGCATGCAGTGTAAATATGTTGCATGCAATGATTTACAAATATTATGCATTAATAATAAAAGAGAAATAAAAGAAAAGGATTTATGCAATGGTTTAAATGAAATATTGTAGCAAACATGAAAAAAGGAATAAGGAGAGAACAATAACTACCATTGTTCTAAACCTTATTAACAATAGCCTTAGTAGTCCAGTTGGTTAGAGCATGTGGCTTACATATAAGAGGTACAGAGTTCGAACCCCACCGTTGTCATATTTTTGTTTCATGGGAACGGTTAAAATAATACATGTTCATAAGAGAAAATATGTATAAGTATAAACGCATATATAAGGAAAAGTATACATATAAGGAAGTATAGAAAAATATATGTATATATGTATATGTAAATATATGCGTATATATGTGTAGAAATATATATACAAGAGATAAAGTTCAAGATAAGGTTGCAATCAAATAAATATGGCAAGAATTAAATAATGGTATAACACCGTTTGAATTTTGAAAACGAAATATAAGTTATGCGCATATATATACGCGTAAAATGTTCATTAGAAATTTTGTATGCATATAAGGACCTGATGTAACGACCCAGATTTTTCATCGATTAATTTTAAATATTTAATATAGTTTTAAATATTGAATTTATAATATAAATGGTATTTTATTCGATTATCGATTAAATAATCGAAATACGATTTAATTTGATAATTATCGAAATACGAGAACTAAACAATTTAATTCAAAGGTAAAATTGAATCGAAACAGTTTAGATGATCAATGTATATATACGATTTAAATATGAACAATGATAATTGAAATTTATTTTTAAATTTATTTGTTTTGAATTTAAATTGATTTAATATGGCTATTTTAAATATACGTTCAAAATAAATGGTATAATCTATTTCGTTGAATTCAAAATAGCGTTATAACCTTATAACGTCGGTCGTTGGGTTGAAAAAGCGGTTCAGAGTTTTGAATTAAGGGACTATAAGATATTTTGGTTATTTAACATAAAGGAGGCCGACCAATACGTTGGCAAAGCAGACATACTTCTACCTTCTTTAAAATTCTCGTACGTTTTGTTCACTGCCTTTACAACCCTGGAGAAACATGAATAAATGGTGCAGACCTATGATGTTATTCGCGCAGACCTAATTATTTCTCGAGCTCAAAATTCTGTCTCCCTCTTTTCATATCTAAGAAACAACTGTTTTAATGGCCTCAGTACTTTGTCCACCGTTCACTCTATAAAATGAGCCCTCCCCTTCGTTTGTTTTCATTATCGAATCCAACATTTCAGCCCCTTTCTTCCATCCTTTTCCAGTAAATCGAAGTCACCGATTTAATAAAAAACGAAAGAAAGGAAGAGGGCAATTGGAAATCGGAACCGCCGAAGCTCGACGATGAGCCAGAGACGCTTGCAAATAAGGGGACTTCGATTCGAAAGCCACAGAGTTCTCTAATACGTCTGGAGTGCTAGCAGATTAGGGCGACGCTAGCATCAGTCTTCGAATGGTGCGATGATAGTTGAGAGGATCGACAGTAAGATATTGGAGGGGTTTGGGAACTGCGACGAACTATTTTTGGGAGTTCAGAAATTGAGGAGTGCAGGTCTTTGACCTGGAAATGGTGCGATGTATTGATGGAGGGGAGAAGTCGAGTACGATTTGGGAATATGGTAGTTCGAACTGTGTTCTTGGGATATAGAGGCTTCGGTCTTTGATTCTTGGGATGTTGGATGGCCGATTGAGGGAGAAGCTTGTTCGATTATCAAACATTTATGTTTCGAAGCAGGCTGTTAAATGGTGTTTAAGGTGCTAAACAAATAAATTCGAGTTATTCATAACTACCACGGTTCAACAGCTAATCAGGTGTTCAGAAAATAAGATCACGGTGAGTAAATCTCGCTCACCTTTTATTTATAATTATTTTTACTTCGTAAAAATAATTGTTGTTGCTTGTTTGGATTTTTCTGCTTATTTTATATATATATTAGTTATTTAGGCTATATATATATATATTGGGTTGATTGATTGGTTGGATTCCCGCAGTCTCATTAGCGGATGCCCGCAGTTTCATAGCGGATGATTAACCTATACGCCCCACGCTATGATAGTGGATGACCTTCTATACCACGATATTCTGCCACGAAGCAGAATGGGTATTATTTATGTGCTAACATCTGTGGATGCAGGAAACAGGTTGGAGGAATCCAACTGGATTCCTCAAAAATATATTATTTGTTTGTTTGTTGTCTGTTTGATTTCATATATATTCATATATGATGTGTTAAAAACCAAATGATTGAAAATTGGGTGATTTGTGTGTTTAAATATCACTAGGCTTAAGTAATGATATTTAAAATATCGTGGAAGGATATTTGAGATTTTAAAAGGGAAAATTCTATTTTTAAATAGAATTTGAATTTTTAAATGGAATAAAAATATAAAACTTGTTTTTGGAAAATATAACAAGTAGTTCCTTTATAAACGAAGTTTATAAATAGTTCTTTTATAGCGAAGTTATAAATGAAGAGAAAAGAATTATCATTTGATAATTCAGAAATAGAAATACAAGTGTGAAAATGGAATGAGAAATCTATCTTCAAAAGGAAATAGAAATATCGATTTCAAAAGGAATTGAAGTCGAGACTTGTTTAAAGAAGTTGGATATAAGAGTTCAAATAGAGAACAGACTTTGAAATATAGAATTTCAAAGAAGAATTGAATAGAATTTGAAATATAGAATTTCAAAGAAGAATTCAAATGTGAAATTTGAATAGAGATTGAATGGAATTCAAACATGAAATTTGAATAGAGATTTGAAATAGAAATTTAAGTATTGAATTTGAACATGGATATAGAAATTCAAGTAGAAATTTGAATATGGAATTTCAAAATAGAATTTGAAATAAACTTTGAAAAATAGGATTTCAAGGTAGGATTGAAATAGGATTTCAAAATGGGAAATCCAAATAGTTTTGAAATAGAATTTGAATTCAAAGGAATTCAAATGGGATTGGAATAAAGGAAATTCAAAAATGGAATTTCAAATAAAAGAAAAATGTAATTTGAAATATTGGGAATTTCAAATAAGAGAAAATGGAACTTGAAACATTTAGAATTTTAAATAGAATTTAAATGGAGTTTGAATATTTGAATTTCAAATAGAATTAAAATGGAGTTGGGATATTCGTGAATTCAAATAGACTTTAAATATAGGAATTGCAAACGGATTTGAAAATGGAGTTTAAATCCTGAATTGGAATTCAAGAGATACAAATTAGAATTTGAATCCAAAGAGATATAAATATTGAATTTGAATTCAAGAGAAAATTAAATATGGTATTTGAATTCAAAGTGAAGTTTAATATGGGATTTGAAATAAAAATAGATTTGAATATAGAATTCTAATGGAATTTAAATTATGGATTTGAATACATGATATATATATATATCAAAAAGGGAGTTGAATTTTATTTAAACAAAGTTTATATATATAAATATAATTAAAACGAACTCGCCGCAGCGCTGCAGTTCGTAAAATAGCGATTCGAACTTCAATCGAGTATACAGAACTCAATTTAAGTCGGATCTCTTTGAAACAAGAAACGTCAGGACCGGTTTGATAATAGTTTTCTGATGAAAGAGAAAAATATGAATTTCGTCGTATAGATTTTGAGTTATGTCAAAATCAAATTTTCAGAAAAACAGCGCCAGAACTATTTAAAAACCATAACGGTTTATTTCATTTTATAAAAGAATTTTAAGCGAATAAAATCCGAATTTCTATTTAGAAAATTTCAGATTTGAGTTATAAAATATATGTGAACTCAGGTGGAGTAATGAATTGATTTTTGAAACAGAAATCAGATTTTTGATTATTGAATAGAATTAACTAATTCGAATAGTAATTGGTAAATGAGATGTTGAATTGATATTGGGCCTTAAATAAGTGAATTCGATTTGAAAATTTATATTCGAAATCGAAAGGGAAGCTAGAATTGGAAACTTGAAATTTAATTTGGATATAAGCTAATTAAATATTTTGTTTGAACATGTTATGTTCAAACAAAGAAGTGAAATAGGCAAAAAGGGCTAATTAAAGAATAATTGAGCGAAACTGAATTCAAACGATTCAAAATTTGAATTCAAACGAATGGATTGAGTTGAATTGAATTGGAAACAGGTGAACAGGTGTTAAACAGACATGGAATGGAGTATATGAAGATTTTTATTTATGTGCCCGACAAAAAGGTACATGTTTAAATTCATATATGGGTTTTATGCGCCGTATCGGCAAGCCGCTTGGCTTTTTCTTTTTCTTTTTGAGATTAGAAGGACCGGGGAAGCTATTTGAAATTTCCCGATGCTTCCGATACAGGGGAGGTTATGGCGAAATTTTCCGGAAATTTAAGGAGTTAGAATATTTTTAAAGATATTTTGATAGTTAGAAATCATTGTATCAACGTATAGAATTCGATAGGTAAGTGAATATAAAAATCGAATATTGTAAACAAAAAGGGAAATCTATAAATTAGAATTAGAAAGCGAACTTTATACATGTTTTAAAAATGAATATTTGGATTGTATAGTGTGTTTATTCGAGGTAAGTGGTTTTGCCGTTTTGAAGTTGAGGATGTTTTCAGTTAAGGTCTGAGAGGTAATTTTACCCCAACTTGATTGATTTCATTTTTAATGGATAAATAGCAAGATCCAGTCTCGAAGAGAAGTGTTTGAAAAAGAGTTAGTCGAATAAAATATTTTGGGTTGTTGTAGCAATGTTTTACACAACATTCGTTTTAAACCCAAGTGATGGAATTTTGGAAATATAACAAGTAAATATTTCCTGAGTATAATTAAAATAGTCGGGATAGAGATAAGTGATTGGAATTGTTTCCAATTGCAAATAGAGATATTTTCTAATATATAGAAAATAAAAGGAGTTGATATTGGGAAATGCTTTCCAAATAGCGTAAAGGGCCAATATGGTTATTGAAAATATTTGGGTAACAACTATTGATAAGGAAATGGAGAAGAGATTTAATTAATGAAATATTAATTAAAGTGCCCAGTGATTTGTGTGATATGTTGGATGAACACTTGTTTTTATTCGATAGTTAAATCACAGACTATCGAAGTTTTGACCATCGTTGTCAATATGGAGAGACCGGTTGGATTATTATCCGAAGAACCACTCCGTATCGGCATAAGCGTTGCGAACCAAGTATGCTGAATATATTGAAGACGGAGTAAAGTGCAAGGGCTTTTCTATTAAATAGAAATAGTGCCTTCGGTTTCGTTCAATCCCAGAACGAACGTAAATGGACGAATGTCTGACAGAGTATTTCCAATGATCAAATGGGTTGGTCTGTATGAATATATATGGTTGCAACGGATTTATCCCTTAGCATAATATCCAGAATATTTGTGCAAACTCAACTAGTGATTAACGGATCTGACGATGTGGCATTCAAAGTGATTGTGCTATCAATGAATGGTAAGTATTCGTAGCCTCAGGCCTCAACAACCGGGAAAGGGCAAAAATCGGGCAGGCAGCATGGCTATGTGGGTCGCACCCATTAGGATGTATAATCACCTATCTAGAGGTTCATTTAATTTCTTATTCTATTCGATGCTGTCCCAGTCGGGAGACGGTTGCTGATCCCAACCGTTGGTGATATACATTCGATACACTCAAGCGAAATGAGTGGTCGGTCATGTGTGGGCCGGGTTGCAAGATGTTCTTGTTGAACCCAGTGTATTCCTCTCTAGAGATACACTAGCGGAAGGTGGTTCCATACCTTGTCATGTTGGAAATCCAATCTCCAATAAGCGCCATGCGGTTTTTTTGATTTTATACTATATATGTGGAGCGTGAGATGCAAGCGTTCTGCTATTTGGTTATCTACTTGATGTAGACATTATTATAATATCATTGGACTTTCGTATCAAAGTGTTTTGGGTTATAGTAAGGTAAAAACCGTCCATGTTTATGTGTGGGCTGGTCTTACTATTATCTTTTCTTTTGAAAGGATTTTTTTTAAAGTTAAATAAGTGGTCGGAGTTTACTCACACCAGTCCCATGACTGACCCAGAGTTTATTTTGTTTTGTTTTCCCTAAACTCTTGGGTGCCCAAATTTGTACGGGCAGTCAAGTAGTCGGGATTTCACAGATTTATTTGAAGGAGCTAGAAGCAGGAGGCTTCACCGGTTAGCTATAGGCTATCATATATTCCGCTGTGGACCTTGTTTGTATCTGGAAACAGATGTTTATAACTGTTCCAGAAATGACTATTGTGCTCTGATGATGGTATGTATATAAAGTTACTGATTTGTATTTCAAAAGTTATGTTATATAATATATTTTATTCGTTCCGCTGTGAGTTGTGATCTTCGTTTTTCTTCTATTCTAATATTTCTTTCTTCCTATTTCTCATCTTCTAACTTCTTTCTATTAATGGTTCGTATTTCTGTGTTATTTGGGTTGGATGTGTGGTGTATTTAGTCAACTCAGATAGCTCGGATTTGCGGGTCGTTACAGGTGGTATCAGAGCTTAGGTTGAGTGAATACCTAGGCTTTGTGGGGATGTGCTCATTAGAGATAGAGTCAGTAGTACCCTAGAATGAGTTAAGTGTATATATACGAGAGAGCGTATTTGTTAATTGATATAAAAATTGTTTTATATTGTGTTGGCTTGTCTGTTGAGTAGTTTATGAATTCTGGTCGAATCGTGGGACGCCACGACATCGATAGGAGTTTGTAAACACTTGGACAGAAGAATCGACATAATATTGTTTTAAAGTGGGTAAATGAAATAATTTTACCCAAAATTTCTATTTTGATATAGAAAGAATAATTTTCTAGGATTATTATTATATGGATGTGTTGGATGTTGACTTTATAATCAAATGAGATTATAAATTTGGAATGGTTATTTATAACCAAAACAGAATTTGTATATGAATTAAATATACAAAGGAGATGAACTAAAATTGAATTCAAACCAGAATTCAGAATTTAAAATCCTGTGAGATTTGAAATTATTCTCTGAAGTATATTAAGATAATATAGCTTTGTTTTTAAGGGTTTTTGAATAAAAATCATTTTTAAATGGATTTTGAAAGTGATAAAGCACTGAACTCACTTCAGGGGCTGGAAAATAATTCTGATGATGATTGCAACATCATCAGTGTTCATTTTCAACTTTCTGAGTGATGAATTGCTACCTTAAAAAAGTTATTGTTGAAAATTTGTTTGAAAATTCAAATGTTTGAAATTTAAATGGAAATAAATATATGTATATATTTATGTGATTTCAGAAGGACTTGAAATAAAAACCCGGAGATTTGAATTCTGGGATTAAAATTTAATTTAAAGCAAGTTAAATGGGTCGAAGTGAATGAATTGATTAGAATCAATTTAAATAGATTTATTGAAATAAATTGAAATAAATATGAATTGAATGTGAAGGCATATGAAAGGAAGAAGACCAAAAGTTTTGGTTGAAAATAAAGTCATAGAAATATGAGGAGTTGAGTTTCAACATAAGTGAGATGTCGAAAAGAAATGGATTTGTACCCTTTTTCCTACCTTAGCAATTTCGAGGACGAAATTATTTTAAGGGGGGAAGAATGTAACGACCCAGATTTTTCGTCGATTAATTTTAAATATTTAATATAGTTTTAAATATTGAATTTATAATATAAATGGTATTTTATTCGATTATCGATTAAATAATCGAAATACAATTTAATTTGATAATTATCGAAATACGAGAACTAAACAATTTAATTCAAAGGTAAAATTGAATCGAAACAGTTTAGATGATCAATGTATATATACGATTTAAATATGAACAATGATAATTGAAAATTATTTTTAAATTTATTTGTTTTGAATTTAAATTGATTTAATATGGCTATTTTAAATATACGTTCAAAATAAATGGTATAATCTATTTCGTTGAATTCAAAATAGCATTATAACCTTATAACGTCGGTCGTTGGGTTGAAAAAGCGGTTCAGAGTTTTGAATTAAGGGACTATAAGATATTTTGGTTATTTAACATTAAGGAGGCCGACCAATACGTTGGCAAAGCAGACATACTTCTACCTTCTTTAAAATTCTCGTACGTTTTGTTCACTGCCTTTACAACCCTGGAGAAACATGAATAAATGGTGCAGACGTATGATGTTATTCGCGCAGACCTAATTATTTCTCGAGCTCAAAATTATGTCTCCCTCTTTTCATATCTAAGTAACAACTGTTTTAATGGCCTCAGTACTTTGTCCACCGTTCACTCTATAAAATGAGCCCTCCCCTTCGTTTGTTTTCATTATCGAATCCAACATTTCAGCCCCTTTCTTCCATCCTTTTCCGGTAAATCGAAGTCACCGATTTAATAAAAAACGAAAGAAAGGAAGAGGGCAATTGGAAATCGGAACCGCCGAAGCTCGACGATGAGCCAGAGACGCTTGCAAATAAGGGGACTTCGATTCGAAAGCCACAGAGTTCTCTAATACGTCTGGAGCGCTAGCAGATTAGGGCGACGCTAGCATCAGTCTTCGAATGGTGCGATGATAGTTGAGAGGATCGACAGTAAGATATTGGAGGGGTTTGGGAACTGCAACGAACTATTTTTGGGAGTTCAGAAATTGAGGAGTGCAGGTCTTTGACCTGGAAATGGTGCGATGTATTGTTGGAGGGGAGAAGTCGAGTACGATTTGGGAATATGGTAGTTCGAACTGTGTTCTTGGGATATAGAGGCTTCGGTCTTTGATTCTTGGGATGTTGGATGGCCGATTGAGGGAGAAGCTTGTTCGATTATCAAACATTTATGTTTCGAAGCAGGCTGTTAAATGGTTTTTAAGGTGCTAAACAAATAAATTCGAGTTATTCATAGCTACCACGGTTCAACAGCTAATCAGGTGTTCGGAAAATAAGATCACGGTGAGTAAATCTCGCTCACCTTTTATTTATAATTATTTTTACTTCGTAAAAATAATTGTTGTTGCTTGTTTGGATTTTTCTGCTTAATTTATATATATATATATATTAGTTATTTAGGCTATATATATATATTGGGTTGATTGATTGGTTGGATTCCCGCAGTCTCATTAGCGGATGCCCGCAGTTTCATAGCGGATGATTATCCTATACGCCCCACGCTATGATAGTGGATGACCTTCTATACCACGATATTCTGCCACGAAGCAGAATGGGTATTATTTATGTGCTAACATCTGTGGATGCAGGAAACAGGTTGGAGGAATCCAACTGGATTCCTCAAAAATATATTATTTGTTTGTTTGTTGTCTGTTTGATTTCATATATATTCATATATGATGTGTTAAAAACCAAATGATTGAAAATTGGGTGATTTGTGTGTTTAAATATCACTAGGCTTAAGTAATGATATTTAAAATATCGTGGAAGGATATTTGAGATTTTAAAAGGGAAAATTCTATTTTTAAATAGAATTTGAATTTTTAAATGGAATAAAAATATAAAACTTGTTTTTGGAAAATATAACAAGTAGTTCCTTTATAAACGAAGTTTATAAATAGTTCTTTTATAGCGAAGTTATAAATGAAGAGAAAAGAATCATTTGATAATTCAGAAATAGAAATACAAGTGTGAAATTGGAATGAGAAATCTATCTTCAAAAGGAAATAGAAATATCGATTTCAAAAGGAATTGAAGTCGAGACTTGTTTAAAGAAGTTGGATATAAGAGTTCAAATAGAGAACAGACTTTGAAATATAGAATTTCAAAGAAGAATTGAATAGAATTTGAAATATAGAATTTCAAAGAAGAATTCAAATGTGAAATTTGAATAGAGATTGAATGGAATTCAAACATGAAATTTGAATAGAGATTTGAAATAGAAATTTAAGTATTGAATTTGAACATGGATATAGAAATTCAAGTAGAAATTTGAATATGGAATTTCAAAATAGAATTTGAAATAAACTTTGAAAAATAGGATTTCAAGGTAGGATTGAAATAGGATTTCAAAATGGGAAATCCAAATAGTTTTGAAATAGAATTTGAATTCAAAGGAATTCAAATGGGATTGGAATAAAGGAAATTCAAAAATGGAATTTCAAATAAAAGAAAAATGTAATTTGAAATATTGGGAATTTCAAATAAGAGAAAATGGAACTTGAAACATTTAGAATTTTAAATAGAATTTAAATGGAGTTTGAATATTTGAATTTCAAATAGAATTAAAATGGAGTTGGGATATTCGTGAATTCAAATAGACTTTAAATATAGGAATTGCAAACGGATTTGAAAATGGAGTTTAAATCCTGAATTGGAATTCAAGAGATACAAATTAGAATTTGAATCCAAAGAGATATAAATATTGAATTTGAATTCAAGAGAAAATTAAATATGGTATTTGAATTCAAAGTGAAGTTTAATATGGGATTTGAAATAAAAATAGATTTGAATATAGAATTCAAATGGAATTTAAATTATGGATTTGAATACATGATATATATATCAAAAAGGGAGTTGAATTTTATTTAAACAAAGTTTATATATATAAATATAATTAAAACGAACTCGCCGCAGCGCTGCAGTTCGTAAAATAGCGATTCGAACTTCAATCGAGTATACAGAACTCAATTTAAGTCGGATCTCTTTGAAACAAGAAACGTCAGGACCGGTTTGATAATAGTTTTCTGATGAAAGAGAAAAATATGAATTTCGTCGTATAGATTTTGAGTTATGTCAAAATCAAATTTTCAGAAAAACAGCGCCAGAACTATTTAAAAACCATAACGGTTTATTTCATTTTATAAAAGAATTTTAAGCGAATAAAATCCGAATTTCTATTTAGAAAATTTCAGATTTGAGTTATAAAATATATGTGAACTCAGGTGGAGTAATGAATTGATTTTTGAAACAGAAATCAGATTTTTGATTATTGAATAGAATTTACTAATTCGAATAGTAATTGGTAAATGAGATGTTGAATTGATATTGGGCCTTAAATAAGTGAATTCGATTTGAAAATTTATATTCGAAATCGAAAGGGAAGCTAGAATTGGAAACTTGAAATTTAATTTGGATATAAGCTAATTAAATATTTTGTTTGAACATGTTATGTTCAAACAAAGAAGTGAAATAGGCAAAAAGGGCTAATTAAAGAATAATTGAGCGAAACTGAATTCAAACGATTCAAAATTTGAATTCGAACGAATGGATTGAGTTTAATTGAATTGGAAACAGGTGAACAGGTGTTAAACAGACATGGAGTGGAGTATATGAAGATTTTTATTTATGTGCCTGACAAAAAGGTACATGTTTAAATTCATATATGGGTTTTATGCGCCGTATCGGCAAGCCGCTTGGCTTTTTCTTTTTCTTTTTGAGATTAGAAGGACCGGGGAAGCTATTTGAAATTTCCCGATGCTTCCGATACAGGGGAGGTTATGGCGAAATTTTCCGGAAATTTAAGGAGTTAGAATATTTTTAAAGATATTTTGATATTTAGAAATCATTGTATCAACGTATAGAATTCGATAGGTAAGTGAATATAAAAATCGAATATTGTAAACAAAAAGGGAAATCTATAAATTAGAATTAGAAAGCGAACTTTATACATGTTTTAAAAATGAATATTTGGATTGTATAGTGTGTTTATTCGAGGTAAGTGGTTTTGCCGTTTTGAAGTTGAGGATGTTTTCAGTTAAGGTCTGAGAGGTAATTTTACTCCAACTTGATTGATTTCATTTTTAATGGATAAATAGCAAGATCCAGTCTCGAAGAGAAGTGTTTGAAAAAGAGTTATTTGAATAAAATATTTTGGGTTGTTGTAGCAATGTTTTACACAACATTCGTTTTAAACCCAAGTGGTGGAATTTTGGAAATATAACAAGTAAATATTTCCTGAGTATAATTAAAATAGTCGGGATAGAGATAAGTGATTGGAATTGTTTCCAATTGAAAATAGAGATATTTTCTAATATATAGAAAATAAAAGGAGTTGATATTGGGAAATGCTTTCCAAATAGCGTAAAGGGCCAATATGGTTATTGAAAATATTTGGGTAACAACTATTGATAAGGAAATGGAGAAGAGATTTAATTAATGAAATATTAATTAAAGAGCCCAGTGATTTGTGTGATATGTTGGATGAACACTTGTTTTTATTCGATAGTTAAATCACAGACTATCGAAGTTTTGACCATCGTTGTCAATATGGAGAGACCGGTTGGATTATTATCCGAAGAACCACTCCGTATCGGCATAAGCGTTGCGAACCAAGTATGCTGAATATATTGAAGACGGAGTAAAGTGCAAGGGCTTTTCTATTAAATAGAAATAGTGCCTTCGGTTTCGTTCAATCCCAGAACGAACGTAAATGGACGAATGTCTGACAGAGTATTTCCAATGATCAAATGGGTTGGTCTGTATGAATATATATGGTTGCAACGGATTTATCCCTTAGCATAATATCCAGAATATTTGTGCAAACTCAACTAGTGATTAACGGATCTGACGATGTGGCATTCAAAGTGATTGTGCTATCAATGAATGGTAAGTATTCGTAGCCTCAGGCCTCAACAACCGGGAAAGGGAAAAATCGGGCAGGCAGCATGGCTATGTGGGTCGCACCCATTAGGATGTATAATCACCTATCTAGAGGTTCATTTAATTTCTTATTCTATTCGATGCTGTCCCAGTCGGGAGACGGTTGCTGATCCCAAACGTTGGAGATATACATTCGATACACTCAAGCGAAATGAGTGGTCGGTCATGTGTGGGCCGGGTTGCAAGATGTTCTTGTTGAACCCAGTGTATTCCTCTCTAGAGATACACTAGCGGAAGGTGGTTCCATACCTTGTCATGTTGGAAATCCAATCTCCAATAAGCTCCATGCGGTTTTTTTGATTTTATACTATATATGTGGAGCGTGAGATGCAAGCGTTCTGCTATTTGGTTATCTACTTGATGTAGACATTATTATAATATCATTGGACTTTCGTATCAAAGTGTTTTGGGTTATAGTAAGGTAAAAACCGTCCATGTTTATGTGTGGGCTGGTCTTACTATTATCTTTTCTTTTGAAAGGATTTTTTTTAAAGTTAAATAAGTGGTCGGAGTTTACTCACACCAGTCCCATGACTGACCCAGAGTTTATTTTGTTTTGTTTTCCCTAAACTCTTGGGTACCCAAATTTGTACGGGCAGTCAAGTAGTCGGGATTTCACAGATTTATTTGAAGGAGCTGGAAGCAGGAGGCTTCACCGGTTAGCTATAGGCTATCATATATTCCGCTGCGGACCTTGTTTGTATCTGGAAACAGATGTTTATAACTGTTCCAGAAATGACTATTGTGCTCTGATGATGGTATGTATATAAAGTTACTGATTTGTATTTCAAAAGTTATGTTATATAATATATTTTATTCGTTCCGCTGTGAGTTGTGATCTTCTTTTTTTCTTCTATTCTAATATTTCTTTCTTCCTATTTCTCATCTTCTAACTTCTTTCTATTAATGGTTCGTATTTCTGTGTTATTTGGGTTGGATGTGTGGTGTATTTAGTCAACTCAGATAGCTCGGATTTGCGGGTCGTTACACCTGATATATAAATATAATTCAAATTAATTCAAAACTGATGGGAAGATAATACATGTGCTAAATTAATGCAATGGATTGTTTGAAATAAGGAAAAAGAAAACATGGTAAAATGATTGCATTAAATAAAAAGATAATGCATGTAAAATAATAGGGAAGATGTGTATAATTATATACACATAACATTTGAAATCCAAAAGTAAACAAATTAATGATAGGCAATAGAAGGTAAAGAATAAGTATTAATGGAAAGAGAAAATTTAAACAAGGAACAATTTATAAGGTTATATAAATGCATACAAAATGTGCATGCAAATATACAGAAAAAGGAAAATAGCTGCATAATCTATTTAAAAGGATTCAAACCAGGAATTGACATAATAAATTAAAAGGGAATATATGTGTATATATTTTGAAATATATGAAGGTTATATACATGCATACAAAATGTGCATGCAAATATATATAAAAAGGAAAAAAGTCACATAATCTATTTAAAATGAGCCAAACCAGGAATCGACATAATGAATTAAAAGGGAATATATGTGTATATACTTAGAAATATATGAAGAATGTATACACATAATAAATAAAGATGAAAAAGGAATTAATGTGCATAACGGTAGAAAATTAATGGGGTGCCTAATTGGCACATTTAATTGGTAGGAAATGATAATGCATGCCTTGTTGGCTTTATTCCATTGGTCCAACTCAAAATTATTGTTGACTTGGAAACTTCCTATTGGCCTTATAACGTGGAGAGAATAGCTTTCATAAGAGAAAATAGACGGTCAGTGTCAATTTGAGCTTCATATGTAAAGGACCCTATAGCTCTCCATTCTCATTTGTTGTTTCTTCACTCTCTTCTTCCTCTATATAATTTTTGAATAAAATTATTAATTATAATATTGGAGCGCTATCCAAATGAAGATTAAAATGAAAATTTATTGTCAACAATGATAAATTTAGAAAATAAGGAGTTTTCAATTGCAACGATAATACAAATTCATGACTCTCCATCTGCAACCAATCCAAAGAGATTCTCTTGTAGATCGGCATATCCATGTGAGTGGATTTAAGTTTTATCATTTTTGATAATGACATATTATCGTTTGACATTCCCCATTAACATGCAATGTAAATCTGTTAGAAATGTTAATTTGATATGATTATATGTTTAAATGATTAAAAAGATGAAATGTTAACATACGGAAATGTAAACTTGTTAAAAATGTGGAAACAATTTCCATTGTATACATGTAAGTTTCAATTACATGATAATTTATGGCATATTATGTAATTGAAAGCTTAGTAGTTAACCTGTGACATATTATACTTGAACCCTTGACTATAATAATTGTGATAGTTACATGTTAAATTGTTAGAAAGGAATAATTACATGATTTTATGATTACATATTGTCATTTTAAAAATAAATTTAATTACATGTTAGGAAAAACATGCGACATGGCAATTAGAAATGGAATTAATGTGAAATTAAGTATGATATGTAAAGTATAGATTACAATAAAAACTTGAAATAATGAACATGCCTAAATCTACAGTAAATAGAAAACTGTAACCGCACTTAGACACGAGGTTGAATTTAACTTGTGGTAGAAGTCATCCTGGAACCGCCTGGCAAATCCAGCGTCCACAAGTTGTTAATTTAATGTGAGGGGTCTAGTGCGTAAATAAACATGTAACGGTACTAAGACACGAGGTTAAGTCAACTTGTGGAAGAAGTCTGCCCGGAACCGCCCAGCAAATCCAACATCCACAAGTGGTAGGCTTAATGTGAGAGGTCTAGTATGTAAACATATGTGTGTATATATATATATAAATAAAAGGATAGAAATAAATGGAACTAATTGAAATGAATGGAATTGAATAGAAGATACAAAAGTAGAAGAAATGGAATGTATGGGGAATGATAATGACCTATTATAAATAAATTACATTAATGAGAATGTTATATAATAGGAAGGCTTGTCCTAGGGATAAGTGGAAATTATAACTCAGGTTATAATAAACAATAAAGAAAATGGAGTAACTTATGTAATGAGATAATAGTAAACTAAGTTATCTATGAGAACGAGAATCTGAAATATGCTGATAAGGACAGCATAAGTTATATTCATGGAAAGGGAACTTATTAGTAAATCTTAGTTAAGAGAACAAGTTAATAAGTAAACAACGATAAGTTGTAGTGACAATATTAGACTGAAGTATAATTATATAAGAAAGAATGAGGCAAATTTATGAAATGAAATATGTTATATTTAATCAAAAATAATAAGTGACATGTTAAACAGAAAACATGTGAATTTAGATATACTTAACTACATATTAAGTAGAACATGTTATTGTAACTATGAAATCAAACAAGAATTGTAACAACCCGAAAATCTGGGCCAGTTTAAAATTTTTATTTTGACAATTTTAGTGAATTTTGATTATTTAAAATGAATTATTTTAAATAATAACGACGAGAAATTCATTTTGAATAGAATTAAAACGTATATATTATATAGATCGTCGTTAGAATATAAATATTTATTTTAAATTATAAAAGGAATTGAAAATGGCACGGTAGTTCGATAATTCGATTTCAAAATTCAAATGAACTTACCGGGTGCAAAATAAACCGGGTTTTAGTGAAACCAAAAATAATAGGATCTATTTGGGAATATCTTACCAACGAATCCGAAAAATCGAAATTTCATAGCGGGGATCAAAAGACATGTCCGGTTGAAAATTCAGAATAGTCGCTATGGAATTCAGGCCCTTAAAAATGGGAATTTTGCAAACGACCTCGGATTTCGACGAAACCACTTTTGTTGGATCCGTGATGTCATATTATCAATAGGTTTTAAATTTCATAATTTTTCGAATCAATATGTGAGTGTGGCAAAGGAAAACGCGTTTGGCCAGTTTCAGTTGATTTTAATCGACTGGAAAATGGCCATTTCTCAAATGGTCTTAGAATTCGACGAAACTAGTTTTGTTAGGACCGTATCGTCAATACGAAGCTAGAAAAAAAAATTTCGGGAATTTTTCTAGTTAGTATGTGACCCCAGTAAATTGAAATGTGCGTTCAAATTCAATATATAGAGTTATATGTTGATTTTGACGAAAACTGATCGAAATGATCGAATCAGCTTACGATACATATCCCATTGTGTTCGGAATGGGGGTAATTAGTTATGGACGACAGTCGTTGGGTCTCGTTTCGAGTTCGAATGAAAAAGTTGCTTTCTAAAATTAAAGTAAAATAAAATATATATTATTATATATACTTTCCTTATACCCCCCTCCTTTCTCCCTCTCTCCCTATTTTCATTTCAACAGAAAAAAAAACCTAGCCTATTGATCGCGACCCCCCCCCCCCTAGGCGGCGCTGCCGCCGCGCTAATCCCCCCTCTCTTCCGCCTGCGCGATACCCCCCCTCTCTCCTGCTGCGCGATACCCCGCCCCCCTCTCTCCTGCTGCGCGACACCCCCCCCCCTCTTCCTGCTACGCGATCCCCCCCCACCTCTTCCTGTTGCTTGATACCCCCCTCCTCCTGCTGATGCGGCCGCTGCTTCTTCTTCTTCCACCCTATTCCGACGCCAAGAAACCCCCCCCCCCCCCCCCCCCCCGGCGAGCATCCACCACCCGAACGAAAATGACCAGTAAGTTTTCACTATTTTAATTTAATTTGATTACTTATCTTCTATGTAATAAGTAGGATAAAAACTGAAATTTTTTGTGAAGGAAAAACAATATTTTTGTTAAAGTGAAAGGCTAGGTTTTCAGCAAGTGAAAGGCGAGATTTTTAGTATGTAAAAGACGAGATTTTTAGATATGAAAGAGCTGATTTTTATATATTGAATAGCGAAGTAAAAATTCGATTTTTATATATTGAATAGCAAAGTAAAAATTCGATTTTTATATATTGAATAGCGAAGTAAAAATTCGATTTTTACATATGTAGAGAATACGGGCAAAGGAAGTGACAAGAGGCAAGAACGGTGAAGATTTCCTACATAAGAAGAGTCGTGGGATTGGATTAGCTAATCTGTGAGAACTTCTCACCGTTAATTTTATTTTTCTAGTTATAATTATATACTAGGATGCAGACGGTGTTTAGTAGCACCCGACACCCGTCGTCCACAGACCATGGACGGCTTGTATGCTTGTTTGTATGATTTTGATGTGTAGTTGATTGTGTGATGTGATGTGAATTGAAATAAAATATTTATATAGGTGAAAATATTTTATAGTTAAAAATAGAATTTTTAATGTGTATATGAAATGAAATAAACAAATCGAAAGATTTTTTTGTAAACACACATTTGACTGATATTGATTGGGACGATAAATTTTACACATCGCCCAACTGCACAAATAAAATCTGTGTTTGATTGTTTGAAACCCCACATAGGTACTGGGATGATATTTGACGTACACTAATCCCGATTGTTTAGTTGTATGTCGATCGATTGATTGACAGACTGTTATAAGCGTTGAATATTTATATTTGATGCTTATACAATGTAGAATGCACCTTGGATTATGGTTGATTATTCATCGTTGTTATTGTATACATGTGTTGTAGAAAATCCATATAATTAACATTATATGGTAATTGATTGGGCCTCATTCCATATTTGAAAAAGAAATATTTGAAAAAGAAATATTGGAACTAGAAATATTTGAAATAGGTTATCCGGAAATAGAAATATATGAAGCCGTGTTGATTAGATTGACGCCATTTTGATGTGAACGATATTTATTTCGATTTTATTCATTTTATAATGAATATAGAAAGTGATTTCAAAATCTGATATTTTGAAAAGAATTGAAATTCGAATTGAAATTGAATAGAAATGAATTCGAATTGAAATTGAACAGAAATGAATTCGAATTGAAATTGAATAGAAATGAATTCGAATTAAAATTGAATAGAAATGAATTCGAATTGAAATTGAATAGAATTGAATTCGAATTGAAATTGAATTAAATTGAATTAGAACTGAAATTGAATTAGAAATCAATTTGAATTGAAACGAATTTAAAACGAATTTATATTGGAAAAATTCAATTTTGATTTGATTTGAAAATGAAGTTGAAATCATTTCGAAAACGAATTAAAACGATTTATAAAGAACGTTTTGAATTGAAATCGATGAAGTATATATTATATGTATTATATATATAATATAATGGCCTGAATAGAACGCGCCGCTGTAGTTCGGGAATTTCCACCATTGACTTCGAACGAATATTACGGGAGATCCGACCGTCGGATTCTCCTAAAACTGGAACCGTTGGTTTCGTATCGAAAAGAGCTTTCTAACGAATATGAGAAATTAGAAATCTAATGGTTGGATTTGGAATTATGTTCAAATCAAATTTAGAAAAGGTCGTTGTAAGTGCAGTTCAATGGCCGTTGATGGAAATCGACTGTACGTGCCTTGATAAATTTTTTAAAAATAGTAATAATTTATGTAAAATCATAAGAAATGATTTGTGAAGAATTGGGATTAAAAACCCCATATTTGAAATGATAAAAATAGATTTTATCGAAATGAACTAGTTTTGAACTAGAATAATAATTTATTTATTTATTTTTAAAATAAATAAATTGGATTTGAAATGGGTTTGAAAATAACCAGAATTTCCAATAATTGCATTGGAATGGATTTGAATCGAAATTGTCTTCGGAATATTTCGATATTGGATTTCGTGATTATACAGATAGCGTTATGGAAATTTGAAAGATATATACATATATCGTTATTTCCAATACGATATTTGTTGGTCGTAGAATTTGATGTTGAATATAAGCCGATATATTTTCTATTCAGAGCCTTGTATTTAATATCAAATGTGATTTGGGTTTGTCGTGAATGGTGTTTTCATTAACACTGTTCTCAAGCCCAGTTGAGAAAAGATTAAATCTTTTTATTTATATTTAATGAAGTGTACCAATTAAATAATATTTAATTGAATTGATATTGATTTTTGGGTTTATCGTGAACAGTGTTTTAAATAACACTTGTTCTTTAACCCGATAATTAATGGAATGTGATTTTGGGTTTATCGTGAACCGTGTTTTAAATGACACCGATTCTTTAACCCAGTTAAGGATTAAAACTAAGTGGAGTTTTAATGAATCTTTAATTAGATTGAAAAGGTGTTAGAATGGAGTATCACCAGTTTTACTCCAGGCGATAGTTAAATCTTTAATTAGATTTGAATGTGAAATGGTAATTGAATTTACCGATAACACCGTGGTGTTAGATATGAAGTATTACCGGTTTTACTTCATGGGATGAATAGGTTGGGATTGGGAAATTAAAATAAATGATTACTTCGGTGTGGTTCGCTAATCCCGACTAGTTTGAATTGATATTCAAAGAAGATTAAAGATTAAATTTAAAGAATTTATCTTTGATAAAATTAATGGGAACCTTTCCCAAAATATAAGAATATTGGAATAAAGGAATATTCTGAATTGGAATGTAGCGTATGTTGTGTTTGTGTAACAATTGTTTATTATATACGCGAGTTATTCAGAAAGACCAGGTTTATCCCATTCTGAATAACTGATTCGACGTGGTATCGAAGATGAACACGGTGGTTGAAGACCAGAGGTCTTCACGTCGTTTGGATAATTACTGATGATCTTGATTGGGACGTACACCCAAGAAGATGGAAACAGTTGGTGATCGTCCAGACGTATTTGGAGATCGATGGATATGCGGGGTACTAGGTGCCTCCGGTTTCGTTCAGACCCAGAACGAACATGTAAATGGACTGTGCGTCTGACATTGGATTTTAGTCTGTGTGATTGATTTCTATTAAATATATATCTGTTTGGCGGCGGAGAATTTATTCTCTTGCTTAACGCCCTTCTCTGAGACGTATGAGCTCAGGGGTTATATATCGATGGATATCAAACGCATGGAGTGAATTGCCTGTGTGGCATGCCTAAGTGGCAATATGATCAAGGCTTCTATTGAAAAGCAGAGTCTTGTGGTGGATGATCAAAGCACGGCCTGTGTGGCATAGCTTTGTGTAACGTGAATTCGCGAGCCTCACACCCCGGTTGTGAACCAGAAACGGGAGAGGACATCAGGGAGTACATGCGTTTCTTTCTAGCTAGAAGTGGCGTTAGTGGTTTTACACGCCCTGACGAGTTTGACTTATGTGGACGATCCGGGTCCGATGGAGTCATTTGTTGGCTCATTTACGCCCCATAGGGCGGAGAGACGAATGGTTCAGGCATAATAATCCACATCGGTGGACCGGCCCTGACGATCCATGGGGAAGTTGCGGTTGTTCCTGAGACATGGGCTAGACTGTCTCGAATCGGTAGAGGACGATCCCTGGCCTCAGTTCATAGATGGAAATCCAATTTCCAAATACGTGACTTTGCGGTTTTATTTTAAACCTATATATGGCGAAATAGTGGCATGGGACGCTCATGTCGCCTATGATTGATACTTATGATTTGAAGTTGTTTTATACACTATGCACTTATAATAGTATCTAATGATTTGTTTTAAACGTATCAAGCATTCTTGGCTATTATAAGGTAAAAACTCTATCCTCCGGCTTGCGTTGCATTGTGTGATGGGAACTGGGTCTTATAATAGCTTCATTTTTCTTTATTTAGCATTGCGCTGTTTGTTTATGCACTGGTATTCTTGGGAGGAAACCCGTTCCGTGGTATACGGCGTGGTCCCTTGATTTACCGAACGTTGAAATAAAGATTAATAACTGTTTTAGTTCTCACACCAGTCACATGACTGACCTGGAGTTTATTGTTTTAACCTAAACTCTGGGTGCCCTTATTTTGTCACGGGCAGCTAGTAGTTTTGGTTTTGCAGATTTATATTCACAGGATCCTGAATTACAGCTGGAATGATATCCGGAAACATTTGTATCCGTATATCTCTTCTAGTTGTGTATTGTATTATTTTCCATTGCGATGTATTTAAATGTAATTTAAATCTCTGATATTTCTGTGTAATATTCATTTATACTCTGTATATTCTTGTATTCTGATGGAATTGTTGTAATTACAATGAAATGTTCTTCCGTCTGCGTCCTTTTGTGGCTTGTTCTCGAACTATCTGCGCTTTCCTCACCGGGGAAGTAACGGGTTTTTACAGTTGGTATCAGAGCTTTGGTTTACAAAGCTCAGAGAACATGACACATTAGAACCGAACAAAAGAATTCATCAGAAATTGGATTAGTAATATCCAATGGGAATGACTCGTTAGAGATGGGATCAGTAGTATCCTAGAACGAGTGTGAAGAGTATATTTTCAAAAATGAAACCAATTTTTGTTTTGAAATTTTAAATCAATTATTCATATTTGGTTATTTATTTATATTGATTTGGACAATCCAGTATATAAAGATTTTGCATGCACGTCTGATCCACGGGTATTCGAGATTTTAATATACTGGATAGATATAGAATCACACTCTAGTCGCCCGGAGATGGTTCTGATGATTGAAGCTTCATCATCAGAATTAGTGTTCGAGTGTCGAAGGTGTGATATTTATATATTTCCAATTGACTGGTGTGAGAACCGAAACTAGATAGGGCCTATTGTTGTGATTTGACATCAAAAATCTGATTTTTTGACTATGTATCAAAATTATGAATTTGAAAAACTAATCAACTAATTGATTGATGTTTGTGTTGTTTGGTTATTTGTTTGAAATTTTGAACCATTTAGCCTAATTGAATCAAATATTTAATTATATTGAAATTTATCGCATTTGCTTGCATATACATGTACTTACATTGAACAGGTCATAGCAAGGAGGCTAGAGCAGAAGAATAAAATTTGTTTGCCCGACAAATAGGTACATGTTTACCATAATTTACTGTTTTGTTTGGGTGATGATGATTTTATGAGCCGATTGGCTAGCCGCTTGCCTTTTTCTTTTTCTTTTTGAGATCAGAGAGCCTGTATGGCAATTTCGGAATTTTCCCGTGCTCCCGGTGCAGGGGAGGTTATGGCGAAATTTTTCGAAAATTTAGGGTGTTAGCCAAATTTTTGAAATTTTTGAAAAGTTCTTAGAAACTGAAAAGTTGAAGAACTTAAGCCATAATAAAAATAATGAAAGTTGAGTTGATTTGTGAAACAACTTTCGGCTTGGTTCCTTTTCGGGGACGAAAAGTTTTAAGTGGGGGAGATTGTAACAACCCGAAAATCTGGGCCAGTTTAAAATTTTTATTTTGGCAATTTTAGTGAATTTTGATTATTTAAAATGAATTATTTTAAATAATAATGACGAGAAATTTATTTTGAATAGAATTCAAACGTATATATTATATAGATCGTCGTTAGAATATAAATATTTATTTTAAATTATAAAAGGAATTGAAAATGGCACGGTAGTTCGATAATTCAATTTCAAAATTCAAATGAACATACCGGGTGCAAAATAAACCTGGTTTTATTGAAACCAAAAATAATAGGATCTATTTGGTAATATCTTTCCAACGAATCCGAAAAATCGAAATTTCATAGCGGGGATCAAAAGATATGTCCAGTTGAAAATTCAGAATAGTCGCTATGGAATTCAGGCCCTTAAAATGGGAATTTTGCAAACGACCTCGGATTTCGACGAAACCACTTTTGTTGGATCCGTGATTTCATATTATCGCTAGGTTCCAAATTTCATAATTTTTCGAATCAATATGTGAGCGTGGCAAAGGAAAACGCGTTTGACTAGTTTCGGTTGATTTTAATCAACTAGAAAATGGCCATTTCTCAAATGGTCTCAGAATTCGACGAAACTAATTTTGTTAGGACCGTATCGTCAATACGAAGCTAGAAAATATTTTTCGGGAATTTTTCTAGTTAGTATGTGACCCCAGTAAATTGAAATGTGCGTTCAAATTCAATATATAGAGTTATATGTTGATTTTGACGAAAACTGATCGAAATGATCGAATCATCTTACGATACATATCCCATTGTGTTCGGAATGGGGGTAATTAGCTATGGACAACAGTCGTTGGGTCTCGTTTCGAGTTCGAATGAAAAAGTTGCTTTCTAAAATTAAAGTAAAATAAAATATATATTATTATATATACTTTCCTTATACCCCTCTCCTTTCTCCCTCTCTCCCTGTTTTCATTTCAACAGAAAGAAAAAAAACCACTAGCCTACCGATCGCGACCCCCCCAGGCGGCGCTGCCGCCGCGCGAAACCCCTCCTCTCTTCCGCCTACGCGATACCCCCCTCTCTCCTACTGCGCGACAACCCCCCCCCCCCCCCCCCGCCTCTTCCTGCTGCGCGATACCCCCTCCCTCGCCTCTTCCTGCTGCGCGATACCCCCCCTCCTCCAACTGATGCGGCCGCTGCTTCTTCTTCTTCCACCCTATTCCGACGCCAAGAAACCCGCATACCCCCCCCCCCCCCGGCGAGCATCCACCAACCGAACGAAAATGACTAGTAAGTTTTCACTATTTTAATTTAATTTGATTACTTATCTTCTATGTAATGAGTAGGATAAAAACTAAAAAATTTTGTGAAGGAAAGAACCATATTTTGTTGAAGGAAAAACCATATTTTTGTTATACGAAAAACCATATTTTTGTTAAAGTGAAAGGCGAGGTTTTCAGCAAATGAAAGGCGAGATTTTTAGTATGTAAAAGACGAGATTTTTAGATATGAAAGAACTGATTTTTATATATTGAATAGCAAAGTAAAAATTCGATTTTTATATATTGAATAGAAAAGTAAAAATTCGATTTTTATATATTGAATAGCGAAGTAAAAATTCGATTTTTACATATGTAGAGAATACGGGCAAAGGAAGTGACAAGAGGCAAGAACGGTGAAGATTTCCTACATAAGAAGAGTCGTGGGATTGGATTAGCTAATCTGTGAGAACTTCTCACCGTTAATTTTATTTTTCTAGTTATAAATATATACTAGGATGCAGACGGTGTTTAGTTGCACCCGACACCCGTCGCCAACAGACCATGGACAGCTTGTATGCTTGTTTGTATGATTTTGATGTGTAGTTGATTGTGTGATGTGATGTGAAATGAAATAAAATATTTATATAGTTGAAAATATTTTATAGTTAAAAATAGAAATTTTAATGTGTATATGAAATGAAATAAACAAATCGAAAGATTTGTTTGTAAACACATTTGACTGATATTGATTGGGACGATAAATTTTACACATCGCCCAACTGCACAAATAAAATCTATGTTTGATTGTTTGAAACCCCACACGGGTATTGGGATGATATTTGATGTACACTAATCCCGATTGTTTAGTTGTATGTCGATCGATTGATTGACAGACTGTTATAAGCATTGAATATTTATATTTGATGCTTATACAGTGTAGAATGCACCTTGGATGATGGTTGATTATTCATCGTTGTTATTGTATACATGTGTTGTAGAAAATCCATATAATTAACATTATACGGTAACTGATTGGGCCACATTCCATATTTGAAAAAGAAATATTTGAAAAAGTAATATTTGAACTAGAAATATTTGAAATAGGATATCCGGAAATAGAAATATATGAAGCCGTGTTGATTAGATTGACACCATTTTGACGTGAACGATATTTATATCGATTTTATTCATTTTATAATGAATATCGAAAGTGATTTCAAAATCTGATATTTTGAAAAGAATTGAAATTCGAATTGAAATTCGAATTGAAATTGAATAGAAATGAATTCGAATTGAAATTGAACAGAAATGAATTCGAATTGAAATTGAATAGAAATGAATTCGAATTAAAATTGAATAGAAATGAATTCGAATTGAAATTGAATAGAATTGAATTCGAATTGAAATTGAATTGAATTGAATTAGAACTGAAATTGAATTAGAAATCAATTTGAATTGAAACGAATTTAAAACGAATTTATATTGGAAAAATTCAATTTTGATTTGATTTGAAAATGAAGTTGAAATCATTTCGAAAACGAATTAAAACGATTTATAAAGAACGTTTTGAATTGAAATCGATGAAGTATATATTATATGTATTATATATATAATCTAATGGCCTGAATAGAACGCGCCGCTGTAGTTCGGGAATTTCGACCATTGACTTCGAACGGATATTACGGGAGATCCGACCGTCGGATTCTCCTAAAACTGGAACCGTTGGTTTCGTATCGAAAAGAGCTTTCTAACGAATATGAGAAATTAGAAATCTAATGGTTGGATTTGGAATTATGTTCAAATCAAATTTAGAAAAGGTCGTTGTAAGTGCAGTTCAATGGCCGTTGATGGAAATCGACTGTATGTGCCTTGATAAATTTTTTAAAAATAGTAATAATTTATGTAAAATCATAAGAAATGATTTGTGAAGAATTGGGATGAAAAACCCCATATTTGAAAAGATAAAAATAGATTTAATCGAAATGAACTAGTTTTGAACTAGAATAATAATTTATTTATTTATTTTTAAAATAAATAAATTGGATTTGAAATGGGTTTGAAAATAACCAGAATTTCCAATAATTGCATTGGAATGGATTTGAATCGAAATTGTCTTCGGAATATTTCGATATTGGATTTCGTGATTATACAGATAGCATTATGGAAATTTGAAAGATATATACATATATCGTTATTTCCAATACGATATTTGTTGGTCGTAGAATTTGATGTTGAATATAAGCCGATATATTTTCTATTCAGAGCCTTGTATTTAATATCAAATGTGATTTGGGTTTGTCGTGAATGGTGTTTTCATTAACACTGTTCTCAAGCCCAGTTGAGAAAAGATTAAATCTTTTTATTTATATTTAATGAAGTGTACCAATTAAATAATATTTAATTGAATTGATATTGATTTTTGGGTTTATCGTGAACAGTGTTTTAAATAACACTTGTTCTTTAACCCGATAATTAATGGAATGTGATTTTGGGTTTATCGTGAACCGTGTTTTAAATGACACCGATTCTTTAACCCAGTTAAGGATTAAAACTAAGTGGAGTTTTAATGAATCTTTAATTAGATTGAAAAGGTGTTAGAATGGAGTATCACCAGTTTTACTCCAGGCGATAGTTAAATCTTTAATTAGATTAAAAAGGTGTTAGAATGGAGTATCACCAGTTTTACTCCAGGCGATAGTTAAATCTTTAATTAGATTTGAACGTGAAATGGTAATTGAATTTACCGATAACACCGTGGTGTTAGATATGAAGTATTACCAGTTTTACTTCATGGGATGAATAGGTTGGGATTGGGAAATTAAAATAAATGATTACTTCGGTGTGGTTCGCTAATCCCGACTAGTTTGAATTGATATTCAAAGAAGATTAAAGAAGATTAAAGAATAAATTTAAAGAATTTATCTTTGATAAAATTAATGGGAACCTTTCCCAAAATATAAGAATATTGGAATAAAGGAATATTCTGAATTGGAATGAAGCGTATGTTGTGTTTTTGTAACACTTGTTTATTATATATGCGAGTTATTCAGAAAGACCGGGTTTATCCCATTCTGAATAACTGATTCGACGTGGTATCGAAGATGAAGACGGTGGTTGAAGACCGGAGGTCTTCACGTCGTTTGGATAATTACTGATGATCTTGATTGGGACGTACACCCAAGAAGATGGAAACAGTTGGTGATCGTCCAGAAGTACTTGGAGATCGATGGATATGCGGGGTACTAGGTGCCTCCGGTTTCGTTCAGACCCAGAACGAACTTGTAAATGGACTGGGTGTCTGACATTGGATTTTAGTCTGTGTGATTGATTTCTATTAAATATATATATCTGTTTGGCGGCGGAGAATTTATTCTCTTGCTTAATGCTCAAGGGTTATATATCGATGGATATCAAACGCATGGAGTGAATTGCCTGTGTGGCATGCCTAAGTGGAAATATGATCAAGGCTTATGTTGAAAAGCAGAGTCTTATGGTGGATGATCAAAGCACGGCCTGTGTGGCATAGCTTTGTGTATCGTGAATTCGCGAGCCTCACACCCCGGTTGTGAACCAGAAACGGGAGAGGACATTAGGGAGGACATGCATTTCTTTCTAGTTAGAAGTGGCGTCAGTGGTTTTACACGCCCTGACGAGTTTGACTTATGTGGTTGTTGCTGTTGCGAGGCGCCTCAGTTTGATCGGACGATCCGGGTCCGATGGTGACACGACCCAAACTTCCCCATGAAGGAAAGCGTGGATAGCGTTGAGTACAAGACAAATCAGAACGCAGACGGAAGAACATTTCATTGTTATTACAACAATTCCATCAGATACAAGAATATACAGAGTATAAATGAATAAATTACATTCGATAAATATCAGAGATTACAATAAATTACAAAGCAGCGGAAAAATAATACAAAGCACAACTGAAGGTGATATACGGATACAGAGCTTTCCGGATATCATTCCAGCTGTAAACCAGGATCCTGTGAATATAACTCTGCAAAACCAAAACTACTAGCTGCCCGTGCGGAAATAGGGGCACCCAGAGTTTAGGTTAAAACAATAAACTCCAGGTCAGTCATGTGACTGGTGTGAGAACTAAAACAGTTATTAAAACTTTATTTTAAAAGATAGTAATTCAAGGGACCACGCCATATAACACGGAACGGGTTTCCTCCCAAGAATACCAATGCATATAGAATAAACAACGCAATGCTTTTTCGAAAAATGAAGCTGCTATAAGACCCAGGTCCCATCACACAATGCAACGCAAGCCGGAGGATAGGGTTTTACCTTATAACAGCCAAACATGCTTGGTACGTTTAAAACAAATCATTTGATACTATAATAAGTGTATAGTGTCAAAACATTTCAATCATAAATATAAATCATAGACGGCATGACTACCCCATCCCACTATGTCGCCCTACTAGGCTCTACAAATAAAACCGAAATACACGTATTGGAAATTGGATTTCCGTCATGAGTCGAGGCAAGGGGCAAGATCCTCTCCGCGCTCGAGACACTCTAGCAAATGCCTCAGGGCTACGCACTCTGGGCAACCCTGGATGCGGCTGGGCCGGTCCTCACTTACGTTAGAGGATTAATTATTCCTGAACACACGTTTCCCGGTCCTTACAGACCTATAATCGAGGCGCCTCATTCCAACAACCACAAAGGTGAAAAGTATATAAATGTCAGGGCTGGTAAGTCACTGACACCACCAAACCTAGAAAGAAACGTCGTGCTCTCCCAGCGGTCCGTATCCCGTTTTTAACTCATACCGAGGTGTGAGGCTCGCGAATTCACATTATACACAAAGCTGCCACGTAGGCGTGCTTTGATCATCAACCACAAGACTTTGCTTTTCAACAGAAGCCTTGATCATTGCATCTTAGCATGTCACACAGGCAATTCATGCCATGCGATTGATATCTATCGATATATAACCTCTAAGCTCGTACGTCTCAGAGAAGGGCGTTAAGCAAGAGAATAAATTCTCCGCCGCCAAACAGATATATATTTAACAGAAATCAATCAACACAGAATAAAATCCAGTGTCAGACACACAATCCATTTACAAGTTCGTCCTGGGTCCGAACGAAACCGGAGGCACTTTCCTCGCATTTCCATCCATCTCCAAGTACGTCTGGACGACCACCAACTATTTCCATCCTCTTGGGTGTACTGCCTAATCAGGATCGTCAGTAATTATCCAAACGATGTGAAGACTTCCGGTCTTCAACCACCGTCTTCATCTTCGACATATCGTCGAATCGGTTATTCAGAATGGGTGTAAACCCGGCCTTTCCGAACAACCCGCGTATATTAAAAACAAATGTTACACAAACTCAACATACGCCTCATTCCAATTCAGAATATTCTTTTATTCACAAAATCACATTTTTAGGGAGAGGTCCCCATTAATTTTATCCAAGATAAATTCTTTAAAATTTATCCTTTAATCTTCCTTTGGATGACATTTCAAACCAAATTATGGTTTTCTAAACTAGTCGAGATTAGCGAACCACATCGAAGTAATTATTTATTTTATTTCCCAATCCCAACCTATTCATCCCATGATGCAAAACTGGTGATACTCCATATCTAATACTATGGTGTTATCGGTAAGATTAATTACCATTTCACGTTCAAATCTAATTAAAGATTTAACTATCGCTTTGGAGCAAAACTGGCGATACTCCATTCTCGCTCATTTCTAAATTTGATAATTTAGATTATAGATTCACATTTCAATCTAATTACAGATTCCTTAAAACTCCTTTTACTGGGTTAAAGAACTAGGTGTTATTTAAAACACAGTTCACGACAAACCCAAATCACATTCTATTTATTATCGGGTTAAAGAACTAGTGTTATTTAAAACACCGTTCACGATAAACCCATTTCAAATCCAATCGTTATATGTTAGAAATTCCGATTATTTAAAAACCCTTTTTAAATCTAATTTATTTATTTAAAAATAATTGAGTTTTAAATTTAGTTCAAAACTAGTTCATTTCGATAAAAATCCATTTTTATCTTTTCAAATATGGAGTTTTTCACCCCAATTTTTCTCAAATCATTTCTTATGATTTTACACAAATTATTGATATTTTTAATAAATTTATCAAGGCCCGTACAGTCGATTTCCATCAACGACCATCGAACTGCACTTACAGCGACCTTTTTTCGAATTTGATTTGGACGTATCTCCAAATCCAACCATTAGATTTCAAATTTCTAATATTCGTTAGAAAGCCCTTTTCGATACGAATCCAACGGTTCCGGTTTTAGGAGAATCCGACGGTCGGATCTCCCGTAATGTCCGTTTGAAATAAATGGTCGAAATTCACGAACTGCCGCGACGCGGCGCGTTCCATTCAGGCCATTATATTATATATATAATATATATAATATATATTTCGTTGATTACTATTTAAAACGAATTATATAGATAGTTTTGAATTCGTTTCAAAAACAATTTCAACCTTCATTTCAAATTCAAAATTGAATTTCTCCTTATAAATTCGTTTTAAAATTCATGTTTATTCAATTCAAATTTCATTGATTTTCTATTCTATTCAAATTCAATTGATTTTCTATTCGAATCAAATTCATATTGGTTTTCTATTTGAATCAAATTCATATTGGTTTTCCATTCGAATCAAATTCATATTGGTTTTCTATTTGAATCAAATTCATTATATATTCAATTCGAATTCAATTCGTTTCGAAATCGTTTTCAATTCAATTCATTTAGAAATCGTTTTCAATTCATTTAGAAATCGTTTTCAATTCAATTCATTTAGAAATCGTTTTCAATTCAATTCATTTCGAAATCATTTTCAATATTCATTTAGAAATCGTTTTCAATTCAATTCATTTCAAAATCGTTTTATATTCAATTCATTTCGAAATCATTTTATATTCAATTAGAAATCGTTTTCAATTCAATTCATTTCAAAATGAATAAAATCGATATAAATATCGTTCACGTCAAAATGGCGTCAATCTAATAAACACGGCTTCATATATTCCTTCATTCTATTCAACAAATGAATATTTATTTTTGTCAACACACGACTAATCTCAACGAATGAGTACTGTCCACGTGTGACTATTTTTGTTAAATTATTTCGTTCAACACATGACTAATCTCAACGGATGAGTACAGTCAACACATGAACCTTTATTTTATAGAGATAAAGATATAAATTTTATTGTTAAAATATTTCTTTCAACACATGACTAATCTCAACGGATGAGTACAGTCAACACATGAACCTTTATTTTATAATATTCTTTATTTTCTAAATTGGAATAAGGCCCAATCAATCACCATATAATATTAATTATATGGATTTTCATACATCACACGTACAGGATAGCATTGAAAAATAATCAACCATCAACCAAAGTGCACTACACTGTATAAGCATCAAATATAGATATCTAACGCTTATAATAGCCTGTCAATCAATCGATCGACATATTTAATCAATCAGGATGAGTGAACTTCAAATTTCATCCCAACACCCGTGTGAGGTTTCAAATCAACAAACACAGATTTTTATTTGTGCAGTTGGGCGATGTGTAAAGTTTATCGTCCCAATCAATGTCATTCAAATAGGTGTACATAAACAAACCGTCCGGTTTGTAAATGAATATTTTATTTTATTCACTTCACGTTAAAAATTATATTTTTAACGATAAAACATTTTATTTTAACATACGAATTTTTATTCAGTTCATTTACACAATGAAAATGATATTTTTATTTTTCTAACATATTTTAGAAAATTTCGGCGGCATAACGACACGATACTAGAAACGGGACAAGGCCTAGCCTTATCCCCGGTCTAGTGAAGGCCCACGCCATTCACACATCAATCAAATTCACCAAACAAACAAATTCAAATCAAATCATCTAACTAATTTATGCAACCAAACAAACAAGTCCGTGGTCTGTGGACGATTGTGTCGGGTGCTACTAAGCACCGTCTGCATCCTAGTATATATATATGACTAGAAAATGAAATTGAAAGGTGAGAGATTCTCACCGATAGCTATCCAACTCCACGACACTTCATTGATAGAAATCTTCATCGTTATCGCATCTTCGTCATCTTCGTTGCCCGTATTCTATACATATGTAAAAATCGAATTTTTACTATGTTATTCAATATATAAAAATCGAATTTTTACTATGCTATTCAATATATATAAATCGAATTTTTACTATGTTATTCAATATATAAAAATCGAATTTTTACTATGTTATTCAATATATAAAAATCAAATTTTTACTATGTTATATTTTAAAACAATTCTCTTTTCAAAAACAATGAATATTCTTATCAAACTGATTTTAAACAATATCAAAATCAGTTGTTCAACAATGTAAAATCAGTTTTTATACAATGTAAAAATTTAGTTTTTAAATAAAATAACAAGTATTAAAAACTCACTGTTTTCATCTACAGGTGGTTGAACCCATTCGCCCAAAACTAGGGCTCCATTTCGTCGCTGCCTGGAGTCGCTTGAGGAGGATCTGACGACGCCACCCGGAGGAGCGGAGCGCCACCTCCTTGCGCCCGGAAGCTGGTGCTGCTCGCATCACGGTGGTGGCTCGGTTGGCAGAAGGTCTCGCAGGCGCTAGGTCATCGAGAGAGGTGATGGAGGCAGAGCGGGACGGGGAAGGAGGGAGGGAAATCGAAGAGGGAAGAAGCAGGGGGATTTCGCCGGAGGGGAAGCGGCGTTGGGGGTCCGCCTGGGGAGGCGCGTTCGTGATTTGGGGATCCCCCCTTTTATCTCTTTTTTTTTTAACTGTCGGCTTAAAGAAGGGAGAGGGGGCGCTAATATAAAGGGTTTTATATTTTTTTTAATTATTTTATTATGAAAAGGTTGACTTTTACATACGACCTCGAAACGAGGCCCACCGCCTGTCGTCCATAGCGTTTTACCCCTATTCCGAACACAATGGGATATGTATCGCAAGTTGATTTGTTCGTCTCGATCAGTTTCCTTTGAATTTACATTTAAATCGCTATATTGAATTTTAAACGTACATTTCAAATTACCGGGGTCACATACTAACTCTAAAAATTCAATAAAAATATTTTCTAGCTTCGTATTAACGATACGGTCCTAACAAAACTAGTTTCGTCGAATTCAGAGACCGTTAGAAAAATGGCCAATTTCCAGTCGATTAAAATCAACTGAAACTGGTCAAACGCGTTTAACTGCGCCACGCTCACATATTGATTCGAAAAATTATGAAATTTGGAATCCAGCAATAATTTGACACTGCGGATCCAACAAAAGTGGTTTCGTCGAAATCCGAGGTCGTTTGCAAAATTTCCATTTTTAAGGGCCTGAATTCCATAGCAACTATTCCGAATTTTCAACTGGACATATCTTTTGATTCCCGCTATGAAATTTTGATTTTTCGGATTCGTTGGAAAGATATCATCAATTAGATCCTATTGTTTTTGGTTTCACTAAAATCCGGATTGTTTTGCACCCGGTACATTCAATTGAAGTTTGAAATTGAATTATCGAACTACCGCGCCATTTTCAATTCTATTTATAATTATATATAAATATTTATATTCTAACGACGACGTATATAATATATGCGTTCGAATTATATTCAAAATAAATTTCTCGTCGATATTATTTAAAATAATCTATTTTAAATCTTCAAAATTCGCTAAAATTGCCAAAATAAAAATTTTAAACTAGCTCAGAATTTCCAGGTTATTACAGATGGAGTCATTTGTTGGCTCATTTACGCCCCATAGGGCGGAGAGACGTATGGTTCAGGCATAATAATCCACATCGGTGTACCGGCCCTGACGATCCATGGGGCAGTTGCGGCTGTTCCTAAGACATGGGCTAGATAGTCTCGAATCGGTAGAGGACGATCCCTGGCCTCGGTTCATAGATGGAAATCCAATTTCCAAATACGTGACTTTGCGGTTTTATTTGTAAACCTATATATGGCGACATAGTGGCATGGGACGCTCATGTCGCCTATGATTGATACTTATGATTTGAAGTTGTTTTATACACTATGCACTTATAATAGTATCTAATGATTTGTTTTAAACGTATCAAGCATTCTTGGCTATTATAAGGTAAAAACCCTATCCTCCGGCTTGCGTTGCATTGTGTGATGGGAACTGGGTCTTATAATAGCTTCATTTTTCTTTATTTAGCATTGCGCTGTTTGTTTATGCACTGGTATTCTTGGGAGGAAACCCGTTCCGTGGTATACGGCGTGGTCCCTTGATTTACCGAACGTTGAAATAAAGATTAATAACTGTTTTAGTTCTCACACCAGTCACATGACTGACCTGGAGTTTATTGTTTTAACCTAAACTCTGGGTGCCCTTATTTTGTCACGGGCAGCTAGTAGTTTTGGTTTTGCAGATTTATATTCACAGGATCCTGAATTACAGCTGGAATGATATCCGGAAGGCTTTGTATCCGCATATCTCTTCTAGTTGTGTATTGTATTATTTTCCACTGCGATGTATTTAAATGTAATTTAAATCTCTGATATTTCTGTGTAATATTCATTTATACTCTGTATATTCTTGTATTCTGATGGAATTGTTGTAATAACAATGAAATGTTCTTCCGTCTGCGTCCTTTTGTGGCTTGTTCTCGAACTATCCGCGCTTTCCTCACCGGGGAAGTAACGGGTTTTTACAAGAATATTATGGGATTGTGGATTACAGACCTTGGAACATAATCTAGAGAATAACATGTTGTGGAATTATTGATAAACTTAAAAGGGGTAAGTTATATGATTGAAATTAATATGCAAGAGCAACTTGGTAATTTGGATAAGAAGTCAACGTGAATGGGAATAACCAAGTTAGATGAAAACCTGAGGAGGTAGAGGAAGCACATAATTGAATGTTTAGATATAGGGTCTAATAACACATTAAACTGAGGCGCTTGGATCAGTCCGTACGTTTGAGGGTGAATAACCCAACAGGGTAGGCCATCGTGGTATCATAAGGTACGAGTGGAGCGCACATTCATCTGATTATTATGGTGGCTCCGAAGGATTGAAAGGGGAAGCACGCTGCTTCCTGGGACATGGAAGGTGCTCCTGCTAGTCCTCTGTGGTGGTGTAGTGTTTGGGATGTGCTCACAGAGGTTGGGTCTGCGCATAACTACCCGGTGATTAGCCTTGACTGCAAAAGTAGCTTTGTACTCAGAAAGCTGTGATGAGGTGACACTAGAGAGATTCGGCGATCACCTTAACAGGGAGGTAAGGGTCAAGACCAACAAGAATAGTAGATCGTCGGGTAACCGTCATCGGTATCCAGTGGGATGCGAAAAGACTAGAGCTAAACCCAAGACGCCATTCACCTTTCACTATCGAGGTACGGTGGTTGAGGGGAGGCGCCAACTGGATGTTTAGATTGTTTGTTAAGGGCATGTCGCTTAGCTCTTTTAGTCTTTACTAGTTAAGGGAGGGGCTGAGGTGGGGCCATAGCCACCATGAAAAATAGACCTGAAGGATATCTGTATTTTGAGGCTCTTAAAGGTGGGCCTGTAAAGATATGAAAAAGCTCCTGATCGAGTTCCGTGTTTCTTGTACAACCCTACTATGAAACTCGGTGCACATCAGAGGTTATGTGCGGTTAAGGCATTGAATACGATTGACGATACATACGTGGGACAGTCTAGATACATGCATGTCTACTGTGGGTGGTGTATCGTAGATTTGAGGGTATTACTCTGTGATGGAATCTGATTCGATCGAAGTGGAATCCGTACACTTACGTAGCATAGTAATGACAGATATATGCTAAACGTAACATTGTTATATAGAGATTCGTACGTCACTCCGGCGTAGGATGTGGGACTGTGTACATTTTTGTGGCGTTAGGCGGAGACCGTGCGAGTGGGGTACCATGGGATGTACCTTAATTTGGGGGTAGCTACATACATTCCTTATTAGGATAATCCATTGGAAAGTAAATGGGTACGACATGTGTGTAAGCCTTGAGTGTTGTTTACCCAAGTAATGTAATAAATAAGAAAATGTGATTGAACAGTATATATAGGGTTATCCAAAATGTGTAGTTTAAATCCAGTCACCAGAACCTATGTTCTCACCCTCTCCTCATCACATACTCGCAGGTTAGATTTGTGGAAGAGACATGATAGCTTTGGATGCTAGTTAGCTAGTATTATTAATATGGTAAGGCTATACTTTGATTATATTATATTTTATCCATTTCGCTGTGAGATATTTTCTGAGCTCTGATATATATTATGTCTCTGTCTTTTCTGTAGGATACTAGAGCAAACCAACACGAGTTTCGATAGATTAGAATTTAAAAAAAAATCGGTCTATTGGAATTCGGGTTGTTACACACTGTACCAAAACCTGAACTTTTCATAGCATTTCAAAAATATTGTCTTGTATCAGATTTATTTATAAAGCACTTTAATGAGTCCAAAAGTTTTTAGAGCGCGTTCGAAACGCTGTAATAGCTGTTTTGAGTCTATAACTACTATAAACTATCCAGAAATTTTCACAGCGCAATAGAAACACTATAATAACTTTTTGAGTATAAAACCAGAGTAAATTACTCCAAATCCTCTCAAATTTGGACTTAAGCTGCCTCATCATATCATAAACAAACTGTCAAAAGTGGGGATGTTAAATCAAAGTAAAAAAGAGGCAAAACGTGTCAAAACCGATAACAAAGTAAGTTGTCGTGAGTTTTGCGAATTATGATGATTCGAGAAAGATATTTGATTGCTTTGGGGTGATGATAAACACTATATTATGTTCTACAAAGCTTTTGCATGAAGATAACAAGGAGTACTATGAGTATACTCGTCATCTACTTATTTCATAAGTTGTGTTTTAATTTAATGTTGCAAATGACTTCAAAATAATATATAGACTGCAATATTTGCTTCGGTAAGAAAACAACATATACGACTGATGATTGAGGATGTTGATGACTTATTATGACTAGCATAAAGTCTTGAAATCAAGAACATAAGGATTAATAGGGATTCGGGCAGACATAGAATACCTACGGTTTAATAGCTATAATTGAATTTTCGAAATGCATTACTCTGAAAAATGTTTTTTGTAAAACAATATTTACAAGTGTTCCTTTTCTTGATGATTCTTTTGGAGTTATAATCTGTTTTATCACAAAAGAGTTTCTTGGCACGTAAAATAAAAGAGGTTTATCTTTTGAAAGGAAGTTCTATAAGAGATATATAGTTATCTTTCAAAATGAGTATTTGCAGAGTGTTTACCCTTGCTTGATATAAAGAGTATTTTTGGAAGCAAATATTGATTTTAAATGTTTTGTGTAAAGAAGAACTACGTTGGCTTGATCCTATATCTAATTGCCCACCCATTTAGATAAAGGTACATAGGCAGTCACAAGTGGTAGCGATGCAGTTATTATATTAATAAAAATATTTTTTGTTTATTATTTGTTATTACATCTTGTGTTGGTGTATCTTTCATGTTTAAAATTTAAGCCATATTGACATATTTATCGAGATTGCAGGAATGAATATCGATGTCCATCTCACCAGAGTGACATAAAAGTAGAATTACGGCAATTGTGTTTAATTTTATATTTAAGAACACCCAGTGAATTAAATGAGTATTCTGATAGGTGGTATTTGTTAAAAATTCCATCCATTCCATTTTGTGAGGTTGTATACTTATTCAAATAAAGTGGTAGCTATCATTGTTTGTTTTGGACGAAAGGATTTTTGACAATTTTGACTTGTCCGAAATTACCGGAGCGTTATTGTTTCAGTCCGTTTTTATTAAATTAAAATATAAGTATATATAATGTTAAATAATGAATTTTCAACATGCATTTTAATTTACTATGATCACATGCTAACTCCAAAAATTACGAAATTTGAAATCTCGCTACACTTCATAAATATGGTTCTAACGAGCCTAGTATCATTGAATTTGGAGACCGTTTGAAAAATGGCCTTATAACTAGCTTTTATTGAAATTCAACTGAATTTTCGGTACGTGTTTATATAGCGTATGCTTGCATACGAACTTCAGTTGACTTGAAATTTAAAACCTAACAATAATTTGACATTCTAGATCTGATAAAGTTGGTTTTGTCATAAACGGAGGTCGTTTGAAAATCTGCTATTTTTAAGGTTTAAATAAAACCAATAAAATATAAATAAATTCAAAAACAACCCAATTTAAATTTAATATATCGTATATATCCAAATAAAATATTATATAGTTCCAAAACAAACATATTTGGGTTTATAACTCGATATTTTTAAAATCCAGATTCAATCGATATCCAATTTTTATAATAGATCCTTTCATTTTATTAAATAAATCGTTATAATTTATAAACGATTTCCATAGCGACTCTTTGAAGTTTTGATTTGGACATAACTTACAATTTATAATACGAAATCTCAATTTTTCATATTCGTAAGAAAGATATAATTAACTAGATCTTAATGTTTCTTGTTTCACAAAATTCCGACTTATATTGAATTCTACATATTCATTTTTACTTCAAAAATAAAATTTTCAAACTACCACGACATTACAAGCTCGTTTTATAATTAATATAAATTTATACATTCAAACTTTGTTAAAAATAAATTCTAAATCGTTAGTTCTTAAAATATATCATTTTAAATATTTAATCCCCATTAAATATTTCTTAATAAATTTTGGGTCGTTACATTTACTACGCCATAGATTGCATACTGCAACATCAGAGAAGTGATATAGGAAGTATTAAAAAGTGTTGGCATAGGCCAAAAATTATCTGTGGCAAAACTTTTCTTGGTGTTGTATTTTGTCGCGTTGCCTTAGAGTCAAAGGCAACATCTTTGTGACCCTAAGGCAACATCGGTATAGGTGTTTCCATAGGTACTAAATTTACAAAAATGTGGGGCCCACTAAAATCTGCATCCCGGGTTCATGGAATCCTATTGCGCCACTAAAATCTGTAGTCGGGTTCACGGAATCCTGTAGTAGGGCCCATATGCATTAATCTATTGCAACACTTTTACCATCCAATGGCAACACTATATCATAGCTACAACAACAATTAACATCGTATAGTGCAACATTATATAATAGCTAGGGCAACAACATATAACATACTGCAACATAACAGCAATTAACATCACATACTCAAATTAATAAAAAACTTTAATTTCAATTTAACCAGTAACACAAGTACTACTTGTTCAACTACAAAATAACAAAACATAGCCAGTAAATTCAGTTTTACAGCGTACTTACAAATACAGCTAGTACTAAATTCATGATTACATCAAACTAAAATTGTTTCAAAATATAGCGCGAGCCTCTAGTGCGTTTAGTGCCTCAGCTGCCTCCAGTACCTCTAGTGCCTTTAGTAACAAGTTCTTGAACAACTTCATCGTTGCCTCCTTCACCTGCAAAATAAAGCAGTTTTAAAGGTCATGCATTTCAGCAAAGCCTTTAGTACAACTAATGCATTTCATTACAACTAAATTCATGCATGTCTTAGTTACAAACTGATCCAATGCCTCGTTTATATTGCAACATAACATGAGTAGCATGCATGCTTCAGTTGCATTTCAGCACAAACTATGGTCATAGTATAACTGAGTTGCATTTCAGCACAAAGACATTTCAACACAATCTATGGCCTGCATACCTCAATTGTATAAATGCCTGATTGAAGAGACATGTCATGACCCATTCAAGTACAAACTTAACCACTGTTTCAATTACGAACTGATATGATCATTACTGATTGAAGAGAAAGTAAAATTCTTAAAATTCTGTGGTTCATTACTAAAGCCATGATCATCACACTATGCCATAGCAAGCGGCAAAACACTTAACAAAATAATGTAAAAATTTGACTGATGCTTCAGCAAGCAAAAATTGTAAGAACTCTGTAGTTCATTACTGTAGTTCGTTACCAGCAAACCGTAAAAATAAGCAAAAATACATACCAGCAGTGTGTGTCTGTATGCGATCTACGATTTTCAGAATTTGTAAAGGCCTTGGACTACAAAAACATGAAGTAAAGATGTTTATCTACCATATCTATCTAATTTGAATGTGATAATACATAAATTATACCTGAATTTTTTCACCTCCATAAAACATCAAGAGTACTTTGAAATCATCAACTAAAATTTTGTCCGGCATACACAAAATGGAGGAATTAACGTTAGAATGACATCAGTTACAAAAAGAAGCCACGAATATGATTCATCAGTTACGTGTAAAATAAAACAGTCGCCTCACTAAAATGTAATCAAGGCAGAAACGACATTTTCTTACTTAAATTGTGTAAAACAGTTACCTGAATAAATATGATAGTGATACACATAAATTAGGAAGCATTGTCTTTCACTTTGCTAGGTGGAAGGTGGATTCGTCTTATTAGGACATCATTTCTACACCAACAAACATCAAAATCTTGATTTCATATTACATGATCAGGCTGGATATCTTCAAATCTTCATTTTCATATACTCTTTCGTTTTCACACCAATCGCTCGGCAATTTCTTGATAAGATTGTGGAACATCTTATCAATTGGATCTTCTATATAAAACACCTGTTGTACTTGTGAAGCCATAACATAAGGATCAGATTTCTGGCACAATCGATTGAAATTGACACGAGTCAGCCCATATAGATCTTTCTCTTCTTTGTACCAACAATACTTAAATAAAACCACACTAAATTCTCCCCAATAATCTATATCTAATATTTCTTCAATTGATCCATAGTAATTAACTTCACCAACCAATGGATTTTGATCTTTCGAACTTGTAAAGCTAGTAGTCAAGGCTGTCAAAAATACACCACTATTTTGTGTTGTACATTTGGCATCTCTGAACCTTGTATAAAATCTGTATCCATTGATAACATATCCAGTTAACCTCTTAGCTGTTCGAAGAGGGCCCATTGCAAGCAGTTGTACTCGTTTTGAAATGTCCTCTTTTTTCCCAACCGCTTCCGTCAACCACTTTCAAAATTCTTCATTGTGCTCTCTCTCTCTTTTATTATTTTTTGATGATAAATGACCATCAATTAAAGCTCGATGTTCCCTAGAATAAAGACCTGGTTAATAAAATATAGAAACAAAGTTTCTAATTTTTTAATACCTACTAAAATAAAAATAAAAATAAAACTTAAAACTTTTTCAAGTAAACTGTCAATTTCCTCGTTACCGCAATTGAATAGAACGTAACGGTGACATTCCTTCCATTGAGAATTTTTAAGATGAACAACTTTGCCATCTTTGTTTCTTCTTGGGCCAATAGGATATTCCAGATTCTGTAGATAGGTTTCAAATTGCATTTTTCCTGCTCCATCGCCACCTAAGAACCTTGTACAGAATATCAAACATTCGTCTTCAAGATAACCTTCGGCAACGGATGCCTCAGGTTTACTTTTGTTGCGAACATATGATTTCGGTTTACAAAGATAACGCTCAAAAGGAAACAAACAACGAACATGTGCAGGTCTTCCATATTCAAGTTCCTTGCATAAATGAACTAGCAAGTGCACCATTGTATCGAAGAAAGAATTTGGGAATATCATCTCAAATTGACAAAGAATTTTCACAATTTCCTTTTGTAGCCTCTTGAGATCAGCCAAATCGATAGTTTTACTCCGAAGTCTTCTTACAAATGCACCTAACCTTATCATAGGTATTGCAACTTCAAGTTTTACAGATTTCTTCACAGCAAACTATAGCAAGTAATGGAGAAGAAAATGAGCATCATGGCTCTTATACCCAGCAATTTTCCTCTCTTTCTTATTTACATACCGGCTGATATTAGCTGAAAAACCATAAGGCAGTTTAGCATTCTCCAACACCGAGAAAAATATTTCTTTCTCCTTGTTCTTCATTTCAAATATGGAAAACCCTCATCTCAAGGTAATTCCCATCAGCTGATAGAATCGGATGAAGGACCTCCCTGATGCCTATCTCTTGTAAATCATATCGACCATTTAAATGGCCTTTCGATTTCCCATCAATATTTAGTAAAGTACCAAGTATGTTATCACAAATGTTTTTCTCTATGTGGAAAATCTTCTTTTATAAACTCTAACAAATCGCTGAATGCAGATTCGGTGATTATATATAGGCATTTTAAAGAATAAAGCCTGAAAATGAAACTTAATCATGAAAATTTAGTACACCCGGGATATAGTGGCTGCTTTCCCTCTTTAGCATGTTGATGAAATTTTCTAACATTGACATCTGTTCCATTTGATCCATTAGAAGATCCGCATTCATTTTTCTACATATTTCCACAAATACATTGCAACATCTCATCGAAATTAGCTCCAAAATCTATTCATGCTTCACAATCCATATCGTTATCGCTCCTTTCAGGCTCTAAACAGGAAACCTCACAAATGCATTTCACGTACAATTCAGATGGACCATTCCAAATCATATGGTCGTAGACTTCCTCTTGACGATGCCACTTGCGATTATGACACTTTCTGCAAGGGAATGTAATTTCATCACCTACCGCGAATCTTGAAAAAGTATTTCGAATAAACGGTTACACTCCACTGATATATTCTTCACTGTACTTAGGAAGTTATGCCCAAGTTTTTCCTCGTTATTCATCACTAATTGACAAACAAATAACATAAACAAATATCATTTAGCCATGACTATAATGACAAAGACAAACACAATAATAAAATCAGGAATATGATTACACCTGAATGCATAAGTAAATTAGTAAATTAGGCAACACAACAATAAATCAGAAAAAACTGAAATATACATTGAGTGATACCTTAAGCAATAGATTAAATCGAAGCCCAAACTGAAATTTGAAACCCAAATGAACCCCAATTGAAGACCTAATTGAAACATTGAAGCCCTAATTGAACTTGAACTCGAACTTGCCCTAATCGAACCCCAATTAAGCTTGTAAACTTGAACTTTTAGTCCTAATTGAATCTGAGAGTGAGTGTTTGAGAGATTGAATGATTAGCACAGAAATGTGTTTATTTTTATGCTTATATCTTATATTTATTGTATATAAATAAATGCTACTTTGGGTATTTCGTGTGTTTTTACTGGTCATTGATTAATTGTCTCCTTCATTAAATAAAAGACCACTGATAACAAAAAGAAGCTACTTTCCCATCTCAAAAAGTTTTCAATCACAAAGGAAGCCGTAGCACATTGGTTAAGGCATGGAAATCTGTATAGAAAGACTTGGGTTCGATTCCCATCAAACTCTCTTTTTGCTGAAGAATGGAACGCGTTCACACTGCCTCCCTTGCTTTGAAGAATTTATGGATTAGTGATTTATAGTGTATATATATATTCATATGTATGAATATATGATATACACTAATAAATATTTCAAGAATTTGAAGTATTCTTCATAGATAAATCAAAGGGAATCTTTCATTTTTACTCTCCATAAAGATGAAGATTTGATTAGATAGATGCCTATCATGATGCCAATCAATTTACCAATCAACCTCAAATCTCTTGGAAAATGCCAATCAATTTGCCACATGACCAATCAAAAGAGGAAAGATGCATGGAATATTTCAAGTTTATCTTTTCTCTTTTATTTGTGAATATATTATTTTCAAGAGGTTGAGTCATGGCCCATTAGAGGATTAGGGTTTTTCAGTTCACCTATATAAGCACATGTATACCCATTGTAACAATCATCTCCATTTTTCTTTATTCTCTTCTCCATTAATAAAAGTTCTTCTTTTATTTCTGCAATTTTCTTTTTCTTAGCAATCGGTGTTGTCTTCACAATTAGTTTTGGAAGAGCACCAATTGTATTTTACATTTTTTGTTAGTGATTAGTCATTTGATTAGTTTCAACGACTATCCTAATTTACTTTCTGTGTTCTTCTTTTCCTACAATTTTACTTTCTGCATTTTATTTCTGTTTTGCATTTTAATTTCCAATTGATAGTTGTGATCTGATCATCGGTTCAATTAGATTTGTTCTGAATCGGATCGCAGTTTCAATTTTTATTGTCTTCATAAACCAACCTCGAAAATCGTCTAACTCGCCCAAGAGATTAAATAAATAATTTGATTTTAATTTACCTCCCAGTGTTCGACCTGTATGCTACACACCTGTGCGCTTGCAGAATTTAATTTAAATATCACGCTTTTCTAGCGTCGATCATTGAATGACTGAGTATTATGTTTGAGAGTGAGTGTTTGAGAGGTTGAGTGAATATTTTGTTAAGTGTTTTGCCGAATTGTTTTTGTTTCTCGCCATAAACATTATTTCTCACAGATCGCTAACCTGGATCGTTGGATCGTGTTGACGCAAATTGATAATTTTATTTACCCGGCTACTGCAACGCATGGTTGATATCTATGCTAACACATTGTAGCATGCGTTGCAATAGACAAAAAAAACAACATAACTAAGGCAACATTGTAGCTAGCAACACCATGGATTTTCGTTGTAGTAGGCCATCTATGGCGTAGTGATTAGAGATCCATTTTTTTCTCATGCCAAGCATCATCCACCCTTGACGATCAAAATTTCCACATGTCAAGCATTATCCACACTTGACGATCCAGCTCTTATTGTGCCAAGTGTGAACCACACCTAGCAATTAGTAACCTCGTTGGATTCTTATCAAGCATCGGCTGCACTCTACGATCCTTAGTTGCATTAAGCTCCTACCAAAGCATTAACCATACTCGGTGATCTATGACTTTGGTAAGTTATTGCCAAGCCTTAGCCATACTTGACAATCTATAGTCACCCCGGGCCCCTACTGAGTACCGACCATACTTGACGGTTTATAATCTCAGTGGATTCTTATCAAGCATCATCCATACTTGATGATCCACAGTTGCACCAAGCTCTTGCCGAGAAACAACCATACTGAATGGTCCAACCTTACCGGGTTTTTGTCAAGTGTCAACCATGCTCGAGGATCCTAGTTAAAAGGACCTATGTTTGAGTGTGCTTAACCCTTACCAGGGAATAATCTTACTTGAGGTTCCACAAACACGACGAGTTCTTGCCGAGCATGAACCTTTTTCGACAATATTGATTAAAAGGATCCACATTTGGAGCCGCTTACCCCTTGTCAAGCACCAACTGCAATTGATAATCGTAAGTAGATGACCATGCCATGTTTTTAATAAAATTTCCCATTTCTTATCATGCGTCATCTGCACACGATGATCCAGTAAATTGTTAAAGTTTGAAATTGGATTTCTAGTTTCATGCTTGACGAGCATCAATTATACTCGCCAAGCTTTTTTAATTAAAGTAAAAAAATGTAAGCATTTTTATATCAAAAGAAGCCAATGGTTCGTTTCCTTCATAGAGCTAGCTGGAGAATCTAACTGGATCCCGTACAAGAGCAATAGGTGTAGCCATTCGTTATAGGTTTATTAAAATAAAAAACAAATATAAAGGTTCATCATCGTCCAAGAGCATGCCTAGGGATCTCGCTGGATCTCGTACATGGTAAGAGACTTAGTTGTTTTATTGTCCAAAGTTCAAGCCAAATCATCAATTGATGATGATTTCTCCATGCGAGCTGGGTCCACTCCTGTCTCGCGCGACCAATGACTGCTCTTGGTCTGTGGTCCGGGCCCTGCTCAAGACATACTATTGAAGTTGTCCCTTCCTCACTTGCTCTTCGGTAACATTCTGCAGGTGTCTGCATTATTTTGTATTATATCCGACTATTAAATGAAACTAAAAGAATTTCCGAGATGCTCACTGCCGTTTTGTTGGTTCCCTTCCAATTGGCCTTCTCGTTGGAAGGCGATCTTTAATATCCATGAATATCCTTTCTAGACTCACATTCAACCTTGTATATGAGTTGTATTTAGGCCCTCTCTTAATTTTGTCTCTTCGGCCCTAATTGTCCTCGACTTTATGCTTTCGCTTATCATTATAGAGTCGGACGGTCCTTTTTCCTTAACAACATTGATCCTGAGGACCTCACAGTCTGTCATCCCATCCTCTTTCCTAAGAAACCTATCAATTTTATGGTATAATTCACTGAGATTCATTGGGGGTTCCATTCCAGTGACACCTTGAAGTCGGTGTTATCCAAGACTCCAGACACAACATCCCATAGAACCGTTAGTGGATCTAGATGATCCATCATAGCAACTGCCACATTAAACTTACCAGAAAAATAGGAAGAGTGTATTCAATCATCTATTTTATTGTCGTCAATGTCATCTCGTTCTTGGGTTGCGTGCTATAATCCTAAAACTTTCCTATGAACTTTTTAATTAGCCATGTCCAGCTACTAATTGATCCGTTCTCAAGTTGTCTAAATCATTGAGCAACTGAGTCCAAAAGAAAACATGGAAAACACTTGGCAATCACTTCCTTCAATGCCCCCAACACTTCCATGCGTTTTTTATATCCTATAAGGTAAATATTTAGATCTTTCCTCATGTCATAAGCTTCCGACACAGAAGTTTGAAGTCCGGTGGATTTCTAGAGTTCTCGATGCTCGAAGTAGATGGACTTCAACGCACATTGTCAGGATCCTGATTGGACGAGCCTCCTGAGTAACTTGATTAATAATCTAAACAATCCTATTTCCACTGCCTAACATCATTCTTCAATCATCCATATCAGTATCCACATCTCGAGCACTAAGAATTTCCAAGCTAGATCTCTTCCTCTAATAGACAAGTTCAGATTAGTACCAAACTAGTTTTTAGGAGCTGTCGTCTCCCCTTGTTGATTCATGTTTCCACCGTAAACTTAATCACCATTTCTTGCTTCTAACTTCTAAGTAATATCCATGCGCACTCATGCATCTAGAAGTGTGACGATGATAACTGGAAGTGCGCAACCCGACTGAGCTAGATCTATACTAATAAAGAAATCCAGATCGGTACCAATCGAAGGAAAATGTTGGTAGTTTGCATCCGAGTCACGGATAGTAGTTGCCAGTTTGTAGGGTCCAATTACAACATCTCGAGCCAACCTCCTCACCATCCGGCTTGTCCGATTTGGTTGAGGAAATTGGTCGTTCCACTTGTCTTCTATGCGTATCTTCCTAACGCTCCAAGCGAGTCTGAAGCCGATTCATCCCTTATCAAACTAATAGAGGGATTTTGTGAAAACCCGGAAAACTAGAACCAATTTAAAATTTTATTTTAAGGAAATTTTGTGAGAAAAAGCGTCAAAATTTTAAAAATTCCATTTTTAAATTAAATTATTAAAAGAAGAAAAAAAGGTTTTTAAATAAAATTATGATGTTATTTATGAATGATTTCAAATTTAATCCTAATAAACAGTTATTTGTAATTAGAAAAATAGTGATTTATAACAAATGAAATGTGTATCAAATTGTATGTATATTTGTAATAATTAACTTCAAAACAATTGATAATAAAAGAAAATAGTAGTTGAATCATTGTTTTATTAAAATCTTTAATATAAGAGTTTTAGGATTATTAATAATAAATCAACACATAAATTCTATGCTCATTCACATTTCGTTCAAGTTTATTTTGCTTTCTTTTCTCTTTTCTAATTTCATCAAATTCACTACCTCTTTTCTTTCCACTCTATTTCTGCATTAATTACGTATTCATTTCTTTCCTTGATCTATGAATTTATTACCCTCCATTCTATTAATTTATTTCTCTTCATTTTATTTTCACACATGTATTCTTATTTCTTAAATTTACATCCCTTTATTTCTCCTTTCCTTTTTGTTTGCATGAGCATTGAATAGGTTTTTAAATTCTGAAACGTTAATATTATATATTTTGAAAATTGAAAAGTAATATAAATGTGTATTTTAGCAATGTTGGTTACAGTAATAATGAAATATTTATTTAATTGAAAATTCGTACCTATTGTTATATATCGTAGTTTAAAAATAATATGAATTAGCATAACTAGAAGACAACCTTTTATTTTCTTCCTAGAAATTATAATCTAATTTAGAATTTAATGTTGAGATGAATTGGAATTCTTGGGTAATAAAAGGAAAAAATGTAATCAATGGTTTTAGATAGAGAAACATATGTACAAATGAGTATAAAATTTGTACATAGTATTTAAAGATATTAATTGTTGGTCCCTCATTTATTCGATTTATATCATAGTTATCTTTTGTTTACCATTTCATGTATCGTTCCTTTTAAAACTTCCACCTACCACTACTTTCTCATTTCAACCTACCATCTCATATTGTTGTTTTCCCTTACCATTTACAACCTGCCATCATCTTTAGTCTATATTCCAATTATCTCGTTTCCTCGGTCATTTACTTTTGAATTTTGAATGTGAGATAAATATTGCCACCTCAGCCTTAGTAAACCACGTTTAATTTATTTGTAACTTTCCTAATACAAAGAGGTGTCTAAGTTAAATAAATCATGTATATATCTTTCCATTTCTCATTCTCTATCAGAAAACTCTAATTCTCCTTCTTCCTTTATGAATCTAGATCTACATCTCAAAAATTCATGGAGAAAATTTTCCTCAAAATCCATTTGCAAATGACCGAAGAAATCAAGGCAAACAAATCCTATATTCCTTTTTCTCTCTCTTGTCATCTCCTCTCTAATATCCAAATCCGTAAAATCCTAAAATCTCTTCTCCTTTTTCCTCTTTCTTTTTCCTTACTTCAGCCTCTACTAACCTTAACCCAAAATCCGCTAAACCCGAACCCTAAGTTTGAACGAATAAGAAAACACGCGGCCTTGGTTATCCGAAAGAAGAAGAAGGTAATTTTAACTTAATTAATTTTAAAATATTATTAATACAATAAAATTCGTAACTTGTCCATATATTATCGGAATCGCATGAAACAAGAATCGTTTAGATCGTGGTGGAGTCTACTTCATTTTAGCAGCGACCAGAGAATTTAGATCGATCTAAAATTTTGAGGAATTACAAAGCACTGTGAGATTTCTTATTTAAAAATTAAAATTAAAAATTTAATTGTTATTACGATGGAGATTTTTATATATCCGCTGTTAAGATTCAGATTCTGTGTTGTTCGTGATTTGATTTGAAACATTTTGATTGTGTTGGTCTGTTGGATTTAATTGGATGTGATTGAATTGGACAAAATTTTAAATACAATAATTTTAATTTTATATACATGAATGATAGGATAAAATAAAAATTAATTTTTATTTGTCATGTTGAAAACAGAAATTGTATACAAATAAATTTCCCTTTTTATTCATCATTAGAAACATAGAAAATGTTATGCAAATAAAATTCCTTTTTATTTGTCATGTTAAACATAGAAGTTGTATACAAATAAAAATTCCTTTTTATTTGTCATGTCAAATATAGAAGTTGTATACAAATAAAAAAAATTCCTTATTTATTTGTCATGTTAAATATAGAAGTTGTATACAAATAAAAATTCTCTTTTATTTGTCATGTTAAATATATAAGTTGTATACAAATAAAAAATCCTTTTTATTTGTCATGTTAAATATAGAAGTCGTATACAAATAAAAATTCCTTTTTATTTATCATGTTAAATACAGAAGTTGTATACAAATAAAAATTCCTTTTTATTTGTCATGTTAAAAATAGAAGTTGTATACAAATAAAAAAAATTCTTTTTTATTTGTCATGTTAAACATAGAAGTTATATACAAATAAAAATTCCTTTTTACTTGTCATGTTAAATATAGAAGTTGTATACAAATAAAAATTCCTTTTTATTTGTCATGTTAAATATAGAAGTTGTATACAAGTAAAAAAATTCCTTTTTTATTTGTCATGTTAAATATAGAAGTTGTATACAAATAAAAATTCCTTTTTATTTGTCATGTTAAATATAGAAGTTGTATACAAATAAAAATTCTTTTTTATTTGTCATGTTAAATATAGAAATTTGTATACAAATAAAAATCTTTTTTATTTGTCACGTTAAATATAGAAATTTGTATTCAAATAAAAATCCCTTTTTTATTTGTCATGTTAAATATAGAAATTTGTATACAAATAAAAATCCCTTTTTTTATTTGTCATGTTAAATATAGAAATTCGTATGAAAATAAAAATTCTCTTTTTATTTGTCATATATGAACATAGGAATTGTTGAAAATAAAAATTCTTTTTTTTATTTGTCATATATGAACATAGGAATTGCTGAAAATAAAAATTCTTTTTTTTATTTGTCATATATGAACATAGGAATTGCTGAAAATAAAAATTCTTTTTTTTTATTTGTCATATACAAACATAAGAATTGTTGAAAATAAAAATTCTCTTTTTTTTATTTATCATATATGAACATAGGAGTTGTTATTCAAATAAAAATTCTCTTTTTAATTGTCATGTGAAATGTAGAAAACATGTAGACAATCAAATTCTCCTTTTTGTTTGTCATTAGTAGCATAGAAATTGTTATGCAAATAAAATATTATTTTTATTTGTCATATGAAATATAGAAAACATGTAGATAATAAAATATTCCTTTTTATTTGTCATATGAAATGTAGAAAACATGTAGACAATAAAATATTCTCTTTTTTTTCATATGAAATGTAGGAAACAAGTAGACAATAAAATGTTATTTTCTATTTGTCATATGAAATGTACAAAACAAGTAGACAATAAAATATTCTTTTTTATTTGTCATATAAAATGTAGAAAACATGTAGACAATAAAATATTCCTTTTTATTTATCATATGAAATGTAGAAAACATGTAGACAATAAAATATTCTCTCTTTTTTTGTCATATGAAATGTAGGAAACAAGTAGACAATAAAATATTCCATTTTATTTGTCATATGAAATGTAGAAAACATGTAGACAATAAAATATTCTCTCGTTTTTTTGTCATATGAAATGTAGGAAACAAGTAGACAATAAAATATTCTTTTCATTTATATATATGAAATGTAGAAAACATGTAGATAATAAAATATCCCTTTTTATTTATACATATGATAAGGGAATTTGTAGACCAATAAAAATATTCTTTTTATTGTACATGTTAATAATAGAATTGTTAGAATGTGTTAAACAATAAAAAATACTCTTTTTATTGTAACATGTAAGTCATAGAAATTGTCAAAATAATTTACACAATAAAATTTTCTTTTTATTGTATATGTGAACATAGGAATTGTCAAAATTATTACACATGAAAAAGAGACATGTATAGGAAAATTTGTTGAAAACATTAAAAATGATATTTTTAATCTATATGTTGATTCATTACAAAAACAAACATATTTAGGAAAATTTGTTGAAAACATTAAAAATAATATTTTTAATGTACATATTGATTCATTATAAAAAGATACATGTATATGAAATTTGTTGAAAACATTAAAAATGATATTTTTAATGTATATGTTGATTCATTATAAAAAGAATCATATGTTGGAAAATTTGTTGAAAACATTAAAAATGATATTTTTATTATATATAATGATTCATTATAAAAAGAGATATGTACAGGAAATTTGTTGAAAACATTAAAAATGATATTTTTAATGTATATGTTGATTCATTATAAAAAGAATCATATTTAAGAAAATTTGTTGAAAACGTTAAAAATGTTTCTAGGTTAAGATATGTTTCGTTTTGTTGAAAACACCACTTTAAACGTATCAGTGAAATCGTCGAACGATTTATATTTATACATATAAATATAAAATTAAACGAATCGCGCGCGGTAGTTCTCGTTTCGGCAATCATAACTTTAAACGATTATACCGAAAGATCCGACCGTCGGATTTTCCCAAAAATGGAACCGTTAGGTTCGCTTTGGGAAGATCTTTCCAATATATTAAATTTGTTAAAATCCAACGGTTAGATTTCGCAAAATGTGTAATTCAAATTTGGTTAAAAACAAAGCCAGGACGACGTAACGTCCCGAACGTCGTTAAATCAAAATGGGCTATTTTTATATAAATAAAAATAGCGATAAATCGTTATAAAATAATATTAACGATATGAAATGTTTTAAATTACATATATTCGAGAATTATTTGAAAAGACCGGGTTCAATCTCATTTCAAATAATTATACGACGATTTAAAACGAAGTCACTGAAGACGATGGTCGAAGACCGGCGATCTTCACATCGAATGGACGACTACTGATGCCTTTGATTGGAGTTGCTGCCTCAAATGGGTTACAATGGTAGTTGTCCGGATGTAACAACCCGCTCATTCCATGATAGTAGATTTAAATATTTTATTTAAATATATCGTCATATCCGATGTATCACTCAAAATATCGTTTTTCACAAACGATAAAATTAGGACTCGAGACCACTTCCATTGAGTCCGGAACGTCGTTTACAACATTTTTGACTATAAGCATCAATATGTTTGGAGTTAGTGAAATTTGGGACCTTGGTTGTGTCATGAGTTATCTAACCTAGCCAACTTTTATAACTCACCTAGCTCCCTCCTCCTTCATTCATTCTTCCTCATACTTCACAGAATAGAAAAATGGAGAGTGGAAAGGGAAATTAAAATTCCCTAAGCTAGGGTTTTCAATCTAAAGCTCAATTCATGTGCAAATCCAATTCTAAGACATGGGTAAGCTTCTCTACCTCTTCTCTATCTCCATAGTTCATCATTTTCGGATTTTTGCTCTTGCTCTAAAACATATATTCCCTTATGTATGTTCATGAGGTGATTTTGGAGGAGCTAATGAAGAAAGATAGGTTCTTGCTCGAATTAGAGCTTGTTCTTCATCGTTTGCAACCAAGGTGAGTTCTTTATGAACTCACATCTATGCCACAAGTTATTGGCTTGTACAAGTGTAATTTAGTGTTCTTATGAGTTTTCATGTGCTAATGAATTGGTTATGTTAGTGTAATTTAGTCGATTTCATGTGTTCATGTTTTCATGTTTTCATTGAATTGGCAGTTATGATTAGAATTGTCCACACAACCTAATTCATATGCCATGAGTTGTCATGGTGATATTGTGGAGCTCTGTTGTTGCCCCGACAAAGTTCTAAGTCTTCACAAGTCGCTTGAATCACATTCGATTGCTTTAGTTAGAGAATTAGTTCATTTTCAAATATATAATCGAAATCATAGCAATCTCATGTATGTGTGTGTGTGCATGTTTGTTGGTGTTATAAGATGTTTCGGTAAGCCTTAGATGCTTCAATTTCATCTAGAAATCATCATATACCATCACCATTGGTCCGGGGCCCGTCCGAGGCTGATTGCACATTCATTAGGAAGCAAAATATTTAATTGCTTCAGCTCAGATGTCTGACCAAATAGGTCGGACGTCTGTCCGATGTCTGTCCAAACTCTCGGGAAAAGAGTTTTCCTGACAACAGATGGTCCTGGAGGTGACAGACGTCTGTTGGCTAAAAACTGTTGTTGACCAGTGGAGACCACGGTCAATAGTTCAGGCCCATCCAGGCTCTTTCCCGGCCGGAGCTCGGGCCGCTCGGACTTCGTTTGTGAACTTCAGCTTTACAAATTCACAGATTCCAGCAGCTCGATTCATCGACATTGATATTTGTTTGATTCATTGAATATTGATCTTTAATTGACTCTATTCTCATTTTTTCATGTGAATTGCATTAGAAATCGTTCTTCAGCCCGTGCGCTCAATTTTATGAATCTATTTACTCGTTAATTCAGGTTTGACCCTCGATATTAGTTCGGTTTTGATTCACGACTCTAAAACGTGAATTATTGACCCGATATCCTTTGAGTCTAATCCGATATAGTTTAAAAACTTCAGGTGCTAGTTTGGGATTTCGATTCGTTCGTTGATCGAAATTACAACCGTTATCCCTTTGATTTCATGTATGTTATTGTAATGTGAGTTTATGTTTTATGATTTTTGTGTTCCCTTCGCTACGGCGACGGTTTTTATGAATAATTGAATCACAATGGATAACGGGGTTTTATAGTGTCAATGGGCATCGAACCAGTGTTTAATCAGATTTTAAATTCAAATCCTTTCAAAATAAATTCGATTTCTAAACCCGGTTACGATTCTACTGATTTATATACGAATCCTTATCCTATCGATCGGACGAGAAATTTAGTTTATTTACCTTAGTAAAACTGAGCACTATGACCCCTTATATGTTTACTTCAACGAAAAACCCTTGGACTCGTGCGTTCGAACATTATAACGACCCGGAAATTTGGACGATCTTGGTTATCCAATATATAACACATATCGAACATCCAAGGATCGAAAATAACCGAAAAGTTAATGAAAAGAAGTTAGAGGGTGAGAATAGATAAGGTAGAAACTTAGAATAGAAGAAGAAGAAGAAGAACACAACATCAGAGTAACATGAATCTCACAGCGGAACGAACAACATATAATAGATAACATATCCTTGAAATAAAATCAGTATATGTATACAATAACATTATCAGAGTACAACACTTACAACACATCGGAAATAACTATAGCTATATAATCCTGAAGCCTCCTGCTCCAAGCTCTTCCGGTATATATGTAAATCCCGACTACTTGACTGCCCGTACAAAATTGGGCACCCAAGAGTTTAGGGGAAACAAAACAAAATAAACTACAGGTCAGTCATGGGACTGGTATGAGTAAAACAGTTTAAAACAGTTTGAACAAGTAAACGATATCTCATAAGACCATGCCGTATAACGGAACGGGGTTTTTCCCTTATGAGAATCCAAAATATCTTTATATCAAAAACCTTTTGATATTATAATAATGTCTATCAACCACAATATAATAATCATCTAGCAGTAACGTTTTCATCTCATGTTCTACATATATAGTATACAATCAAAACCGCAAGCACGTATTGGGTAATGGATTTCCAACTATGACAAGGTATGGAACCACCTTTCGCTAGTGTACCTCTAGAGAGGAATACACTGGGTTCAACAAGAACATCTTGCAACTCGGCCACACATGACCAACCACTCATTTCGCTTGAGTGTATCGAATGTATATCACCAACGGTTGGGATCGGCAACCGTTTCCCGAATGGGACAACATCGACAATAGATTTTTAGAAATAAATGAAACTCTAGATCAGGTGATTATACACCCTAATAGGTGCGACCTACATAGCTATGCTGCCTATCCAATTTTTGTCATTTCCAGATGTGAGGCTAGAGGCCACGCTTATCTCTTTACATATCATATCTTCATTCACTTAGAATGGCACATCGTCATACCCTTTAAATCACAAATTGATTTATCCAAAAATAACATGGGTATACAGCTAAGAGAAACAAATTCCTCCGCCACCAACGTAATTACGTTTGAAACGATCAACTTACGTGATCTATTAGATATACTCTGTCAGACCTTCGTCCATACAAGTTGTCCTGGGATTGGACAAACCGAAGGCACTATTCAGTATATCCATCTTAGGCACTGTTATCTAAGATTTACACAATAGCCCTTGCACTTTACTCCGTCTTCAATTATCTTTAGCATATATGATTCGCAATGTTTTGCCAATACATAGTGGTTCTTTGGATAATAATCCAACCGGTCTCTCCATATTAACAACGTTAAAATGGTCAAAACTTCGATAGTCTGTGATTTAACAATCAAAAAAACAGGTGTGCAAACAACGATATTATTTCCAGGAGGAAATTATATTGATCAATCATCATTCAACATTTATCTCTTTATTTCATTAATTTACTTATCTCCTGTTTCCATATATTCTAAATTCTTATTTTCTATTATTAGAAAACATTTCTGATTGTTGTTTGGAAAACATGTCCAAAACTCCTTCAAGATCAAACCTTACCATTCCTTAGTTAAGAAGGAAGTCAATCAAGTTGGGGTATAATTACCGCTCAGACCATAACTGAACCACGATTTAACTTCGAAATAGTCAAAGTTTATCTTTTAAACCTTTAACAAACTTCTTTACGTCTCTCTCGGATTCAATTTGCGAATCCACTTCTTTATTGAAAACATTGGTTATAACGATAGCGTTATAATCCCTACTTTCGAATTTATTTAACTTCAAATATACTTTTATTCTTAAATTTGAATAATTAACCTAACAACTAATTTATTTATAAACAAATCTTGATTTAAACACCAGAAAGTATAAGTACTTTCCCGAATTCGATATAATCGAATTCGACCTATAACTCCCTTTTGAGTAAATCTCTATTTGATTAACTCTTCTTCGAATAACTAATATTCGATAACTCTTTCTTTTTGAATACACTATATTCAATAATCTACTTTCGAATAACTCTTATTCGATTAATCTCACTTCGATTAATCTATAATCGATAACTCCTTTCGATTAAACTAAAATCGATTAACTCGTTTCAATTACTAAAATCGATAACTCCTTTAACTTAACTCCTTTCGAATAACTAGATTCGATAACTCCTTTCGAATAACTAGATTTGATAACTCCTTTCGAATAACTAGATTCGATAACTCCTTTCGAATAACTAGATTTGATAACTCCTTTTAACTCGATTCGAATAACTAATATTCGATAACTCCTTTTTCTCTCAATTCGAATAACTAATATTCGATAACTCCTTTTAACTCGATTCAAATAACTAATATTCAATAACTCCTTTTTCTCTCGATTCGAATAACTAATATTCGATAACTCCTTTTAACTCGATTCGAATAACTAATATTCGATAACTCCTTTTAACTCGATTCGAATAACTAATATTCGATTACTCCTTTTTCGACTAACTCTAATCGATTTATTCTAATTTGATTAACTCTATTTAATTACTCTATTGGTCAACTCTAACTCTAACTGGTTAACTCTAACTGGTTAACCCTAACTGATCAACTCTAACTGGTGAACCCTAATTGATTAACTCTAACTGGTCAACCCTAATTGATAAACTCTAACTGGTGAACCTAATTGATTAACTTTAACTAGTCAACCCTAACTGATCAACTCTAACTGGTTAACTCTAACTCTAAATGAGTAATTCTAATTCTAATCGATTTATTCTAACTCTAATCGATTAATTCTAACTGATTAACTTCTCTAACTCATTTTGATTAACACATTTTGATTAACACTACTCGAATAACTAATATTCGATTAACTTCTTTGAATAACCAATATTCGATTAACTCCTTCGAATAAATTATATTCGATTAACTCTCTTCTTCGAATAACTAAATTCGATTAACTCCTTTGAATAACTAAATTCGATTAACTCCTTTGATTTATTCCTTTTCTGTTTGTTTACTTAACAAATAACTATTCCCTTTTCAATTCTATTCATTTAACAAATAAATATTTCTTGTATATTTTCTTATTTATTTAACAAATAAATATTTCTTTTATCTTTTATTTATTTCCTATAAATAAATGATCCTTTATATTTGTTTTTACAAATATTCCTTTATATTTGATTTCACAAATATATTCCTTTATATTTGATTTCACAAATATATTCCTTTATGTTTGATTTCACAAATATATTCCTTTATATTTGATTTCACAAATATATTCCTTTATATTTGATTTCACAAATATATTCCTTTATATTTGTTTTGATTTTATAATTACTTCCTTTTATAAGAACCCTTTTCCAGTTATATATAAAATCCATTGATTTTATAGAAATAATTTATTTTCAAAATATACTTTGAAAATCTCCCTTTTTACATCCCAGTATTTTCTTATGGTATTTAACGTACCATATAACAATGATCGGTACCATTCAACCATATACAATCATCAACAGATTTCATATCACATCATATAACACAATATATGAACAGAACAGTATTATAAATATTGAGGAGTCCAGTTGGACCCCTCCAACCTGTTTCCCTGCATCACAAATGTTAAACAACACAAATAACACGAATATAAAATATTCTGATAAACAGGATTTATATTCGATTAACGATTTATATATATATATATATATATATCGTTATTTATAATTTCAAGCAATACATACACAATTCAACCAAACAGTTAACACACAGCAATCAGTCATCATTTATCAGTTATAAATATACGTTATAAAAATAGAACTGTTCAGGGTTGGTGAGTTTTACTCACATTGGATGATCATCGTTAATACTGATAACCATCGCTTGATTCAGACGGAAAATTTATTATATAACAAATTGTAGCGAGCTTCGATTCGCTTCCCGTCAGTTCCATGGTGTAGTGTCCGTCCCTACGATCCCACCGGATCTTGTTTCACTCAATTCTGATGTCGTATGGAGCAGATATGGTCATTACAAGTTGTGTACGTATTTAAATAAAAATAATTTCTATTTAAATTCAAATAGTGGGCTTTACCCTATATGACCCGGCCCATCATCCATCCCAAAAGCCCACCACGGTTTAAACCCGTCTTCCCCAAATATCATCACGAAGTGTACTCCCTTGAACCCCTCATACTTCGATCCCTTCTCCTGCTCTTAATCCTCCATGAATACGAAAATGGTTTTCACCAATTGGCTCCACTTCTCGGCCTCTTCAACCTCATTACGGTCAAACAGAGCTCGCACTCACCTTCCTACGTACATTCCTCAGACCAGCGTACGAACTCAAGGACCACATCGACACCAATTTGCATCGGAATCCTCCAAATTAGCAAAAGAGATGCAGAATTCGAAAAAAAAACCAAAACTGAAACCTCTTTCGCGAATTGATACCTCATTTACCCAGAATCCTAAACCCCAGCTTGCTGAAACCTTGGCTCCGGTACCTGTATCACACTCGAACTCAGCATGACCCAAATCGAGAGCAACAAAACCCATATGAGGATGAAGGAAATCACGGCAGGAATCGAAATATATAAATGTAGTGATTTGCGGATTTATTTTCGAATTGTTTGGATTTTTCTAACTTTATTGTTAGGTTTCATACGGTTCTTATATATGGTGTTTGGGTTGGTAGGATTCGTGGCTGTGGAAGGTGGTCGTGTGGCCTTCATGTGGTCCACAGAAAATCTTAGGATATTTTTAGTTTGATTTTTATATTTTATTTTCTCGATTTTATGTTTGTCTCCGGTCCTTAAAAATCCCTATGACCACATACGATACCCAAAAATCACCAAGCTGGACATGCACCTTCAGTTCGACATTACGGTCCCAATGAAACTGGTTTCGTCGAATTCCGACTCCATTTGCAAAGCTGGCTATTTTTAATGCTCTAAATAACCCTATTAAATATATAAATATATTTAAAAACAATTAAAGTTAATATTTAAAAATAAATATTATCGTATATATTCACAACAGAATATCATACAGCTCTAGAATATTCCGTTATGAATTTCTAGCTCGATATTTCATCATCAGAGTTATATCGATATTCGATTTATAATTAAATCCTTTTTAAAATATAAAAAATTCCTTTATAAATTATAAAGGAATTCCATAGCGACTTTTCTGAAATTTGATTTGGACATAAATCAAAATCTACACGATGAAATCTCGATTTTTCTCTTCCACTAGAAAAGTATACTTCACCAGCTCCATACGTTTCATGTTTCACAGAAATCCGATTTAAAACGGACCCTGTATATCCAGTTGAAGTTCAAATCGCCAAATAGCGAACTGCCACGCCATTACGCGCTCATTTATAGTTATATTATAAACTATACGTTCAAACTGTCATTTATATAATATATTCGTTATTCAAATTCAATTCTAAACTGAATTATATATTTTGAATTGCCCAATTCACACCATATCGCCATTTCAGCCCTTTCTGATTATTTCAGAATTAAATATATTATTCTATTATTTATATTAATTAAATATTCAATATAATTTAATTTCGGTTATTGATATCGCCACTCAATATTTAATAATTAAATTAATTAATTATTCAACAACTAAAAAATGCGGGTCATTACAATCTTTCCCTCTTAAAATAATTTCGTCCTCGAAATTGCTAAGGTAGAAAACAAACCCAATTACTGGTTAGAACTTATTTCTTCACTTCTTAACTTCAGTTTCACTGAACCAATTTACTTCAATTAAAATATTAATTAATTCTTATCAACGAAAATTTTCAAAAATCCTGAAAATTCCTAACACCTTAACTTTTCGAAAAATTTCGCCAGCACCTCCTTTGTACCGGTCAATAGGTCAAACTCCAACTCACCTGTCTGGGCAATCTCCAACCCAAAAAGAAAACCAAACAGCCAAGCGGCTTGCCCATTCGGATCATAAATATCATATACAAGTAAAATATAAACTGGTACCTTTTTGTTGGGTATATCATTATCTCCTTTCTACCTGTTATCAATTCAGCAGATACAAGGGTCATCCCAATTAAACTCAAATCAATTTTATCTCCTACACACCCATTCGCTTTTTACCAAGCCAAATTTTCATTTCAAACTCAAGTTTTATTCTCAATACCAAACTCTTATTTTACCAAACCAATTATAATCCAATTCTGTTACCACTTAACTGGCTTTATTTTAATCCCAATTTGCTCTCACCATTTACGGTTTAATTTGTTCTTAATTTAGATAATCTTCTTCCTGGGAGTTTTTAAACAGTTTACCTCTTTCAAAAATCAAATTTTCCCTTTTGAAATTCAACATAACTTGTTTTTCCCAAAACAAATTCAAAAACAATCTCTTTGGTAATAATCTGTCACTTACAACTCGAAAATGAACACCGATGATGTCCGGATCAACATCGGAATTTATTTTCCAGCGATCGAAGTGAGTTCAATACTATATCACTTTCAAAACCATTTCTAAACATTTCCACTTTGAAATATATTTCAAAATACCATGCCCAAACAATTTAAAATCTCCCAGGATTTTATAATTGTCATATATTTATTCCAAATCCATTTATAACGCTTATTCAAATTCCAAGGTTTTAATTTCAACTCTGATTTTAACTTCAGATTTAATCCAATTCATTATGCTTATCTGAGTTTTGATTGGTTAGTTACATAACCCTTTTACTTTTATAATCTTACTCGATTATAATAATAACCAGTATATCCTATATATTATAATCATTCCAATATAAATCCTTTATATCAAAATATAATTTGGGCAAAATTATTTCGTTTACACTTTTTCAAAACATACCATATCGACCCATCGTATTCGAGTGTTTAGAAACTCCTACCGATACAGTGGATCAAACTGATCGACTAGAACACATAAACAACTCAACCAACAAAGCTCCACAATATAAAATCATTTTATATTGAATAACAAATACGCGCTCATATATATATACACTCAAACTCAATCTAGGGTATTACTAACCACATCTCTACCGAGTCACGCCACAGAGCCAAGGTAAAACTTAACCTTAAGCTCTAATACCAACTATAAAGACCCGAAAATTTGGGCGATCTTGGTTATCCGATATACAACACGTATTGAACATCCAAGGATCGAAAACAACCGGAAAGTTAATGAAAAGAAGTTAGAGGGTGAGAATAGATAAGGTAGAAACTCAGAATAGAAGAAGAAGAACAACACAACATCAGAGTAACATGAATCTCACAGCGGAACGAACAACATATAATAGATAACATATCCTTGAAATAAAATCAGTATATGTATACAATAACATTATCAGAGTACAACACTTACAACACAGCGGAAATAACTATAGCTATATAATCCTGAAGCCTCCTGCTCCAAGCTCTTCCAGTATATCTGTAAATCCCGACTACTTGACTGCCCGTACAAATTGGGCACTCAAGAGTTTAGGGGAAACAAAACAAAATAAACTCCGGGTCAGTCATGGGACTGGTATGAGTAAAACAGTTTAAAACAGTTTGAACAAGTAAACGATATCTCATAAGACCACGCCGTATAACGAAACGGTTTTTTCCCTTATGAGAATCCAAAATATCTTTATATCAAAAACCTTTTGATATTATAACAATGTCTATCAACCACAATATAATAATCATCTAGCAGTAACGCTTTCATCTCATGTTCTACATATATAGTATACAATCAAAACCGCAAGCACGTATTGGGTAATGGATTTCCAACTATGACAAGGTATGGAACCACCTTTCAGTAGTGTACCTCTAGAGAGGAATACACTGGGTTCAACAAGAACATCTTGCAACTCGGCCACACATGACCGACCACTCATTTCGCTTGAGTGTATCGAATGTATATCACCAACGGTTGGGATCGGTAACCGTTTCCCGAATGGGACAGCGTCGACAATAGATTTTTAGAAATAAATGAAACTCTAGATCAGGTGATTATACATCCTAATAGGTGCGACCTACAAAGCCATGCTGCCTGTCCGATTTTTGTCATTTCCAGATGTGAGGCTAGAGGCCACGCTTATCTCTTTACATATCATATCTTCATTCACTTAGAATGCCACATCGTCATACCCTTTAAATCACAAATTGATTTATCCAAAAATAACACGTGTATACAGCTAAGAGAAACGAATTCCTCCGCCACCAACGTAATTACATTTGAAACGATCAACTTACGTGATCTATCAGATATACTCTGACAGACCTTCGTCCATACAAGTTGTCCTGGGACTGGACAAACCGAAGGCACTATTCAGTATATCCATCTTAGGCACTGTTATCTAAGATTTACACAACAGCCCTTGCACTTTGCTCCATCTTCAATTATCTTTGGCATATATGATTCGCAACGCTTATGCCAATACATAGTGGTTTTTTGGATAATAATCCAACCGGTCTCTCCATATTAACAACGTTAAAATGGTCAAAACTTCGATAGTATGTGATTTAACCATCAAAGAAAAACAGGGGTGCAAACAACGATATTATTTCCAGGAGGAAATTATATCGATCAATCATCATTCAACATTTATCTCTTTATTTCATTAATTTACTTATCTCCTATTTCCATATATTCTAAATTCTTATTTTCTATTATCAGAAAACATTTCTGATTCTTGTTTGGAAAACATTTCCAAAACTCCTTCAAGATCAAACCTTACCATTCCTTAGTTAAGAAGGAAGTCAATCAAGTTGGGGTATAATTACCTCTTAGACCTTAACTGAACAACGTTTTAACTTCGAAATAGTCAAAGTTTATCTTTTAAACCTTTAACAAACTTCTTTACGTCTTTCTCGGATTCAATTTACGAATCCACTTCTTTATTGAAAACATTGGTTATAACGATAACATTACAATCCCTACTTTCGAATTTATTTAACTTCAAATATACTTTTATTCTTAAATTTGAATAATCAACCTAACAAATAATTAATTTATAAATAAATAAATATTGATTTAAGCACCGGAAAGTATAGGTACTTTCCTAAATTCGATAAAATCGAATTCGACATATAACTCCCTTTTGAGTAAATCTCTATTTGATTAACTCTTCTTCGAATAACTAATATTCGATAACTCTTTCTTTTCGAATACACTATATTCGATAATCTCCTTTCAAATAACTCTTATTCGATTAATCTCACTTCGATTAATCTATAATCGATAACTCCTTTCGATTAAACTAAAATCTATTAACTCCTTTCGATTTCTAAAATCGATAACTCCTTTAACTTAACTCCTTTCGAATAACTAGATTCGATAACTCCTTTCGAATAACTATATTTGATAACTCCTTTTAACTCGATTCGAATAACTAATATTCGATAACTCCTTTTTCTCTCAATTCGAATAACTAATATTCGATAACTCCTTTTAACTCGATTCGAATAACTAATATTCGATAACTCCTTTTTCTCTCGATTTGATTAACTTATATTCGATAGCTCCTTTTAACTCGATTCGAATAACTAATATTCGATAACTCCTTTTTCGACTAACTCTAATCGATTTATTCTAATTCGATTAACTCTATTTAATTACTCTATTGGTTAACTCTAACTCTAACTGGTTAACTTATCTCAAACTGGTTAACCCTAACTGATCAACTCTAACTGGTGAACCCTAATTAATTAACTCTAACTGGTCAACCCTAATTGATCAACTCTAACTGGTGAACCCTAATTGATTAACTCTAGCTGGTCAACCCTAACCGATCAACTCTAACTGGTTAACTCTAACTCTAAATGAGTAATTCTAATTCTAATCGATTTATTCTAACTCTAATCGATTAATTCTAACTGATTAACTTCTCTAACTCATTTTGATTAACACATTTTGATTAACACTACTCGAATAACTAATATTCGATTAACTTCTTTGAATAACCAATATTCGATTAACTCCTTCGAATAAATTATATTCGATTAACTCTCTTCTTCGAATAACTAAATTCGATTAACTCCTTCGAAAAACTAAATTCGATTAACTCCTTTGATTTATTCCTTTTCTGTTTGTTTACTTAACAAATAACTATTCCCTTTTCAATTCTATTCATTTAACAAATAAATATTTCTTTTAACTTTTCTTATTTATTTAACAAATAAATATTTATTTTATCTTTTGTTTATTTCCGATAAATAAATGATCCTTTATATTTGTTTTTACAAATATTCCTTTATATTTGATTTCACAAATATATTCCTTTATATTTGATTTCACAAATATATTCCTTTATATTTGTTTTGATTTTATAATTACTTCCTTTTATAAGAACCCTTTTCCGGTTATATATAAAATCCATTGATTTTATATAAAAAAATTATTTTCAAAATGTACTTTGAGAATCTCCCTTTTTACATCCCAGTATTTTCTTATGGTATTTAACGTACCATATAACAATGATCGGTATCATTCAACCATATAAAATCATCAACAGATTTCATATCACATCATATAACACAGTATATGAGCAGAACAGTATTATAAATATTAAGGAGTCCAGTTGGACCCCTCCAACATGTTTCCCTGCATCACAGATGTTAAACAACGCAAATAACACGAATATAAAATATTCTGATAAACAGAATCAATATTCGATTAACGATTTATATATATATATATATCGTTATTTATAATTTCAACCAATACATACACAATTCAACCAAATAGTTAACACACAGCAATCAGTCATCATTTATCAGTTCTAAATATATGTTATAAAAATAGAACTGTTCAGGGTTGGTGAGTTTTACTCACATTGGACGATCATCGTTAATAATGATAACCATCGCTTGATTCAGACGGACAATTTATTTTATAATAAATTATAGCGAGCTTCGATTCGCTTCCCGTCAGTTCCATGGTGTAGTGTCCGTCCCTACGATCCCAACGGATCTTATTTCACTCAATTCTGATTTCGTATGGAGCAGATATGGTCATTACAAGTTGTGTACATATTTAAATAAAAATAATTTCTATTTAAATTCAAATAGTGGGCTTTACCCTATATGACCCGGCCCATCATCCTTCCCAAAATCCCACCACGGTTTAAACCCGTCTTCCCCAAATATCATCACGACGTGTACTCCCTTGAACCCCTCATACTTCGATCCCTTCTCCTGCTCTTAATTCTCCATGAATTAGAAAATGTTTTTCACCAATTGGCTCCACTTCTCAGCCTATTCATCCTCATCACGGTCAAACGGAGCTCGCACTCACCTGCCTTCGTGCGTTCCTCAGACCAGCGTACGAACTCAAGGACCACATCGACACCAATTTGCATCGGAATCCTTCAAATTAGCATAAGAGATGCGGAATTCGAAAACAAACCCAAAACTGAAACCTCTTTCGCGAATTGATTCCTCGTTTACCCAGAATCCTAAATCCTAACTTGCCGAAACCTTGCTCTGGTACCTGTATCGCACTCGAACTCAGCAAGACCCAAATCGAAGGCGACAAAACCCATATGAGGATGAAGGAAATCACGGCAGGAATCGAAATATATAAATGTAGTGATTTGCGGATTTATTTTCGAATTGTTTGGATTTTTCTAACTTTACTATTAGGTTTCATACGGTTCTTATATACGGTGTTTGGGTTGGTAGGATTAGTGGCTGTGGAAGGTGGTCGCGTGGCCTTCCTGTGGTCCACAGAAAATCTTAGGATATTTTTAATTTGATTTTTATATTTTATTTTCTCGATTTTCTGTTTGTCTCCGGTCCTTAAAAATCCCTGCGACCACATACGATACCCAAAAATCACCAAACTGGACATGCACCTTCAGTTCGACATTACGGTCCCAACGAAACTGGTTTCGTCGAATTCCGACTCCATTTGCAAAACTGGCTATTTTTAAAGCTCTAAATAGCCCTATTAAATATATAAATATAGTTAAAAACAATTAAATTTAATATTTAAAAATAAGTATTATCGTATATATTCACAACAGAATATCATACAGCTCTAGAATATTCCGATATGAATTTCTAGCTCGATATTTCATCATCAGAGTTATATCGATATTCGATTTATAATTAAATCCTTTTTAAAATATAAAAAATTCCTTTATAAATTATAAAGGAATTCCATAACGACTTTTCTGAAATTTTATTTGGACATAAATCAAAATCTACACGATGAAATCTCGAGTTTTCTCTTCCACTAGAAAAGTATACTTCACCAGCTCCATACGTTTCTTGTTTCACAGAAATCCGATTTAAAACGGACCCTGTATATCCAGTTGAAGTTCAAATCGCCAAATAGCGAACTGCCACGCCATTACGCGCTCGTTTATAGTTATATTATAAACTATACGTTCAAACTGTCATTTATATAATATATTCGTTATTCAAATTCAATTCTAAACTGAATTATATATTTTGAATTGCCCTATTCACACCATATCGCCATTTCAGCCCATTCTGATTATTTCAGAATTAAATATATTATTCTATTATTTATATTAATTAAATATTCAATATAATTTAATTCTGGTTATCGATATCGCCACTCGATATTTAATAATTAAATTAATTAATTATTCGATAGGTAAAAAATGCGGGTCATTACAAACATATATGGTGATTTTCTCTATTTTGAATAGAAACTTTTGTGTATGAACCAACAACGGGTTCGTACATGTTTGAGAATAGCGAGTGATTATGGGACATTTAGCTATTTTCTTATATTAACTACCTCGGTGTAATTTATACTCACCAGACCGATGCGGTCCTCTTATGACTTATGGTTTGAGTCCTCGATCGCCCGAGTGGGATTTACGATTCTTGGATTTCACCTATGGGACTTCGGTCCAACTTTCTATGATTTTCTATGATTTATGTATTTTCGCTCTTCCGGGGTCACGACCCGGCTCTGTGGGGAGCTTCGTCTCAAACAAATGGGTTCGCTACCTAGAGATCGTATCTCATCTTCTATAAACAGGCCTTTTTATGATGTTTTATGGATTTCTAAGTGATTTCTAATTCTTGATTACTTTGATGTGATGGGCGTCAATTTGATAAATGATTTCTGATTCTTGATTACTTTGATGCGATGCACATCAATTTGATTTATGTTTGTCATTAATTTGTCGATTCTTATTGTTATATGCTCTTTTCTTGTCATGATATTTATTTCCTCTATCACTTCCGGTTGTGTGCTAGTATTTGAATGTTGCATTCTACATTAGCTAAGAGATCATTTAGAGATATTCGTGTGCTGACATTCCATTATCAATTCCTAATTGTGTTGACATGCCATGTTTCATATTTATTTATGATTAGATATTATTACTAGAATCATGTCATCCTTTGTTATATCCCTTATTATCTCGGTTTATTTGATAAGTACAGCTAGACTGACTCGTTTAATATTTATTCCTATAAATAATACTCAGGTTAGACCGAGACATTTTAGGTACTCCTTTGGGACTTCTCGCAGGATTAATCTTCCGCCTTCAGCTTGCTACTCTGTCTCTGCAGCTTTATGTACTTTTGTCCCTATGACATTATCTGTCGTTGTGTACATATTCCTTTATTTAGATCATGGTACATGTATCTATTCTTCTGGGATTGGTGGATCTTTGTTGACCACTAACTTGTTGTACACATTCTTGGTTTATTCATGTTTATTCCGCCTTTGTGATATGATTATTCTATGTTTGGCTGTGACATATATTATTGTTGTTGTCTATTTTATATTGCCTTCCGGATTACATATAGCCGTTGTGTAGTTACCCTATGTGCCGAATGGTCTTCTCAAAATTTTAATCGGTACCAGAATTCGATGTGCATTCCTCACATAGAGTAATCATACAATCGGTCTCTCTTCACAAACCTCATTCTCCGTTATGGTCTATGACATTTCTCTGAAATGAACTGGACGATAGTAGGTATAGAGGCAGGGCGCTACACCGGATGTACTTGGTGATTGTCCGGATATGTGAGAACCTCTCTTTCATATTGGACATACGGGACGAGGAATAAGGTGTCTCCGGTTTCGTTCAGACCCAGAACGGACTTGTAAATGGATGTGTGTCTGACATTGAATTTCGTTATGTGTGAATTGATTTCTACTTAATATATATCTGTTTGGTGGCTGAGAATTTATTCTCTTTCTTAACACCCTTCTCTGAGACGTACGAGCTTATAGGTTATATATTGATAGATATCAGTCGCATGGCGTGGATTGTCAATGTGGCATGCCAAGATGCAAATGATCAAGGCTTTTGTTGAAAAGCAGAGCCTTGTGGTTGATGATCAAAACATAGCTTTATTTAGCATAGCTTTGTGTATAAGCTCGCGAGCCTCACACCCCGGTATGAGTCAAAAACGGGATCGTGACTGTAGGGAGTGCATGCGTTTCTTTCTAGCTAGAAGTAGTGTCATGGTACGGAGCCCAGACATTTTTACTTATGTGGATGACCGATTGCGATGTACCTCGATATATTGGTCGCTACTGGCCAAGTGATAGGTTCAATAGGACCGGGAAACGTGTGTTCAAGCATAACCAATCCACTAAAGTATTTTTGGACCAGCCCTGAAGATCCAAGGGTTTCCCGTAGGTGTGATCCTGAGACATTTTTTTGAGTGTCTCGAATCGGGAAGAGCCATCCCTAGACTCGACTCAAGATGGAAACCCAATTTCCAATACGACATTACGGATGTGATTGTAAACCTATATATGGCGACATAGTAGGATGGGGTACTATGCCGTCTAGGATTGATACATTTACTTTGAAAGTGTTTTTAAATTGAGTAGACACTAATAATAATAGTAAATATTGTTTTATATGTATCAACAATGTTTGATCATTATAAGGTAAAACTCTATCCTCCGGTTTGCGTTGCATTGTGTGATGGGACTTGAGTCTTACAATGATTTCATTTTCTAAAAAGCATTTCATTGTTTTTAAAAGATTTTTTTATTTTATGCACTAGCAATCCAATGGAGTAAACCCGTTCTGCATTAGCGGCGAGGTCCTGTGATTTGCCTTATTATTAGACAAGTTAAGTAAAAGATTTCTCATACCAATCCCATGACTGACTCGTAGTTTGTTTCACTTGCAAACTCAGGTGCCCTTATTTCCACACGGGTAGTTGAGTGGCTTGTTTTGCAGATATTCATTTACTGAGCAGGATTCTGAATCAAAGCTTAAAGCTGTTTCCAGAGCAATGATAGACTTCCGCTATGTTAGTTTATTAGTTCCGCGGCATTGTATTAAGTTTATTGTAAATTAATCTTCCACTGTATTATTATTTTTCGATGTACTCTGATATATTCTGTACACTAGTGTAACATTATTATGATGTTTATAAAAGTCTTCTATTATTTTTTCTAATGTGTTGTATGCCCAGAGTTAGCGTATGCGGGATTCGAACGGTCTTGGTCGATTTAGCGATCGATTAGGTCTGGGCGAAATCCGTATCGTTACATATGGTATCAGAGCTTTGGTTAACTCAAATCTTTGGGGTACAACTCGTTAGAACTGAACAAAAGACTCATCAGAGGTGGGATTTGAAATATCCCATAAAAGAATACTCATTAGATATAGGATCAGTAGTATCCTAGAATGAGAAAACTCGTTAGAGATGGGGTTAGAAATGCCCTAGAATGAGTCGAGAGTGACAAGTTATAATTAACGTATTTATGATTATATATATAATCCGATCTTAGAAAATTTGATTTTTGAATATATAAAAGTTATATATATTTGAAAAGCTAATTAACTAATTGATTAATGATTGTGTTGTGTGATTATTAGTTCAACTAATAAAATTAAATTGAAACCAATAAAAGAATGAAAGATGAGTTGGTTAGTTAAACAACATTCAGCTCCATTCCTTTTCGAGGACGAAAAGATTTTAAGTGGGAGAGATTGTAACAACCCGGAAAACCAGAACCAATTTAAAAATTTATTTTAAGGAAATTTTCTTAGAAAATGCGTTAGAATTTAAAAAATTCAATTTTTAAATTAAATTTTTAAAAAAAAGGAAAAAAGATTTTTGAATAAAATTATGATGTTATTTATGAATGATTTCAAATTTAATTCTAATAAATAATTATTTTTAATTAGAAAAATAGTGATTTATAACAATTAAAATTAGTATCAAATTGTATGTATATTTGTAATAATGCACTTCAAAACAATTGATAATAAAAGAAAATAGTAGTTGACTAATTGTTTTGTTAAAAACTTTAATATAAGAGTTTTATGATAATTAATAATAAATCAACACACAAATTCTTTGCTCATTCACATTTCATTCAAGTCTATTTTGCTTTCTTCTCTTTTTTCTAATTTCATCAAATTCACTACCTCTTTTCTCTCCACCCTATTTCTCCATTAATTACGTATTCATTTCTTTCCTTGATCTATTAATTTATTACCCTCCATTCTATTAATTTATTTCTCTTCATTCTATTTTCACACATGTATTCTTATTTCTTAAATTTACATCCCTTTATTTCTCCTTTCCTTTTTTTTATTTATTCTTGCATGAGCATTGAATAGGTTCTTTAAATTCTGAAACCTTAATATTATATATTTTGAGAATTGAAAAGTAATATAAATGTGTATTTTAGCAATGTTGGTTGTAGTAATAATGAAATATTTATTTAATTGAAAATTCATACCTATTGTTATATATCGTAGTTTAAAAAAATATGAATTAGTATAATTAGAAGAAAACCTTTTATTTTCTTCCTAGAAATTATAATCTAATTCAGAATTTAATGTTGAGATGAATTGGAATTCTTGGGTAATAAAAGAAAAAAATGTAATCAATGGTTTTAGAAAGAGAAACCTATGTACAAATGAGTTTAAAATTTGTACATAGTAGTTAAAGATATTAATTGTTGGTCCCTCATTTATTTGATTTATATCATGGTTATCTTTTGTTTCTCGTTTCATGTATCGCTCCTTTTAAAACTTCCACCAACCACTACTTTCTCATTTCAACCTACCATCTCATATTGTTGTTTTCTCATACCATTTATAACCTGCCATCATCTTTAGTCTGTATTCCAACTATCTCATTTCCTCAGTCATTTACTTTTAAATTTTGAATGTGAGTTAAATATGGCCACCTCAGCCTCAGTAAACCACGTTTAATTTAATTATAACTTTCCTAATACAACCAGGCATCTTAGTTAAATAAATCATGTATATATCTTTTCATTTCTCATTCTCTATCAAAAAACTCTAATTTTCCTTCTTCCTTTCTGAATCTAGATCTACATCTCAAAAATTCGTGGAGAAAAATTTCCTCAAAATCCATTTGCAAATGAAGGGAGAAATCAAGGCAAACAAATCCTATATTCCTCTCTCTCTCTCTTATCATCTCCTCTCTAAAATCTAAATCCGTAAAATTGTAAAATCCCTTCTCCTTTTTCCTCTTTCTTTTTCCATGCTTCAGCCTCTACTGTAACACCCCGTGTATTCTATAACTGTGGAATTAACAAATTAAAGTATAATTAATTTGAAATCAAAGAACTAAGGGAAACGGGATACGCCATTGCGTTCGTCTCGGAAAAATACGCGAAATAGAGTCCGAGTTTTCGAAAAACGGAGTCCGTATGAAGAAGATATAGCCTCCGGAAGTTTCTGAATTAAGTTTAAAATTAAAAATCGGGCCCAATTGGCCAGGGCGGGAAAATTCCCGCCTAAGACACCCAGGTCGACTGGGCTGTCGACCTGGTCTAGCCAGGTCGACAGGGCTGTCGACAGGGCTGTCGACCTGGTCCAGACCCAGGTCGAACCCAGTCCACCCTGGCTGGCCTAGTCTATGTTGGTCGATTTCCAGAAGCATGCTTTGTCATTAGGGCTAGGTGGCAGGCTCTAATTGGTCTCTCTTTCGAATGAATGGCTACGATCAATCCAAGCAACATCAATGGTCCTAATCAGTTCATAAACTCTATAAAAATGACCCTAGACTCTGCCTAGGTTTCTTACACAATTCTCTAGCCTCCATTGCTCTCTTCTTCTAATAAAAAAATAAAAATGGCGTCGCTGCTCTGCTGGAATTAAAAACTAGAAGATAATCAACATCAGCCTAAGCAACTCAATTCAAACTAGAGATTAAAGTTTCTGCAAAGATTCTACAACAAGTTAAAGTTCTTTCTTTAATCCAATCAAGGCAAGTACAGTTATTCTCCGCTATAAAGGTTAATTATAATTTTGATATGCATTTAAATCTAGGTTTGAGGTTGTATTCTCTTCTGTTAGATCTGTTTTCTGTGACTGTTCTATATTCCTTTCTTCTTTTCTGTTTCTATAGCCAGGCTACCACGAGCCTGTGCCTAATCTCATAAGAGATGAACGTATGAACGCAAATTTTGGGATGAATGATGCGAAATTTGACAAGACTAAATTGAATGTATGACTTTAGGTCTGAGGCATAAAATATATTGGACATATGCATAAATTTGACTATGAACATATAATTTATGCATGTTGTATGCATAGTTATGTTGTAATTTAGATCTGTAATTAATGAGCATATGTTGTAAACTAGATTTGGATCTATGCATATTCTATGATAGAAGAAAAGAGGAACCATTGTAAGATTACATATGATTTGAGACTTTGGACAAAATGCATATAAAAGTCAAGATATGATTTTTAGAAGATATGATTTAAAGATTTATATTGTTGGGTATAGTTTGCATAATGATTCATGACTCAAAAAGAAGAAGATATGGAAACTTAGGTGTAAAGATTTACATTAATTAGGATATCTATTATTGTGATTACACCTAAATAGGGATTTTTGGATATATGGCTTGCATTGAAATTAATAGTTATATTTGGTATAATTTATATGTGAATCTGCTGTAAAATGCTAGTTTAACAAAAATTAGAACATATGTTATATGGCAAATTATGTCCATATTCTGCGCTTATGCAAACATGGAGTATATGTTGTGAATCATGACAATTATGTAGGCATATGAATTTAGGCTAATTTATGACTAGGCAAGGCATGTAAATAGAACCTTTGGAAATATTAAATTTGCTAAATCTGCTAATTTGCCAAGTTGCCTAAACTACTAGTTTTGTTATATTGCCTAGATTGCTAATTTGTTAAATTTGTCGGTTGAAATGCCTAACCTGTTATATGCCAAAATCTGCTAAGTTGCTAAATCTGTAAAATCCGTTAATTCATATAAAATCTGTTATCTGCTATGTTGATATAATCATCCTGTTATTGATATAATCTGAATTGGCATATATATTGGGCGTGCGCATAAACGGTAAATTATTAATTAATTGGCCGCAAAGATAAACATGGCTAACTCGAGGTTAGAATGAGTTTGCGGCGTAAATCTGCCTGGAACCGCCCGGCACATCCAATGGCCGCAAACAATAGGTTCTAATGTGAGAAGTTAGTCATAACATGCGTAAGACACGAGGTTAGGTCTGGCTTGTGGCAGAAGTCTGCCCGGAACCGCCCGGCATATCCAGCGGCCACAAGCTACCGACCTAATGTGAGAGGTCTGTGCATTAATAATTAATTAATGCAAATCTAAGATAAGAATGACGTCTAAAACGTATTGGGGAAAATAGGGTTAAACCAATGGGATTAATAGATGTAGTAAAACCCGTCCATGAATCTGTAGGCCCAATACAAAGTTAGACAAATCTGAAAAATCTGTACATCTGACCCGTTAGTCTGAAAACTTGTTAACTTAATTGGTGAATTAGTAAATCTGAATTCTGTATGTCTGAACTTGTAAACAAGTTAATCTGAAATATGTTAGTCTGGGGACACAAGGTTAGGAGGGGAATTACTTGTGTCGTCTGTTGTTTGGGACCCATATTAGTCAGTAACCCTTTCTGGTATCAAAACTTTGACCCAACAGTAAGTAGGGTCCGGGCACGCTTACTGAACTAATTATAAGAGGTTCATTCTGATAATGGCGAGGGGTGTTGATGGTGCGTTCCAACCGGGTCATGTGCGTGCATGGATCCCGGTCTGCCTCTGAGGATGTAAGACGCCGTGACATCTGTAAATAGGTCTGTGTCAATTGGTTGTCACTTTAGGGAGTGATACACCCTACTGTGGGGCGGACACAGGATATTTATGTATTAGGGAGCCGATCGCTTGGGGTAGGGTTTTAGGGTACGCTTAGTTCTGTCTGTTTCTGTTGGTACCGTCTGTTTCTGTTGGGTGGTAACACCTGTCTGGTTCTGTGTGGTACCGTCTGTTCGGGTGGTAAAGGCCCATTACTAGTGTACACCTAATTCCACATTCTGTTTCCATAGGGATAAATCTGTTTCTTCTTCTGTCTGTTTCTGATCGGGTAGTAAAGGCCCATTATTAGCATTCTGTTTCTGTTAAAGTATTCTGTACCCGTTCCTGCTTCAATTTAGACATTAAGTGACACCTAATTTTGCTATACTAGTATTAGTGCAGAGAGGTGTAAAACAATAGTTTATATCATTCTGTTTTTCTGTTATATCTGCTACACCTGTTATAGTTATCTCACATCCAGTTTTATGTTCATATCATATTATTATTATCTGTTCATATGCTGAAAGTCACTGGACTTGCCAGACTTTTTGTCTGACCCTTGTTGTTTCACCTCCTTTCTTCCGTTTCTCCCCCCCAGGTTATCCAAGGAGGGAAATACTTTAGCTTGACCCGGATTTCTCTTTGCTTGAAGTGCTTAAAGTATGGCTTGGCTCTGTATAGCTTCCGTTCCATGTGGATTATGATTTTAAACCATGCATTTTGAAGGCTTTTGTACAAGACTGATATTTTGTACTTGAATTCTGAAATTGAAAGGATGTAACCATATTAATTTCTGTTTCCGCTGTAATAAAGTTAAAAATTTTCAAGTACTGTTTTTATCTGTCTTGTAAGTTTCTGTTCTGTTTACTAAAATGCTCCACCAAAGTTAAGGCATTCCCTTTGTGAGTGACCTTAACGGAGGTGGGGTGTTACACTTGGTATCAGAGCTGAAGGTTACCAGATTGGGTAAAGTTTTTGAAAACTATTTTCAAAAAGGTTTTGGAAAGGAAGTATTTTCAAAAATAAAGCTTATTTTGAAAAACATGATCCCCAAGAGCCATATATCTTTCTTTCAGTCCTTTTTGTATTGAACCTTTCCTTTTTCGTTCCAGCATGTCTGAAGCATCTGAGATACCAGAGGGTGTTCATGTACCCGGTTGGTTTCGTCAATATCTTGAGGCTAGGACCGCCGCTGCAGGTCCAGCAAATGATCCCCTTCCTCCACCCCCTCCTCGTGCTATTTCTTTCTCAAAAATCTGTAGAGATTTTAGGGCCATGGGTGGGAAGGATTTCAAAGGAACTGAATCATTCGTAGAAGCAAGGAATTGGCTCAAAGAAACCGAGGATCTGTTCGTTATCTTCGAGGTGGACGATAGGCAGAAGGTACAGTTGGCAGTATGGCTGCTCAAAGACGAAGCTTCCTACTGGTGGGAAGTCACTGACGCCGAGAGGCCGGTTGAGACATGGATGGATTTCAGAACAAGGTTTGAGACAAAATTCCTCTCGCAAGCTGAACGAAGTTTACAATTGGAAAAGTTCTTGTCTCTTAAGCAAGGAAGTATGACGGTCAAGGAATACGTCAACCAGTTCAACCAACTAGCAAGATTCGGATTGGATTTAGTCAACACTCAGCATAAAAAGGCTCTCCGCTTTGTTAAAGGATTGAATGAGCCACTGCACAGCCTAGCCATGACCCATGTACCCATGGGAGCAACTTACGAGAAATTGGTGGATATGGCACTACTGCACGAGGAAGACAAGGGCCCGAAAGAGACAAAGAAGGAAGAACCACAGAATAAGAAAGCGGGGCCCAAAAAGGAAACACAAAAGAAGGATGAGAAGTCTGAAGATAAGAAGGGGAAAAAGTGCTTTACTTGTGGGAGCTCAACTCATCTGAACAAGGATTGCAGAAAAAGGAAGGGTGCTTGCTTCAACTGTGGGGAGATGGGACACTTCACTAGGGACTGCCCGAAGAGACAAGGACAAGGAGGGCAGGCGAACACTCTTGAGGCTAGTGGCTAGGATAGAAATAGGAAATTTTCTATAGTAGGTTTAATTTCTTTATCTGATTGTGACTTTTTCTGTTTCTGGTATTTTGATTTTGTAATTGATACTCTGCACTTTAATGCTAGTATTATTTCTAAATTCCGCTATAGACTCAGACCCATAATGGTTATGGATCATCTGTTTGAGATTGGGGTTTGAGGGATATCTGTGTTAGGCGTCAAGTATGACGCATACATTCTGAGTTTTCGTGGGGTATGATTTTATCATGCTTAGCTTCCTAAGAATCATTAGGGAACCTGATCTGTACCAGTAGTCTGTAAATATCTAAATACTTTTTATAGGATTTCCAGTTTTGACATTGTCTAAAGAAGGTAATCCTCTGGGTGTCAATTTGATGTTGGTTTCGGTCTTTGGGGCCGATACTTAGGACCCATGTCTAATGGGAACCAAATTTTCGTTCTATCTGTACTCGCTTCCATCATTCGACTGTATCCTATCGATTGAATCTTCGAACTTTAGGTAGAAACTAATGGGTGTAAACATGTGTTTGAGACATGTTATGTTTGATGGTTGCAAGTGGATGCAAGTGGTTGCCCGTGGATGCATATACACACACTAGGCACTAGATCGGCTCGAAAACACTCTCATACTGCATATGGATGGGTGAGCATTTTTCAATTCTTGTGGATGCAAAATGGTTGATTCAGCACATGGATGTTGCATTTGAGTGAATGATTGTGCACTCATATAGAAATAATATATATCATCAGAATTCTATTGCATACATGTTGGACTCATGGCACTGACATAATTCGCATTAAGGAGGTCAACTGAATCAGTAGACCGCCTGATCTTTGCATTAGATAAGGAACATATACACACACTTTTGCATATGTTCATACAACATTAGAAGTTTTCTAAGGACAATGGATGCTTGTGGATGATGGTTGAGTAGATGGGTGATTGGATGGTAGGACACATTCTTCTTAACTTGAAGATTTCGGGGACGAAATCTTTTTAAGTGGGGGAGAATGTAACACCCCGTGTATTCTATAACTGTGGAATTAACAAATTAAAGTATAATTAATTTGAAATCAAAGAACTAAGGGAAACGGGATACGCCATTGCGTTCGTCTCGGAAAAATACGCGAAATAGAGTCCGAGTTTTCGAAAAACGGAGTCCGTATGAAGAAGATATAGCCTCCGGAAGTTTCTGAATTAAGTTTAAAATTAAAAATCGGACCCAATTGGCCAGGGCGGGAAAATTCCCGCCTAAGACACCCAGGTCGACTGGGCTGTCGACCTGGTCTAGCCAGGTCGACAGGGCTGTCGACAGGGCTGTCGACCTGGTCCAGACCCAGGTCGAACCCAGTCCACCCTGGCTGGCCTAGTCTATGTTGGTCGATTTCCAGAAGCATGCTTTGTCATTAGGGCTAGGTGGCAGGCTCTAATTGGTCTCTCTTTCGAATGAATGGCTACGATCAATCCAAGCAACATCAATGGTCCTAATCAGTTCATAAACTCTATAAAAATGACCCTAGACTCTGCCTAGGTTTCTTACACAATTCTCTAGCCTCCATTGCTCTCTTCTTCTAATAAAAAAATAAAAATGGCGTCGCTGCTCTGTTGGAATTAAAAACTAGAAGATAATCAACACCAGCCTAAGCAACTCAATTCAAACTAGAGATTAAAGTTTCTGCAAAGATTCTACAACAAGTTAAAGTTCTTTCTTTAATCCAATCAAGGTAAGTACAGTTATTCTCCGCTATAAAGGTTAATTATAATTTTGATATGCATTTAAATCTAGGTTTGAGGTTGTATTCTCTTCTGTTAGATCTGTTTTCTGTGACTGTTCTATATTCCTTTCTTCTTTTCTGTTTCTATAGCCAGGCTACCACGAGCCTGTGCCTAATCTCATAAGAGATGAACGTATGAACGCAAATTTTGGGATGAATGATGCGAAATTTGACAAGACTAAATTGAATGTATGACTTTAGGTCTGAGGCATAAAATATATTGGACATATGCATAAATTTGACTATGAACATATAATTTATGCATGTTGTATGCATAGTTATGTTGTAATTTAGATCTGTAATTAATGAGCATATGTTGTAAACTAGATTTGGATCTATGCATATTCTATGATAGAAGAAAAGAGGAACCATTGTAAGATTACATATGATTTGAGACTTTGGACAAAATGCATATAAAAGTCAAGATATGATTTTTAGAAGATATGATTTAAAGATTTATATTGTTGGGTATAGTTTGCATAATGATTCATGACTCAAAAAGAAGAAGATATGGAAACTTAGGTGTAAAGATTTACACTAATTAGGATATCTATTATTGTGATTACACCTAAATAGGGATTTTTGGATATATGGCATGCATTGAAATTAATAGTTATATTTGGTATAATTTATATGTGAATCTGCTGTAAAATGCTAGTTTAACAAAAATTAGAACATATGTTATATGGCAAATTATGTCCATATTCTGCGCTTATGCAAACATGGAGTATATGTTGTGAATCATGACAATTATGTAGGCATATGAATTTAGGCTAATTTATGACTAGGCAAGGCATGTAAATAGAACCTTTGGAAATATTAAATTTGCTAAATCTGCTAATTTGCCAAGTTGCCTAAACTACTAGTTTTGTTATATTGCCTAGATTGCTAATTTGTTAAATTTGTCGGTTGAAATGCCTAACCTGTTATATGCCAAAATCTGCTAAGTTGCTAAATCTGTAAAATCCGTTAATTCATATAAAATCTGTTATCTGCTATGTTGATATAATCATCCTGTTATTGATATAATCTGAATTGGCATATATATTGGGCGTGCGCATAAACGGTAAATTATTAATTAATTGGCCGCAAAGATAAACATGGCTAACTCGAGGTTAGAATGAGTTTGCGGCGTAAATCTGCCCGGAACCGCCCGGCACATCCAGTGGCCGCAAACAATAGGTTCTAATGTGAGAAGTTAGTCATAACATGCGTAAGACACGAGGTTAGGTCTGGCTTGTGGCAGAAGTCTGCCCGGAACCGCCCGGCATATCCAGCGGCCACAAGCTACCGACCTAATGTGAGAGGTCTGTGCATTAATAATTAATTAATGCAAATCTAAGATAAGAATGACGTCTAAAACGTATTGGGGAAAATAGGGTTAAACCAATGGGATTAATAGATGTAGTAAAACCCGTCCATGAATCTGTAGGCCCAATACAAAGTTAGACAAATCTGAAAAATCTGTACATCTGACCCGTTAGTCTGAAAACTTGTTAACTTAATTGGTGAATTAGTAAATCTGAATTCTGTATGTCTGAACTTGTAAACAAGTTAATCTGAAATATGTTAGTCTGGGGACACAAGGTTAGGAGGGGAATTACTTGTGTCGTCTGTTGTTTGGGACCCATATTAGTCAGTAACCCTTTCTGGTATCAAAACTTTGACCCAACAGTAAGTAGGGTCCGGGCACGCTTACTGAACTAATTATAAGAGGTTCATTCTAATAATGGCGAGGGGTGTTGATGGTGCGTTCCAACCGGGTCATGTGCGTGCATGGATCCCGGTCTGCCTCTGAGGATGTAAGACGCCGTGACATCTGTAAATAGGTCTGTGCCAATTGGTTGTCACTTTAGGGAGTGATACACCCTACTGTGGGGCCGACACGGGATATTTATGTATTAGGGAGCCGATCGCTTGGGGTAGGGTTTTAGGGTACGCTTAGTTCTGTCTGTTTCTGTTGGTACCGTCTGTTTCTGTTGGGTGGTAACACCTGTCTGGTTCTGTGTGGTACCGTCTGTTCGGGTGGTAAAGGCCCATTACTAGTGTACACCTAATTCCACATTCTGTTTCCATAGGGATAAATCTGTTTCTTCTTCTGTCTGTTTCTGATCGGGTAGTAAAGGCCCATTATTAGCATTCTGTTTCTGTTAAAGTATTCTGTACCCGTTCCTGCTTCAATTTAGACATTAAGTGACACCTAATTTTGCTATACTAGTATTAGTGCAGAGAAGTGTAAAACAATAGTTTATATCATTCTGTTTTTCTGTTATATCTACTACACCTGTTATAGTTATCTCACATCCAGTTTTATGTTCATATCATATTATTATTATCTGTTCATATGCTGAAAGTCACTGGACTTGCCAGACTTTTTGTCTGACCCTTGTTGTTTCGCCTCCTTTCTTCCGTTTCTCCCCCCAGGTTATCCAAGGAGGGAAATATTTTAGCTTGACCCGGATTTCTCTTTGCTTGAAGTGCTTAAAGTATGGCTTGGCTCTGTATAGCTTCCGTTCCATGGGGATTATGATTTTAAACCATGCATTTTGAAGGCTTTTGTACAAGACTGATATTTTGTACTTGAATTCTGAAATTGAAAGGATGTAACCATATTAATTTCTTTTTCCGCTGTAATAAAGTTAAAAATTTTCAAGTACTGTTTTTATCTGTCTTGTAAGTTTCTGTTCTGTTTACTAAAATGCTCCACCAAAGTTAAGGCATTCCCTTTGTGAGTGACCTTAACGGAGGTGGGGTGTTACATCTACTGACCTTAACCCAAAATTCGCTAAGCTCGAACCCTAAGTTTGAACGAATAAGAAAACGTGTGGCCTTGGTTATCTGAAAGAAGAAGAAGGTAATTTTAATTTAATTAATTTTAAAATATTATTAATACAATAAAATTCGTAACTTGTCCAGTTGTTATCGGAATCGCATGAAACAGGAATTGTTTGGATCGTGGCGGAGTCCACTTCATTTTAGCAGCGACCAGAGAATTTAGATCAATCTAAAATTTTGAGGAATAACAAAGCACTGTGAGATTTCTTATTTAAAAATTAAAATTAAAAATTTAATTGTTATTGCGTTGGAGATTTTTATATATCCGCTGTTAAGATTCAGATTGTGTGTTATTCGTGATTTGATTTGAAATATTTTGATAGTGTTGATCTGTTAGATTTAATTGGATGTGATTGAATTGGACAAAATTTTAAATACAATATTTTTTTTTAATTTTATATACATGAATGATAGGATAAAATAAAAATTCCTTTTTACTTGTCATGTTGAAAATAGAAATTGTATACAAATAAAAATCTCTTTTTATTTGTCGTTAGAAACATAGAAAATGTTATGCAGAAAAAATTCCTTTTTATTTGTCATGTTAAACATAGAAGTTGCATACAAATAAAAATCCTTTTTATTTGTCATGTTAAAAATAGAAGTTGTATACAAATAAAAATACCTTTTTATTTGTCATGTTAAATATAGAAGTTGTATACAAATAAAAAATTTCCTTTTTAATTTGTCATGTTAAATATAGAAGTTGTATACAAATAAAAATTCCTTTTTATTTGTCATGTTAAATATAGAAGTTGTATACAAATAAAAATTCCTTTTTATTTGTCATGTTAAATATAGAAGTTGTATACAAATAAAAAAATTCCTTTTTTATTTGTCATGTTAAATACAGAAGTTGTATACAAATAAAATTTCCTATTTATTTGTCATGTTAAATATAGAAGTTGTATACAAATAAAAAAAATTCCTTTTTTATTTGTCATGTTAAATATAGAAGTTGTATACAAATAAGAATTCCTTTTTATTTGTCATGTTAAATATAGAAGTTATATGCAAACAAAAATTCCTTCTTATTTGTCATGTTAAATATAGAAGTTGTATAAAAATAAAAATTCCTTTTTATTTGTCATGTTAAATATAGAAGTTGTATACAAATAAAAATTCCTTTTTATTTGTCATGTTAAATTTAGAAATTTGTATACAAATAAAAATCCTTTGTTTATTTGTCATGTTAAATATAGAAATTTGTATACAAATAAAAATCCTTTTTTTATTTGTCATGTTAAATATATAAATTTGTATACAAATAAAAATCCCTTTTTTATTTGTCATGTTAAATATAGAAATTGTATACAAATAAAATTTCTCTTTTTATTTGTCATATATGAACATAGGAATTGTTGAAAATAAAAATTCTTTTTTTTTATCATATATGAACATTGGAATTGTTGAATTTTTTTTATTTGTCATATATGAACATAGGAATTGTTGAAAATAAAAATTCTTTTTTTTTTCATATATGAATATAGGAGTTGTTATATAAATAAAAATTCTCTTTTTAATTGTCATGTGAAATGTAGAAAACATGTAGACAATCAAATTCTTCTTTTTGTTTGTCATTAGTAGCATAGAAATTGTTATGCAAATAAAATATTCTTTTTTATTTGTCATATGAAATGTAGAAAACATGTAGACAATAAAATATTCCTTTTTATTTGTCATATGAAATGTAGAAAACATGTAGGGAATAAAATATTCTTTTTTTGTCATATGAAATGTAGGAAACAAGTAGAAAATAAAATATTCTTTTTTATTTGTCATATGAAATGTAGAAAACAAGTAGACAATAAAATATTCTTTTTTATTTGTGATATGAAATGTAGAAAACATGTAGACAATAAAATATTATTTTTACTTGTCATATGAAATGTAGAAAACATGTAGACAATAAAATATTCTCTTTTTTGTCATATGAAATGTAGGAAACAAGTAGATACTAAAATATTCCTTTTTATTTGTTATATGAAATGTAGAAAACATGTAGACAATAAAATATTCTCTTTTTTTGTCATATATAATGTAGGAAACAAGTAGACAATAAAATATTCTTTTCATTTATACATATGAAATGTAGAAAACATGTAGATAATAAAATATCCCTTTTTATTTTTACATATGATAAGGGAATTTGTAGACCAATAAAAATATTCTTTTTATTGTACATGTTAATAATAGAATTGTTAGAATGTGTTAAACAAATAAAAAAAATACTCTTTTTGTTGTAACATGTAAGCCATAGAAATTATCAAAATAATTTACACAATAAAATTTTCTTTTTATTGTATATGTGAACATAGGAATTGTCAAAATTATTAAACATGAAAAAGAGACATGTATAGTAAAATTTGTTGAAAACATTAAAAATGATGTTTTTAATGTATATGTTGATTCATTATAAAAAGAATCATATTTAGGAAAATTTGTTGAAAACATTAAAAATGATATTTTCAATGTATATATTGATTCATTATAAAAAGAGACATTTATAGGAAATTTGTTGAAAACATTAAAAATGATATTTTAACGTATATGTTGATTCATTATAAAAAGAATCATATTTAGGAAAATTTGTTGAAGACATTAAAAATGATATTTTTAATGTATATATTGATTCATTATAAAAAGAGACATGTTTAGGAAATATGTTGAAAACATTAAAAATGATATTTTTATTGTATACGTTGATTCATTATAAAAAGCATCATATTTAGGAAAATTTGTTGAAAACATTAAAAATCTTTATAGGTTAAGATATGTTTTGTTTTGTAGAAAACATCACTTTAAACATATCAGTGAAATTGTCGAACGATTTATATTTATATTTATATAAATAAATATAAATTTAAAATTAAACGATCTGCGCGCGATAGTTCGCGTTTCGGCAATCATAACTTTAAATGATTATACCGAAAGATCCGATCGTCGGATTTACCCAAAACTAGAACCGTTAGGTTCACTTTGGGAAGATTTTTCCAACGATGTTAAATTTGTTAAAATCCAACGGTTAGATTTCGCGAAATGTGTAATTCAAATTTGGTTAAAAACAACGCTAGGGCCACGTAACAACTCGAAGCATCGTTAAATCAAAATGGGCTATTTTTATATAAATAAAAATAGCGATAAATCATTATAAAATAATATTAACGATATGAAATATTTTAAATTACATATATTCGAGAATTATTTGAAAAGACTGAGTTCAATCTCATTTCAAATAATTATACGACGATTTAAAACGAAGTCATTGAAGACGATGGTCGAAGACCGGCGATCTTCACATCGAATGGATGACTACTGATGCCTTTGATTGAAGTTGCTGCCTAGAAAGGGTTACAGTGGTAGTTGTCCAGATGTACTTGTTGATTGTCCGAATATGCGAGAACCTCTCTTCCGTATTGGACATACGGGACGAGGAATAAGGTGTCTCCGGTTTTGTTCAGACCCAGAACGGACCTGTAAATGGATGTGTGTCTGACATTGAATTTCGTTCTGTGTGAACTGATTTCTACTTAATATATATCTGTTTGGTGGCGGAGAATTTATTCTCTTGCTTAACACCCTTCTCGAAGACGTACGAGCTTATAGGTTATATATTGATAGATATCAGTCGCATGGCGTGGATTGTCAATGTGGCATGCCAAGATGCAAATGATCAAGGCTTTTGTTGAAAAGAAAAGCCTTGTAGTTGATGATCAAAGCACAACTTTATTTAGCATAGCTTTGTGTATAAGCGTTACTTCGCGAGCCTCACACCCCGGTATGAGTCAAAAACGAGATTGTGACTGTAGGGTGTGCATGCGTTTCTTTCTAGCTAGAAGTGGTGTCATGGTATGGAGCCCAGACATTTTTACTTATGTGTATGATGGATTGCGAGGTACCTCGATATATTGCCAAGTGATAGGTCCAATAGGACCGGGAAATTAACGTGTGTTCAGGCATAACCAATCTACTAAAGTATTTGTGGACCGGCCCTGAAGATCCAAGGGTTGCCCGTAGATGTAATCCTGAGACATTTTCTAGAGTGTCTCGAATCGGGAGGAGCCATCCCTAGCCTCGACTCATGGTGGAAACCCAATTTCCAATACGACATTACGGATGTGATTGTAAACCTATATATGACGACATAGTAGGATGGGGTACTATGTCGTCTAGGATTGATACATTTACTTTGAAAGTGTTTTTAAACTGATTAGACACTACCACTACAACAAAAACACCATATTACAACTTTAATTTTATAACTGTGCGAAAAGCACAGTTGTAATAAATGCTTTTTTACAACTGTGCAAAACGCACTGTTGTAATAAATGTTTTTTACAACTGTGAAAAAATCACTGTTGTAATAAACATATATATCACAACTTTTCTTTTTTTGTCTGTTGTAATAACTAATATATACTAATTAATTTCTGATAATTAATAGTTAAATTAGAAATTTGTTTAAACTTATTTTTAGTAACCCTTTTTTCTATTTCTTGTATTAGAGACCTATTAAATATTTAATAATCTATAAATGACTGTTAATAATTAATATTAATAATTCTTATAATAAATAATAATATTATTGTTATTATTAAAAAATAATTTTTTAACACTTAATAATTAAGAATTAGTCATTAATACTAAAAATTAAGAAGTAATAACTAATATCTAGCAATTAATTTTTGATAATTAATAATTAAATCAAAAAGTTGTTTAAACTTATTTTCAATAGTACTTTTTCTATTTGTTGTAATAGAGACTTATTAAATTTGATAACAACTAATATTTAATGATTAATAAAATTAACATTTAAGAATAATTGATAATTGATAGTCAATAATAACTTTACAACTTAATACTAATTTGAATAGCTAATAATTTTCAATAAATAGCTAATAATTTATAAAATTCGCTATTAAATAATAATAATTATTAACAATAGTTATGTATTTAATAAGTAATAGTTAATATTTCATAGTTTTTTTGAAACAGTTAATATTTTATAGTTATTAATTATAGAATGATAATTTGCATCGTTAATCATTTATAATTTATTATAACCATTGAATTTTAATAATTATCATTAATTAACAAATAAGAATTATTTATAATTAACAAGTAATAATTAATAACTTGTGATAATTTTCATAGTTGTGTTTTAAGTTTAACGGTAAAGCTTCCCACCACTCTGTCTTCCAAGAAATAACTCATGTACACGCATAATTTTTCATTTCCCACTTCTACATTTTGTTCCCCGCCTTTTACCGCCTAAGTCCCAATTATCTAAAACCCCTAAATAATCTGGAACCCTCGAATATATATCTGCCTAATTCAACGAGGCAGTCTCCCTTTCTCGCCTCCAAATTACGGACTATAGGTAGAAGAAAACCCTTCTACAAATCCATCTACTGCGTGTTATTTGCTTCTATTCGGGTCACATCTCTTGCTTTAGCCTCCTCGAGCCTGGTATCCATTCCAATTGAAATTAACACTTTATTTCTCAATCCAGTAAAGATTGAAACTTTGTTTTGTCCATTTGCAGCCTTATCTAGCTTGATTGGTGGGAGTTAGCGGAATTGCGTAGCTCAGTCGAAGCATGGTATCCCGTTAGGGTATCATATGTCGTTGCAAGAGTTGAGCAGAATGGGTATTGCGATTTTTTTTCAATATAAATTCTTTTGACATTTGTTGTTACATTACTTGTTAGATTGGAGTTATGATAAATTCAATTCTCCTTGTGTTTTTGAAAAAATTAAGGCGTTGTCTATATGGATTCAGTTTAAATATATAAAAATTGATGATTATTTACATCAGCGTCTATAACAGGATCCAGATTTAAGTGTAAATGGCTTGTACATTTTAGAATATAAGAACAGAAAAGATCAATTTTCACAGATTTGAAATTTGACGCAAATGTAAAATCTTCTTAGAATTACATTTTATCTTTTATTGATTTCAATATCAGGTTTTTAATTATTTTTTATTCATAAAAATATTTGTTTTAAACAAAACTGAATAGCAAAAATTTGTAACTGCTTTTGTTTTATGGTTGTTTTTCTTTTATGGTTGTTTTTCTTATGATAAATCAGTGAATTTGATCTAAAGATGCATAAATTTGTAACTGCTTTTGTTTAATATGTCTTACTGTATGTACACTGTTGTGTTATTCATAGTTTCAGGCATATTCTTCGAATATCAACGTGAGTTATACAAAGATTATATTATAGTTTCAGAAACATATTTTGCTAGAATCTAACAATTGTTGTGCTGTAGATAGTAAGTTTAGCTGCAAATCATGTTTTTTTTCTTTTTTATATAGCATTGTTTTCTGTGGTAAATTAGAACTTTATTTTATCAAAATTTATTAGCCTATGAACATTTAATATCAACAAAAAAGAAGCCTTAAAACTATCTGAGCACTTACAACGTAAGTAGATGAATTTCCAGTACTTCACATCATTTTTAAGATTTATTACAAGCAATTGTACTTTGGGCTGCTCCTAGAGGTTGTTATCTATAAGTTATTTTTAGTACTATCTTGCCCCATCTTTTGAAGATTCATGGAGATTTTATTCTCATAAGCAGTGACACCGTCAGCAACATGAGCTTGACAGAAGCTCTTAAGGAGCACAAAGAGAGAAGAAAGAAGGATCCACTTGCTGTGATGACTATGGTACGGTGATTAACCATTCTAAACCCTCATCTTTGACACACCAATCTTGATTTGGTAATGATGAAATTTTAATGGCGATTGATCCTAAGACGAAAGAACTTAGCTACTATGAAGACAAGGCAGATGATTCAAGACCAGTTATAACCCTTTATAAGATGTTGCTAGATAATTCATCTCTACACTTGCATAATGATAAAAAGGTGTTTTTTATTTTAACCTTTTATTGATGTATAAATGGAATGTTTTTTATTGTAGTTAGAGTTAGAGATAGGAGAAGAAGGGATGCTGCTTGAAGATTTCGCTTGTGATGATATTCTTTGGGCAAACTGAATATTGTTGGCATATGGAGAAACATGGGAAATCAAGCCAAAGTTAGTCCTCTACTCAACTATAAAGAGCAGACATGTGAACAGAAAAAGAACCCATGTTGGCAGTTTTCCTCACATAATGTGATGCTGATGACATGTATTTGAAGTTGGCGCAAGGGCAAGTTGTGATTATAAGACATTGAAGAGATATCCTAAAAGCTCTGCTCTTTGATTTAAGAATTTTTTGATGAAGAATTGAGTTGTGAATCAAAATGATCTGCTTCTTTCTTGTGTTTAAATCTGTATTGAACAAGTTGTGATTTTTATCAATGAATGGATCATGATGCCTTTAAAATTACATCTATTTCTTATGTTATTTATTTTTTTATTGTTGCACATATATAATACATAGATTTATATATATATATAATTTGTGGATATATTACAATTTTAAAATAATAATTGGAATAAAACATACCATAGCAGTTATAAACAGTCAACAACAACTGTGCATAAAAGTTGTAATAAAAGATATTACAACGGTGGAAAAAGGTTGTAAAATATACATATTACAACGGTGTTGCAACAGTGCAAAAAAGTTGTAAAAGATATTAGTCTATTACAACTTCTTAATACACGACGATTTACCCACCATTGTAAAATGTATATTACAACGGTGTTCCACCGTTGTAATAGGGTCATTTTATTGTAGTGTAATAATAACATTAAATATTGTTTTATACGTATCAAGTATGTTTGATCATTATAAGGTAAAACTCTATCCTCCGGTTTGCATTGCATTGTGTCATGGGACTTGAGTCTTATAATGATTTCATTTTCTAAAAAGCATTTCGTTGTTTTTAAAAGATTTATTTAATTTATGCACTGGCAATCCAATGGAGTAAACCCGTTCCGCGTTAGCGGCATGGTCCTGTGATTTGCCTTATTATTAGATAAGTTAAGTAAAAGATTTCTCATACCAGTCTCATGACTGACTCGTAGTTTGTTTCACTTGCAAACTCAGGTGCCCTTATTTCCACACGGGCAGTCGAGTGGCTTGTTTTGCAGGTATTCATTTATTGACCAGGATTCTGGATCGAAGCTTAAAGCTGTGTCCAGAGCAATGATAGTCGTCCTCTGTGTTAGTTTATTAGTTCCGCTGCATTATATTAAGTTTATTGTAAATTAATCTTCCGCTTTATTATTATTTTTCGATGTACTCTGATATATTTTGTACACTGATGTAACATTATTATGATGTTTATAAAAGTCTTCTGTTATTTGTTCTGATGTGTTGTATGCCCAGAGTTAGCGCATGCGGGATTCAAACAGTCTTGGTCGATTTAGCGATCGATTAGATCCGGGCGAAATTCGTATCGTTACAGATTTCCATCAGTAGAAGCCTCATGAGCTTCTTCATTCCTATTATTCTGAGAAGTGTCTCTTCTCTTCCAAGTCATTGCCAAACTGATTCCTAAGCTGTCAAGTTCTAATTGATGTGCCGCCTTCTTGACGTGCCAAAATTTTGATATTCAAATCACAAAAATTATAGTATATTACAAATCAAAGATCTCAGTAAGTGCATAAAAGTGACAAACACGCAGAATTTATTTTGGTTTCAATGATTAACTTGTATTCACTTGATGTAATATATAATTTAGACTGTAATATTACAAGTACGATTGTGATTTTACAAGAAAAGAGGATATAAAAGAGTTGAATTTCCAATACGACATAATTTCAGTGCTGAAGAGCCAAATAGATCCCTCAAAATGAGTACCTTTGGCCTCCATTTATCGGTGCAGGTGGTTATGGATCGACTAGGAAGAGAGTGAAGGTTTTGGAAGTAGTGCAGAAGGTCGCATACCCACGTTTTTGAAAATCTGGTCGGGTTGGCCAATATAGGTCAATCTCGATCAGTACCAATCAGGATTCATGGTCAGTTTACCAATCGGACATAAAGTTTATACCGACACCTTACCACTTCATCATATTTGCAAGTTGAATTCCTAATTCCTGTAACGACCTAACTTTCGAACACATCGGAAGTTGTGTAGTTAATAAGAAATGAGAATAGATAGAAGATAAAACACAGAAACATCAGAATCTCACAGCGGAATTTTTCACAAAAGATAATACTTTATAATATTACATAGCAGAATATATTACATCAGAGCATCATAGGTTGAGTGATACAGACCATTCATAGTACATCAGTAATTATACATAACATTCACTACTAACTTGCAGACTTGTAATTATACAGTAGGTAAGGTAGATAGGCCAGCACACTAATAATCTTCATTCAGCTTCACGAGTTTTCTACATCCTGATTCACTTGTCTATTCATAACAAGTGTTATGAATACCCAAGAGTTTAAGGGAAAAACAGAAAAAATAAACTCCGGGTCAGTCAGGGGACTGGTATGAGTAAACAATTTAAAGAAATCAAAAACATCTCATAAGACCACGCTTTGAATACGGAACGGGTTTTTACCTTATGAGATCAAAACACCTTGTACACTTTAAAACCAGATATTATCATAATGTTTAGGTGTTTCACAAATAATTTAGAATCTAGGAAAATGCTTGCATCTCACATTTTCTGATATAGTATACAAAGAAAAACCGCTTGGTACTTAGGGAAATTGGATTTCCAACTCTGACAAGGTATGGGACCACCTTCCGCTGATGTATCTCTAGAGGCAAATACACCTGGGTTCAACAAGAACGTCTTGCAACCCGGCCCTCACATGACCAACCACTCATTTCTCTTGAGTGTATCGAGTGTATATCACCGATGGTTGTGTACGGCAACCATCCCCGAATGGGCAGAATCGATAGATTAAGAAACAAAAGGAATTTCTCTAGATAGGTGATACTACACCCTAATGGGAGCGACCCACATAGCCATGCTGCCAGCCCTATTTTTGTCATTTCATGGGTGTGAGGCTTGAGGCTAGACTTACGTATCATCATCACTGGTTCATTTTCTTCGAATGCCACATCTTCCTACCCGTCAGAAATACTCATTCGATTTCCCAAATATATCACGGGCAATCAAGCTAAGAGAAATGAATTTCTCCGTCACCAACGTAATATACTTTCGTAAATTCGATGTGTAGAATCTGACTGATATACGTTTTCAGACACTCGTCCATTTAGGTTTGTTCTGGGACTGAACAGACCGAAAATATTGTTTATAATCATCGTCTTCAGTTTGAACATATTTGACGTGCGGCGTCTAATCAAATCAAAGTGGAAAATTTATCCGGCCTCTTTGAAATGATTACGAACATTTTTCATTTTAAATTATTAATCTAGCACGATTAAAATCAATTACATATATAGTCAAATCAAACAGTATACGATCGTCTTGCTTATATCTAGCATTTCGATCATATCTTAGAATTGGACAATTTTAGTGTGCGCGCTGCACGGGTTTTTCTTTCCACCTTGTCCGTCACTTCTGAAAATGAATTCTTACACTGTTTTTCCTTAGAAAAATATTTCTTATCATTATTACTTAATCTGATCACCCATAAATGATTTAAATTATAATTTAATCATTTATTTTACACTTTTATACTTGATATTTTTCTCGTCAACTTTCCCCTTTTGATCCTCATTCTTGATCTACTTATTTCCTTTCTATACTGATAAAATTCCTTCTTTTTATTTATTCCGTCTAAACACGATTACACCATTATCTACAGTTCTTGTTTTAAAAAGTTCAGAATTGTTCATGATTAGTTCTTATATTCGATATTGTAGATATCAGATAAAACCGACAAATTCTACCGTATGTGTTACATACAGTTTTTTTTCTCTACCTTGTTTTGAATTTAATAATTTTAAATCTCCCATCATAAAATAGATTCTAATTTAAATTATAAAATAAATTTTATAATTTTTCTAAAATAATAGCTTTTGTGTTTCCTTTTCGTCGTCCGTCACGACCAACTCGATCATTTCCACTTGATCGACTTCTTTCGACTTTTGGCTATTTCCTTAGAAAAATCATTTTTTTTCTAATTATAAATAAAATCTATAATTTTATTTAAATTTAACTTCAGTGTTTTAATTTCAGTTTTTGACAAAGAATGGATTTCAGATCCTGATTCACTTTTCCTTTTACTTAATTAAATAAAAATTACATTTTTTTAAACATTTATTTCTCTATTTTATTTAATCCATTGTTAAATTTAAAAACTAGTTTACATTTAAAACATGTTCAAAAAAACTGTTGTTTTAAAACTAAAACAACAAAGTATTAATATTGCAAAGTACCAGTTTTTCAGAAATTCTAGCGTGCACACATGAAACCGAGCCCGGATCACATGATTTTGCCATGTATCACTTGGTCGGGTACTTGCCAAAGTACCAAGCATTGGCACTCAGCAATTTACCTTTGATCAACTCAAAATCCCATGCGCTCAAGAGTACCACTCCTTCTTCTTCTTCCCTACTTCTTTCTGTCCTAGCTGTGCACATGACCAGCCACGTGGGACCACGCCAGACTCCACCGACCGTCGCCTCACACCTCTCTCCGATCCCGGGACACGCCACCACCCTCATATGATCCTCCGTCGACCTGAAACTAAAATTGGTCATGCTCCTCCCTTTCCGGAAAAGAACCCATCATCAAAGAAACCGCTCCACCTCCTCCCCTCGGCCACCGGACACCAACACCTCCTGGCCACCGCAACACATGACCCCGACGCCTTGATCCCCCTCGTACCGCACCATTCTAATTCCCCTAGATCGAGCAGTTCAACCATGCACCAACGAACCCAAAAACAGTTTTAAAACCTAATTTCTTTTAATTTAAAAAACTTATTCATTTAAAAATTAAATTTACATTTTTCCTATGATCTACCCTCTTCCATGCTCCTCCAGGCCAAGCGCCATCCCCTCCCATCAAGCGATGCGCCGGAAGTTCACCAAAGTTGAACTTTCGACCATCACTCGATTTCTCTTGAGACACATACTTAAAAATCCTAATTTTTGTTTTAAAATTCACCATTTGGTCACCTTATTAGGATCATGAAATCAAAATTGGTTTTTAAGTGGTTTGAAAATCCTTTTTGAGAAATTGAAACAGAGAGCTTTACTGTGTTTTATCTGTAATATAACAGTAAGTGTTTTGGCCAAGTTTGTGTCTTTTTAAATACTTATATGATTATACTACAGTTTAAAAATAAGTGAGGCACCTCATTTTAAATTCCTTTTCTAGTTCTACTGACCTACTTAGACTTGTCAAGTTTTACAACCACTTAACAGGGTCTGGTCAAAACCAACAGGAATTGCACTTTCTTCCAACAGATGATACGTAAGGGTTTTATCCTCAAAAACAAATCAATGGTTCCATATTTCATGTCTAACAGCAAACAATACATGATAGGTTACATGTACAAGATCACAAAAGAATCCAAGATCACTTCATTTCCCAAACAACAGCAACTACAGTAATTCAAAACAGAAATTTAAGTGCGGGTTTACTCACTTCTGAACCCAAAACAGCTAATACACTTCTCTTTTATATGACACTTAAGGTTTTATTTAACAAATCAAGGTTTTCTACTTCATATCACACAGCAAACAATACATGATGATTTACTTGTACAATATCATGAAAGAAATTCAAGATTACTTCATGGTTCAACCAACTAAAACTGCAGTAATTTAAAAATAGAAAAAATAATGTAAGTTTACTCACTTCTAAATGCCTAAAACCCTAGCTTTCCCTTTGCTAAAACCTTGAACTTGCTGTGTGTTTGTGTTATGTGAGATGAGTGCCTGGGTAGTCTTTATATAGGGGTGAGAAATGGTTAAAATATTGGTGTATTTAATGCTTGATTTGAAAACAGCAAATCAGCTTTTCCTTTGTCAAATAAAAGATGACATTTAAAATGATTTTCTCTCTCAAAATCCTCACATCCTCTCATACATTCACATGGTATATCAGCCTATACACCCCCTAAAAATATCCTATACCTTGTACCAAATACCTCTCATTGGCCTTCAAGAAATATCACATTAAAAGTTCTTTGCACAATAAATCTTTCTACAAATCTTTTCCTTGGTTCTTACAAGATATGGTGATTATTTATGTACCATACGTATTCAGATTTTCCTGAGTTTTCAAACCCCATTCTTCACATGTCAAATATGATTTTACATGAATATATTTTAAATACCAACTTGCCTTCCAAGTATGGTTAAAATCTGAAAATGTAGTACCATAAAAATCGATATTATGTGATGGAAATACAAAGGAAAGTGCTTAGAAAATCCATGGCTTGGATCTCAACTAGTGTAGGTAAGATCTTAGTATCCATATAGGTTTTGTAATCTTTTTATGTACATGTTTATTTGACAATTTGCCAAAGTCTTGAAAATAGAACATGACTTGTAATTTCAAAAAAAAAAAACAAATGAAAAGAAAGAAAAGAAATTGCAAAAACTGAAAATAACATTATCTACTTTGATCTTGTCATGTGCCTAGAAGCCCTATTTGCTAACATGATCTATCATGTATGTGATCACGAATGGGATCATGAAGTAGAATTTGACAATTCATATCCTAGTTTTAATGCAAATAATTTACTTGAGATTTGATTTGTTAGCAAGATCTATAGTGATAAGATCATGACTTGAAAGTATGATTTTACAAAGGATTCGACAATACAAGTTCTTGTTTCAATGCATAAATGGGATTTTATTTGCTATCATGTCTATGGGATCATGAACTTGAAAGAGATGAGACAATACATTTTTTTTCCTTTCAATTTTAATGCATACAAAAATTTAAATGTTTTCTTGCATTTATTTGAGAACATAAAGAGATGTTTAAATCATATTTTAGTCAAGGTGTTTCAATCCTGTTTGAAACAAGGAGTTTGCTTAAACAATGTTTAAAAGCTTATGGAAAAATATAAACAAGTGTTTTCATAGAAAAATGGCATTTACAAATAGTTATGTACTAGTGTCATTTCATATACATCTAAAAATAAATTTTAAACAAGTGTTATCACATATACCTGTGTAAAATAAATTTAAACAAACGCTACTAAATTCATGCTATTATACCTGAATGTATCAAAAAAAATGGGTTTTGATAAATGCTGCACATATAAATGCTATTATACATATGTTAATGTAACGACCCAGAAAATCTGAACCAATTTAAAATTTTTAAATTGGCTAAAATAATGGATTTTAAATATTTAAAATAAATATTTTAAATAATGGCAATGGAAAGTGAGTATGAATCGACAATAGAAAATGAATATAATTAATTATAATTATAAACAAGGCCTGAAATGGCGCTGCAGTTTCAAAAATTGAATTCAAACTTTGTCGGACTGTACCGGGTGCAAACCAAAACGGATTTTAGTGAAACCAAAAATATTTAAATCTGTTAGTGAATACCTCTCTAACGAATCTGAAAAATCGAATTTTCATAGCGGAAAGCAAAAGTTATGGCCGAATGAATTTTCAGAACGGTCGCTATGGAATTTATATAGCCCGCGAAATTGGCCATTTTGCATACGACCTCGGAATTCGACGAAACCACTTTTGTTGGATCCGGGAAGTGAAGTTATTGCTAGGTTTCAAATTTCATAATTTTTGAAGCTTGTATGTGAGCGTGGCAAAAGAAAATGTGCTTTGGTCAATTACAGTTAAATTGGATCGACCAAAAATGGCCATTTTTCAAACGGTCTCAGAATTTGACGAAATTAATTTTTTTGGGACCGTATCGTCAATACGAAGCTAGAAATATTTTTTCTGAATTTTTTTGTAACAACCCGTATTTTCAGTAACCAGTTATAACATAAATCGAGGCAGAATTTAATTTAAAAATCTGAATCAAGGGAAACGGGCTATGCCATTGCGTTCGTCTCGGAAAAATACGCGAAATAGAGTCCGAGTTTTCGAAAATCGGAGTCCGTATGACCCGATTAAGGCCCAACGAAGTTTTAAGAAAAATCCAAAGTAAAAACAGATTTCAAATTCAAGTTTGAATTTGGATATTTGGGCCAGTTTGGGCCAGGCGGGAAAATTCCCGCCAGAGCACCCAAGTCGACAGCCCTGTCGATTTGGAAGTCGACTTGGTTGACCCAAGTCGACAGCCCTATCGACTGGGCTGTCGACTTGGTCCAGCCGGGCAGTTCTGCCTGGTGCACCATTTTGGGTTTGTGTTGAGCTTGGGGGCCAGATTCGATTTTAAGGGCTGAGATTGGAACTAGGGTTTAATCCTAAGGCTAGAACTAGTCCTAATCTCTATATATAAGGCCCTAACCTAACCCTAAATCATCATTATTCATTCTAGTAACTAAACTATGGCAAAATCAATCCTCTCATGGCCTCCACTCTCTTCATAAAATTCCTAAATAAATTTCTAAGTGATTTTTCATGCATACAAATGCTTTCAAGCTTGTATGAGCATCATTAGCTTGCATTCAAGTCAAGTTTCAATATTTGCATCATAAAGAAAGGGTTTTGATCATTTTGGCTCAAGGGTTTTTATGTTAGAGCTTGCATTTTGGGTCTATTTGATTGCATAAGGGCTTTGTCATATCTTTTGTGCCTTCATAAGTATTGTAAGCCCTATTCTACTTTCATACTTAAACTCTAAAGTTAAATGTATGATATGCAAGTTTATATGCAAGTGATATGCAAGTTTATCATGTATGATATGCAAGTTTACTATGCTATGAAACGCAAGTTTATCATGTATGATATGCAAGTTTATATGCAAGTTTACTATGCTATGAAATGCAAGTTTATCAAGTTATGTTATGCAAGTTTGATATGCAAGTTTGTCATATGATATGCAAGTTATGTTATGCAAGTTTGATATGCAAGTTTGTCATATGATATGCAAGTTATGTTATGCAAGTTTGATATGCAAGTTTGTCATATGATATGCAAGTTATGTTATGCAAGTTTGATATGCAAGTTTGTCATATGATATGCAAGTTATGTTATGCAAGTTTGATATGCAAGTTTGTCATATGATATGCAAGTTATGTTATGCAAGTTTGATATGCAAGTTTGTCATATGATATGCAAGTTATGTTATGCAAGTTTGATATGCAAGTTTGTCATATGATATGCAAGTTATGTTATGCAAGTTTGATATGCAAGTTTGTCATATGATATGCAAGTTATGTTATGCAAGTTTGTCATATGATATGCTATCATGTTATGCAAGCTTATCTTGGGTTTATGAACATAAAGCTTCAAGCTTTATGCCAAAGGTTGCATTTTGGCAACATGTAAGTTATCATATCTCTTATGATAACTTGCATGTGAGACTAGGTGCGAACTTATGGCCATTTCTACATGTCATTTAGCACCATGTATCACCAATATGCCAAGTTTGGTTTTATGCATGCTTTTGAGGCCTAAAAATGTAATATGCAAGTATATGAACATATGTCCATTTCATATGCCACCATGTTGAACTTGTGGCTTCAACACCTTTATGTCGTGATTATGCCAAGTTCCCTCTTTCTATCCTTTATGCGCTATGGCGATATGTAAGCGATGGGATTGCATTTGGGGTTGGGTAAACTTAAAAGACATAAAACATAAGCTTGGGAATTTACCTATTAAGTTAGGTCTACCCATTGGGAATTTACCTATTAATTTAGGTCTACCCAATTGCTTGAAAATTCGTAACATGTTTTGGAAACATGATGGACATGACACTTAGAAAAGATAAGTGTGACCAACTGGAGGTTGGGTTGAGTTTGTAGCGTAAACCTACCCAGAACCGACCGGCTTAACTAGTTGCTACAGACAATAGGACCCAATGTGAGAAGTTGGTCATGTTGTACCTTGAACCCGAGGTTAGACCAAGTTGTGGTGTAAAGCTACCCGGAACCGACCGGCTTAACTAGTAACCACAACAAGGTCTAATGTGAGAGGTTAAGGCGTAGTAAATTAACTAATGCCTCGTGATTAGGGTTAAGTCACGGTCCACTTAATACTTAACCAATTTGGGCTTGGTAGATTAGTCAGGGTTAAGTCGTGAACTCATCGTTACACTTAACCAAGTTAATCCATGATTATCAAGAGGGTTAAACCTTACTCAACCCACTAGAAAAATCCTAGCAATGGGGGCCCACTCCAGCAGTAATCCCAGTTTGTATCATTAAAGCCCTAGGGACTAGGCTAGGGAGGGGGCACGATTACTGGGCTGGAGGTAAGCGACCAAATAAACGACGGCCGGGTGGTACGCCGATGTAGTTCCGGACGGACTATGGTCGTGCGCGTAGTCCGTATTTGGAGAAGTCACCCATGGGTACCAGTAGATCGAGACTGTGCACTCATGTTTATGGTGTCCAGGGGTTGGCACCCTAGGGCTTGATACACCCAAAGGGTGGACCCAGCACAGTTCAACTACAATTATGTTTGGGCCGTATTGACACCAACACGTGACGAGTTAGGCTTAGGGAGCCGATCGACTAGACCGTTTGGTTAGACCTTGTATTAGGGTCATTTCATGTGATTGGGCCAAAGCTTGGGCCAAGGGATCAACACTTGTTTATTCAAGTCATGTTAGTTTACTAGTACACGTGTGGTGCAAAACCTTAATCCTGATTATGCGAAGACACCTTTATCTACCTTGTTAGTTAATCATCATGCTAGTATGTTGTTATCCTTATGTTCATCCCTGCTTCTCATGCCAGTTAACTTTATCAGTTTACATTGATTGTAGTAGGGCTTACTCAGTCTTTTTGACTGACCTGTTTTCTTTCGCCTCTTTTCTTCCGTTCCCCCCCCCCCCCCAGGTTCTCAGGGTGGGAATATCAGAGCTTAGCTTGGATTTCTGACCGCTTGCTTGTGGGATTTTAGCTCATGTACGGTCTTGACATGAAGCTAGCTATGTTTATCACTTATTTTGGGGATAGTACTTATGTATTTCAGTTTTTCAGTAATGTTGTTTTTATCTAGACTTGTGTATTTGGAAAATTGACATTATGTTGTACCAGACTTGTTTTGAAATGGTTTGAAATCTTCCGCTGTTTTATCTATGTTATTTACTCTGTTTACATATATACATATGTTCTTGTTCTGCCTTGATATATCATTATGCATGTTTACCTGATTCAAACGCTCCTCCAAAGTCCGAGTGCTTGCAAGAGACACCCTGGCGGAGGTGGGGTGTTACATTTGGTATCAGAGCATATGGTTTACGAGAAGGAACAAAAAGGTTTTTAGAAAACTTTTGGAAAACTATTTTCAAAACCAAGTATAAAGTATTTTCCAAAGAAAAGTCTAGTTTATTTTAAAGGCTATTCCCCAAAAAAGCCATTAGCAAAATTCCTTCGTTTTTCTCCATTCTGAATCTATCTTTTTCTTCGTTTTCAGTATGGCCAATAACTTTGCCATTCCGGAGGGAGTACACGTACCAGTTTGGTATAGGAGACTTTTGGAGGCTAGGGCGACCAAAGCCGGCCCCGCAAATATTACTCCTCCTCCGGTAGTTGATGTTCCTCCTCCTCCTGTCGCTGAGGTTCCTCTTCCTCCTTCCCCTCAGCATCCAGAAAAGGATTTCGCGGAGATTTGCAAAGACTTTAGGGCGATGGGTTGCAAGAATTTCATTGGAACCTAGACTTTCGTAGAGGCCAGGAATTGGTTGAAAGAAACCGAAGATCTTTTTGCCTTCTTTGATATAGATGACCGTAGGAAGGTTTTATTAGCAGTGTGGTTGCTAAAGGAAGAAGCTGCACGTTGGTGGGTGGTCTCCACCGCTACTAGGCCAATTGAGACTTGGGATGACTTTCGGGGAAAGTTTGGACTAAGGTTCCTATCACTGAAGCAAGGGGACATGACTATTAGGGAATACATAGATAAGTTTAATCAACTGGCTCGGGTCGGTTTAGACTTGGTCAACACAGCTCAGAAGAAGGCCCTATACTTTGCCCTAGGATTAAACGAGCCATTACATGGTTTAGCCATGACTCATATACCCTTGGGGGCAACTTTCGAAAGTTTGGTGAATATGGCCCTACTCAATGAAGAGAATAGGAGTGACAAGAAAGAGATCAAGATGAATGATACTCAAGCCAAGAAGACTGATTCCAAGTGGAAAGGAAATCAGGGTAATCCAAGTGGTCAGAGCAGTCAAGGCAATAAGAACAAGAACATAAGTCAAGGTAACAAGGGGAACAACAACAAGGGCAATAACAAAAAGGGAAAGTGCTATTATTGCGGTTTAGTTGGGCATCTTATTAAGGATTGTAAGAAGAGGAAAAGGAAGGATGGCGAATGCTTTCATTGTGGTGAGTTTGGACATTTCAGTAAGGATTGTCCGAAGAAGCAAGGGCAAGGCCAGGGTCAGACTCAGCGTGCTGGACCTTCAGGAGGGCAAGTTCATGCTCTCAATGTCGCTCCAGTTCCCGATCGAGGTAGTATTTCTGTTGAAAGTCTTTTTTATATTTCTGATTTTCCAGTTCGTACCTTGTTTGATTCTGGTGCATCGCATAGCTTTATCTCATCTGATCTTGTTGATAGTTTGCACCTAAGTACTAGTCTAGTTAATGATCCCGTGTGTGTTTCAAATTCAATTGGGGGTTCCGCCCATTTGTCTATTATCTACGTGGATTTGAAAATCTCTATCTTGAGTATAGAGTTCTCGCGTGATGCTTATATTCTCGGTTTCATGAGGTATGGGTTGATTTTGGGCATGGATGGGTTGTCCAGTTTTGGAGCCATTCTTGATTTTTGAGCATAGGGTTGTGAGGCTCATGACTCGCCTCGGTAATACCCTAAGAATTTCTAGTAACCCTATGAGTCCCGTCATGTTGTGTTGTCTTGAATCCCTCAACTCGTCTTTCGATAGTTTGTAATCGGTGAGGGTGGTCCGAGAATATCCTGATATCTTGGGTGAAGTGAAGGGGGTTACCCCTAAACGAGAGATAGATTTCCGCATTTATCTGGTTGATAATGCCAAGAAAGTTTCATGGCCGGTAAGGCACATGGCCCCGCAAGAAGAGAGTTAAGAAAGCAAGTCAAGGAGTTGCTTGAGAAGAACTTCATTAGATGAAGTATATCTAAATGGGGAGCGCCTGTAGTATTTACTACCAAGGAAGATGGTTCTCTTCGACTTTGTGTTGATTATCGTGAGTTAAACAAGGAGAATAGACAACCATTGCCAAGGATCGATGATTTGTTTGATCAGCTTGTAGGAACATCTGTTCCATCAGCTCAGAATAGCTGAAGATAGTATAGACAAGACTGCGTTCAGAACTCCGGATGGATTCTTAGAATGGCTGGTCATGCCATTCGGTTTGACTAATGCACCCGCCTACTTCGTGGACTTGATAAGTAGGGTGTCTAGGGAGTTCCTGAACAAGTTTGTGGTAATCTTTATAGATGATATTCTGATCTTCTCTAAGGATGAGGAAGAGCATGCTAGACATCTCAAGGAGGTGATGGATGCGCTTAGAGCACATCAGTTGAAAGCCAAGTCCTCCAAATGTCATTTTGGAGAAAAAGGAGTTAGATTTCTTGGGCACATAGTTTCTAAGCAAGGCTTAGTGGTGGATCCCGCTAAAGTGGTCGCGGTTCAAAACCGAAAAGCTCCGACGAGGACAATTGAAGTAAGAAGTTCTCTCAGTTTAATTAGTTAGCGTCCCTTGGGTTTAGACCTACCCTTTTGGATCAAGTAGAGACTTCATAGAAAGAAGACCCACAGTTAGTCGAGATTATGGACAAGTTGACTCGAGGCGAGATGATAAGTCACCTCGCTATAGATGACGACAAGGGATGGCTAAGACGCGATGAGAGAAAGAAGGTTCTTGAAGATGCACATCACCTGAGGAGGTGACCGAGTTTGTCCCAAGGTGCATGTTGTGCCAACAGGTTAAAGGTCGAGTCATAGAAGCCCGGTGGGCTATTACATCCATTGGAGGTCCCCGCAATGGAAGTAGTAAAGCGTCACGAATGATTTCGTGGATGGACTGCCTAGGTCAAGGAAAGAGAATACGAGCAGGTGGGTCATAGTAGGTAGACTCACGAAGAGTGCTCATTTAACTCCGGTAAAGAGCGAAAGGACTGCATCATAGCTAGCGACAGTTTACTTTCAAGAAATAAAGCGGTTGCACAAGGTTCCCTAAAGTATAGTTAGTAACCATGACTCAATCTTCACTAGCCAGTTTTGGGATAGTCTACGGGAAGTCATGGGCAAGTAACTGAATCTAAGTACGGCCTATCATTCGCAGGCGGATGGTTCATTTCGTTCAAGCATGAGTTATAGAAAATCACGTTAGTAAGAGCAATTGGTAACGTGGATTGGTATTTTCAAGAAAAGTTCTGCTGCGTGGAATACTTTATGGTAAGTAAACGAGATCCAGGATTCACTAGAGAATTTTGGAGAGCTTGCATGAAACCATGAGGTCATAGTTATGTTTAAGCCAAGAATGTTAGAAGAGTAAGTGAAAAAGGTAGACGAGAGACGACAATGAAATGGGTTCCAACTCATATTTGGAAATAAGAGTTAAGAAGCTAAGAAATCATGAGGTAAAAGACGGTCAAAGCACAGTGGAGTTAAGCTCAAGGAAACGTGACTTAGAAGATTGAAGGCTAGATACGCGCATCATATCTCTTTCTAAGAGTATATCCTTGATCCTTGTTTTCCTGTGGAACTTGCTCGCATGTTATCTTTTTATGTATATCCTCTCGGTCCCATTATCGGTCCTATTTCTATCGGGAGGTATGACTTATTGGCTAGTAATACATGTCAGGGTTTGAAGGGGTCCGTTAGGTTGACTAAACCTTTTGGGCTTTTATAGAATATGGGTTGGATTAGGAAGGGATTTCTTGTAATCCAAAAGGAGTATATCTTGCTTATCTTCCCGATCTCTTTGTAGCATATCTTTTGCTATCCATGTTGGTCTTGATCATCTAGTTTATCTTGTTAATCTCGTCATGAGAACCTTAGGTAGAAACCCTTTGGATGAAACATGTGTTTGAAACATGTTATGATTGATGTTTGCAAGTGGTTGCAAGTGTTTGCAAGTGGTTACTCGTGGATGCATTATACAGGTTAGGCACTAGATCGGCTCACACACTCCTCATATTGCATATGCATGAGTGTTTACGCTTATTCATGGATGAAAATTTTTGTGTTATCACATGGATGTTGCATATGGATGTATGTGATGTGCACACATATAGATGTTATACATTATGTTAGGAATTGCATACATATGGATTCATTTCACTAACATAATTCGCATTGATGATATTTGCATTAGATAAGTACATATACACAAACCTTTGCATATGTTCATACAACATTTAGAATCTTGTAAGGACAATGGTTGCTCGTGGATGATGTTTTGAGTAGATGGATGTTGGATGGTAGGATACGTTCTTCCTAACTTGAAGATTTCGGGGACGAAATCCTTCAAGGAGGGGAGAATGTAACAACCCGTATTTTCAATAACCAGTTATAACATAAATCGAGGCAGAATTTAATTTAAAATTCTGAATCAAGGGAAACGGGCTATGCCATTGCGTTCGTCTCGGAAAAATACGCGAAATAGAGTCCAAGTTTTCGAAAATCGGAGTCCGTATGACCCGATTAAGGCCCAACGAAGTTTTCAGAAAAATCCAAAGTAAAAACAGATTTCAAATTCAAGTTTGAATTTGGATATTTGGGCCAGTTTGGGCCAGGCGGGAAAATTCCCGCCAGAGCACCCAAGTGGACAGCCCTGTCGACTTGGGAGTCGACTTGGTTGACCCAAGTCGACAGCCCTGTCGACTGGGCTGTCGACTTGGTCCAGCCGGGCTGTTCTGCCTGGTGCACCATTTTGGGTTTGTGCTGAGCTTGGAGGCCAGATTTGATTTTAAGGGCTGAGATTGGAACTAGGGTTTAATCCTAAGGCTAGAACTAGTCCTAATCTCTATAAATAAGGCCCTAACCTAACCCTAAATCATCATTATTCATTCTATTAACTAAACTATGGCAAAATCAATCCTCTCATGGCCTCCACTCTCTTCATAAAATTCCTAAATAAATTTCTAAGTGATTTTTCATGCATACAAGTGTTTTCAAGCTTGTATGAGCATCATTAGCTTGCATTCAAGTCAAGTTTCTATATTTGCATCATAAAGAAAGGGTTTTGATCATTTTGGCTCAAGGGTTTTTATGTTAGAGCTTGCATTTTGGGTCTATTTGATTGCATAAGGGCTCTGTCATATCTTTTGTGCCTTCATAAGTATTGTAAGCCCTATTCTACTTTCATACTTAAACTCTAAAGTTAAATGTATGATATGCAAGTTTATATGCAAGTTTACTATGCTATGATATGCAAGTTTATCATGTATGATATGCAAGTTTATATGCAAGTTTACTATGCTATGAAACGCAAGTTTATCATGTATGATATGCAAGTTTATATGCAAGTTTACTATGTTATGAAATGCAAGTTTATCAAGTTATGTTATGCAAGTTTGATATGCAAGTTTGTCATATGATATGCAAGTTATGTTATGCAAGTTTGATATGCAAGTTTGTCATATGATATGCAAGTTATGTTATGCAAGTTTGATATGCAAGTTTGTCATATGATATGCAAGTTATGTTATGCAAGTTTGATATGCAAGTTTGTCATATGATATGCAAGTTATGTTATGCAAGTTTGATATGCAAGTTTGTCATATGATATGCAAGTTATGTTATGCAAGTTTGATATGCAAGTTTGTCATATGATATGCAAGTTATGTTATGCAAGTTTGATATGCAAGTTTGTCATATGATATGCTATCATGTTATGCAAGCTTATCTTGGGTTTATGAACATAAAGCTTCAAGCTTTATGCCAAAGGTTGCATTTTGGCAACATGTAAGTTATCATATCTCTTATGATAACTTGCATGTGAGACTAGATGCGAACTTATGGCCATTTCTACATGTCATTTAGCACCATGTATCACCAATATGCCAAGTTTGGTTTTATGCATGCTTTTGAGGCCTAAAAATGTAATATGCAAGTATATGAACATATGTCCATTTCATATGCCACCATGTTGAACTTGTGGCTTCAACACCTTTATGTCGTGATTATGCCAAGTTCCCTCTTTCTATCCTTTATGCGCTATGGCGATATGTAAGCGATGGGATTGCGTTTGGGGTTGGGCAAACTTAAAAGACATAAAACATAAGCTTGGGAATTTACCTATTAAGTTAGGTCTACCCATTGGGAATTTACCTATTAAGTTAGGTCTACCCAATTGCTTGAAAATTCGTAACATGTTTTGGAAACATGATGGACATGACACTTAGAAAAGATAAGTGTGACCAACTCGAGGTTGGGTTGAGTTTGTAGCGTAAACCTACCCGGAACCGACCGGCTTAACTAGTTGCTACAGACAATAGGACCCAATGTGAGAAGTTGGCCATGTTGTACCTTGAACCCGAGGTTAGACCAAGTTGTGGTGTAAAGCTACCCGGAACCGACCGGCTTAACTAGTAACCACAACAAGGTCTAATGTGAGGGGTTAAGGCGCAGTAAATTAACTAATGCCTCGTGATTAAGGTTAAGTCATGGTCCACTTAATACTTAACCAATTTGGGCTTGGTAGATTAGTCAGGGTTAAGTCGTGAACTCATCGTTACACTTAACCAAGTTAATCCATGATTATCAAGAGGGTTAAACCGTACTCAACCCACTAGAAAAATCCTAGCAATGGGGGCCCACTCCAGCAGTAATCCCAGTTTGTATCATTAAAGACCTAGGGACTAGGCTAGGGAGGGGGCACGATTACTGGGCTGGAGGTAAGCGACCAAATAAACGACGGCCGGGTGGTACGCCGATGTAGTTCCGGACGGACTATGGTCGTGCACGTAGTGCGTATTTGGAGAAGTCACCCATGGGTACCAGTAGATCGAGACTGTGCACTCATGTTTATGATGTCCAGGGGTTGGCACCCTAGGGCTTGATACACCCAAAGGGTGGACCCGGCACAGTTCAACTACAATTATGTTTGGGCCGTATTGACACCAACACGTGACGAGTTAGGCTTAGGGAGCCGATCGACTAGATCGTTTGGTTAGACCTTGTATTAGGGTCATTTCATGTTATTGGGCCAAAGCTTGGGCCAAGGGATCAATACTTGTTTATTCAAGTCATGTTAGTTTACTAGTACACGTGTGGTGCAAAACCTTAATCCTGATTATGCGATGACACCTTTATCTACCTTGTTAGTTAATCATCATGCTATTATGTTGTTATCCTTATGTTCATCCCTGCTTCTCATGCCAGTTAACTTTATCAGTTTACATTGATTGTAGTAGGGCTTACTCAGTCTTTTTGACTGACCTGTTTTCTTTCGCCTCTTTTCTTCCGTCCCCCCCCCCCCAGGTTCTCAGGGTGGGAATATCGGAGCTTAGCTTGGATTTCTGACCGGTTGCTTGTGGGATTTTAGCTCATGTACGGTCTTGACATGAAGCTAGCTATGGTTATCACTTATTTTGGGGATAGTACTTATGTATTTCAGTTTTTCAGTAATGTTGTTTTTATCTAGACTTGTGTATTTGGAAAATTGACATTATGTTGTACCAGACTTGTTTTGAAATGGTTTGAAATCTTCCGTTGTTTTATCTATGTTATTTACTCTGTTTACATATATACATATGTTCTTGTTCTGCCTTGATATATCATTATGCATGTTTACCTGATTCAAAATCCCTCCAAAGTCAGAGTGCTTGCAAGAGACACCCTGGCGGAGGTGGGGTGTTACATTTTTAGAGTCCGTATGTGGCCGCGGTAATTTGAAATATTCGTTTAAAGTTGAATATATAGATTTATATTTTTAATTTTGATAAAAACTATTCGAAACAGTCTAATTGGCTTACGAAACATATCTCATGGTGTTCGGAATGGGGGTAATACGCTAGGGACGTCAATCGTTGGGTTTGATTTCGAGTTCGTATCAATACAAAGGTATTTTCGAATTAAAAGAATTAAAATATAATTATTATCAATATAAATAATCGGTCAAAGAAACCCTAGCCTTATCAGTCCACAGTCAACCTCTTTTCCCTGAGCCGCCAGACAACGAAAATGATGGCTGAAAATTTCCCAAACAAATCCCTTAATTTCTCCCAAATGGCAACGAATTAAACCGGGGTTCTATAGGAAAAAATGAAGTGATTTCAAAGGGCTTTCATTCTATAGGGGGGTGATCAATTCTCGTGTTGAAACGAGTGCGAATTTCAATCTGAAAGTGTCATCGTTCGGGTTCGAATAACGGAGCACCTGGAGCTCCGAGTTGCACCACGACGAGGGCGACGATCAACCAGGGTAGCGCGCTCCTGGTGGTGGAGGTGGATCGACGTCAATCAACCTCTGGCGGTGCGCGTTGGTGAACCTGGGTGGTGAATATTGGGTTCGAGGATTTACTAATTTCAACGATGATGATGGAAGGTTAATTACTTAGTTTATTTAATTAATTATATATTAATTACCTCATAATGCAATTAAAATATAAACTGTTATAACTCACTCGAATCAAAACGGAATTGGACGATTTCAGATTCGCTGGAATCGTGATGAAGAGAGCTTCGCAACAAAACTGACCAAGACAAAAACAAAGCACGTTGGAATCTCAGACAATTTTGAATCTGAAAAGAGATTCGGAAATTCAGAAAAACCCAGTCAAAGTGAGATTTCTAATTTAAAAACAATATGGAAAATGATGATGTATAAATTATATAGTCGATGTATGAGTTATATAAGCGTTGTACACCTCATGTATAAGCGTTGTATAAGTTGTATGTTCGATGTATAAGTTATATATGCGTTGTAAAAATTATATATGTGTTGAAATAAAAGTGAATTGCTATATATAAATATATATATACGCCCCTCGTCCACAAACCATGGACGATATTTATTGATTGTGATTGGTGTGAAAATTGATTGATAGCGAATGGTTGTTTGGGATTGTTTGTGGTTGATATTGATTGATTGTGGTTGAGAAATATTTGGTTGAAACCCCATAGGATTAGTTTGTGGAAATGAAATAAATATATACATGCCGCCTGCGTGCGAACTAGATGCATGATCCCCATTGTCAAAAACCGCGAGGTTTTAAGGTAGAGCGAGGAGCCGTACTAGGGACGGTCCCGGTTTTAACTACCCTGCCGTTATGCTGCCGAAATTTTCTGAAATATACATGTGTTAGAATAATTTTCATTCGTTGAAATAAATTACATATGTTGAAAGAATATTCATGTGTTGAGTTGCAATTCATTCGTTGAGTTGAAATTCATGTGTTGAATATTATTTGAATTTAAACAAATAGTTTTAGCGATAAAAATTACATATATATATATATATATATATATATATACAAACTATAGAGAATATTCATGTGTTGAATTGAAATTCGTTCGCCGAGTTGAAATTCATGTGTTGAATGTTATCGTATTTTAAAATAAAATGAATAGACAATAAAAACTACATTTTTATTGTGAATATGAAGTGTTAAAAACATTCACATGTTGAATAAATATTTTTGATGATAAAAATATTTCTTTTATCATGTATACGCTTTGATAAAAATACACACGTGTTGAAATAAATAATAGTTTGCTAGAAATATTATTATTGGCTTTGTTCTGCATATATATACATGTGTTGAACAGGAAAAATGGATTAGCTGTAGAGTAAAGAAATTATTTGCGTGCCCGATAAATAGGTAAGCCTTGATGAGTTGGCTGCGCAATTTTATTTTTATATCAACTCCTGTGAATGCCATTGGATGCGGAGTGCTGGTTATTCTGTGTGAAATAATAAATTCGCCATAGGATAGTAACAATTAAATTTGAACTACGCTACATGGCATACTTCTTGACGATAGGCATACTTCATCATATTCCACATAAGCAATTGGAGCTTGTGTGACGAGGTGGAAGATTTACCATACGAGCGAGAGGCTTGTATGGCGATGATTATATACTACAGGTTGAACTGATGACTGATATGGACTCTATAAAATATAACGATAAATTGCCAGATTAATAAAAACCCCACACGGGTCTGGAGTTGACAATAATCACGTCTCTCTAGTTATTAGATATGGCACATGGACTATTTATTTCCACACGGAAACGGGGTGACGAGAATTTATTCTCTGGAGTGATTATCTATACATGCTCCCCCGTAAACACCAGAATATATCACTATAAATATGTGAATGCTTTTTAGGATTTATTGGGTACCTAACACGGCCCAATAAATTTCCAAACCCCTCCCCGTACAAAGGAGGTTATGGCGAAATTTTTCGAAATATTAAGGCGTTAGTGAAATATTTGAAGTGAAAACGAAGTTGAAAATATAGAATGAACTATAGTTGGAATTATAGAATGAACTATATTTATATATATAAATATAAATATAATTAAAAGGAATCGAAGCCGTGCAGTTCGCGTTTCGGAATCGTAATTTGAAACGATTAGTACGAGAAATCCGACCAGCGGATTTTCCCGAAACCGCGACCGCTGGGTTCGCTTTGGAGAAATCTTTCCAACGGCACCAACTTTGTAAAAATCCAACGGTTGGATTGTCTAGAATGTTTAATTCAAATCTAAAGAAAAACAGCGCCAGAAATGATTATATATATATATATAATTATATTTAATCAAATAACAACGCTGCAGTTCGTATTTTGAAATCGAAACTTCAAACGATTGTACCGGGAGATCCGACCGTCGGATTTTCCCGAAACTAGAACCGTTGGATTCGTTTCGAAAAGACCTTCCTAATGATGTAAATTGTGTGAAGATCCAACGGTTAGATTTCCAGATATGTGTAAATCAAATCTGAAGGAAAACAGCGCCACGGCCGTGTTATGGCACGAAGCGTCGTTTTGAATAAATTGGCTATTTTAAAATAAATAAAAATAGCGATAAATCCTTATAAAATATCATAAAGGATATGGAATAGAAATAAACTGAATTTGCTCGATTTATGTAGTATTTGATGGTTGAATGCGTTTGGTGTGAAAATTACATTAAAGAACAAAATTGGTGTTGTCGAATGATTTAACCATTGAAATAAATTGATTTGAAATTATAAATATACGTGAATTATTTGAAAAGGCCGAGTTAATTCTCATTTCAAATAATTGACCGACGATTGAAAGTCGAAGATGAAGACGATGGTCGAAGACCGGAGATCTTCACCTCGTCTGGATGGTAACCGAGGTCCTGATTGGGAGGCATCCAGAAATATGGATAATGAGTGGTGATCGTCCAAACGTACGTGGTGATCGATGGGTTTGCGAGGTATTTAGTTCCTTTGGTTTCGTTCAGACCCAGAACGGACTTGTAAATGGACTGTGTGTCTGACATTGGATTTTATTCTATGACGATTGATCTCTGTTAAATATACATCTGTTTGGCGGCGGAGAATTTATTCTTTTGCTTAACGCCCTTCTCTGAAACGCACGAGCTCAGAGGTTGTATATCGATGGACATCAGTCGCATGGCATGAATTGCCTGTGTGGCATGCTAAGATGCAGTGATCAGGGCTTCTGTTGAAAAGCAAAGTCTTGTGGTGATGATCAAAGCACCGCCAGTGTGGCGTAGCTTTGTGTATAACGTAAAATCGCGAGGCTCACACCCCGGTATGAACCAGAAACGGGAGAAAGGACCTCAGGGAGGGCCTGCGTTTCCTCCTAGCTAGGGTGGTGTCAGTGACCTACCAGCCCTGACATTTATATACTTTTCACCTATGTGGTTGTTGCTGTTGCGAGGCGCCTCGGTTAGATCGGACGTTCCGGGTCCGATGGAGTCACTTGTTGGCTCGCTTACGCCCCAAAGGGCGGCGAAACGTAGTGCTCAGGCATTTTAATCCACTCCGTGTGGACCGGCCCTGACGATCCAAGGGTCGATGCGTTCTGATACCGAGACTCGGGCTAGGCAGTCTCGAATAAGGACTATCTTTTGCCTTGGTTCATGACGGAAATCCAATTTCCAAATACGTGACTGTGCGGTTTTGATTGTATATATATATGACGACATGATATATGGTACCCATGCCGTCTATGATTGATAGTTATGATTTGAAATTGTTTTCAAAGCATATTAACACTAGCAATAATATCAAATACCTTTGTTTTATTCATATCAAGCATATTTTGGTCGTTATAAGGAAAAACTCTATCCTCCGGTTTGCGTTGCATTGTGTGATGGGAACTGAGTCTTATAACGGCTTCATTTTTATAAAATGCATTGCGTTGTTTTAAAAGAATGATTTGTTTAAAGCACTGGCAATCCAATGGAGTAAACCCGTTCCACGAAAATGGCGTGGTCCTGTGATTGGCCATATTATATATGTGTTGAATAGATTTCTCATACCAGTCCCATGACTGACTCGTAGTTTGTTTCACTCTCAAACTCGGGTGCCCCTTTTTCTACACGGGCAGCCTTGTATTCAGGTTTAGCTGGTTCTGTCTGGATAGCTGGAGCTGAAGATGGATTCTATCATTTATCTCTTTTTATTTTGTTCAGCTCCTATTGTACATATTTTGTTTGTTTCCGCTATAGACATTTATGTATAGCTGAACTGTCTTTGTACTAAGTAAGATCCTATATACTGTGTAACTCTGATGATTACCTTTATCCAGTATATTCTATTGTTCATTATCTGGTGTATTTGCTTAATTTTGTTCTGCTATTATCTGTTTCTGTGTTATATCCCAAAGATTACCCTTGTCTCCGTCAGTACGGGATTTCGGGTCGTCTCAGTTAACAAGTTCTGAAATTTATAAATTCAAATTTTAAATTTAATTTCCCAGCCGGCTCCAAATTTCTCAAATAAAAAAGAAGAAAGAAACCCTAAGCCCCATTCGATCTCCAGCAACCAATCGGCATCTGAAGATGTCGCAACCCTCCTCCGCCCTCTGATCCACCACGGTGGCTTTGCAAACAACCTATGGACCGCCACTGCAGACAAACCCGAGTGTGACGACCCCAAAACCCCGTACGACGGTGCTAAGGGAAATCTTTGGAATATAACACATAAACAGATAATAGTAGAACAAAATTAAATAAATACACTAGATAATGCACAATAGAATACACTGGATAAACATAGTCATCAGAGTTACACAGTATACAGGATCATACTTAGTACAAATACAGTTCAGCTATACATTAATGTCTATAGCGGAAACAAACATAATATGTACAATAGGAGCTGAACAGCATAAAAAGAGATAAATGATAGAATCCATCTTCAGCTCCAGCTATCCAGAAAGAGCCTGCTAATACCTGAATACAAGGTTGCCTGTGTAGAAAAAGGGGCACCCGAGTTTGCAAGTGAAACAAATTACGAGTCAGTCATGGGACTGGTATGAGAAATCTACTTAACACATTTTATAATATGGCTAATCACAGGAGCACGCCACTTTCGCGGAACGGGTTTACTCCATTGGATTGCCAGTGCTTTAAAACAAGTAAATCATTTAAACATCGCAATGCTTTTAATAAAAATGAAGCCATTATAAGACTCAGTTCCCATCACACAATGCAACGCAAACCGGAGGATAGAGTTTTTACCTTATAATGGCCAAAATATGCTTGATACGAATAAAACAAAAGAATTTGATATTATTACTAGTTTTTATATGTTTCAAAAACAATTTCAAATCATAAGTATCAATCATAGACGACATGAGCATCCCATGCCACTATGTCGCCATATATAGGTTTACAATCAAAACTGCACGATGTCGTATTTGGAAATTGGATTTCCGTCATGAACCAAGGCAAAAGATAATCCTTACCGACTTCGGGACGCTCTAGCCCGTGTCTCAGGAACAGCCGCAACTGCACCTTGGATCGTCAGGGCCGGTCCACACGGAGTGGATTATAATGCCTGAACAATGCATTTCCCCGCCCTATGGGGCGTAAATGAGCCAACGTATGACTCCATCGGTCCCGGATCGACCGATATAACCGAGGCGCCTCGCAACAGCAACAACCACATAGGTGAAAATAGTGTAAATGTCATCCAGTTTAAGCACTGACACCACCTCTAGCTAGAAAGAAACGCACGTCCCCCCTGAGGTCCTCTCCCGTTTCTGGTTTATACCGGGGTGTGAGGCTCGCGAGTTAACGTTATATACAAAGCTACGCCACACAGGCGGTGCTTTGATCATCAACCATAAGACTTTGCTTTTCAACAGAAGCCTTGATCACTGCATCTTAGCATGCCACACAAGCAATTCACACAATGCAACTGATGGCTATCAATCACACAGAATGAATTCCAATGTCAGACACACAGTCCATTTACAAGTCCGTTCTGGGTCTGAACGAAACCGGAGGCACTATATACCTCGCATATCCATCGATCTCCACGTACGTCTGGACGATCACCACTCATTATCCATATTTCGGGATGCCTCCCAATCAGGACATCAGTTACCATCCAAACAAGGTGAATATCTTCAGTCTCCGACCACCGTCTTCATCTTCGATTTCTTATCATCGATTCAGTTATTCTGAATGGGATAAACCCGGTCTTTCTGAGCAACTCACGTATATAATAAACAAGTGCTACACAAACACAACATACGCCTTATTCCAATTCATTAGTCACTAACCGTAAATCAATAAGAGAATGATTCCCCAAATATTAACCCCGAAGGCCGAAAGCAACATCAGATCAAAATCCGGGAAACCATTCGACTTAGCTAACCTTCAGTTAGTTTCTAAATTTCACATTCCATATCATTTATAATATTTTATAACGATTTATCGCTATTTTTATTTATTTAAAAATAGCCAATTTATTCAAACGACGCTTCAGGCCATAACGCGGTCGTGGCGCTGTTTTTCTTCAGATTTGATTTACACATATCTGAAAATCTAACCATTGGATCTTCACAAAAATTATATCATTAGAAAGATCTTTTCAAAATGAATCCAACGGTTCCAGTTTTGGGAAAATCCGACGGTCGGATCTCCCGGTACAATCGTTTCAAGTTTCGATTTCGAAATTCGAACTACAGCGTCGTTTTTCGATTTAATTTAATTATATTTATATACATATATAAATATAATCGATTCTGGCGTTTTTTTTCTTCAGATTTGAATTAAACATTCCAGACAATCCAACCGTTGGATCTTTACAAAGTTGGTGTTGTTGGAAAGATATTTCCAAAGCGAACCCAACGGTTTCGGTTTCGGGAAAATCCGATGGTCGGATCTCCCGCACTAATCATTTGAAATTACGGTTTCAAAACACGAACTGCAGCATCGTTATTCGATTTATTTTAATTATATATGTATATATATAATCTATTCTTCGATTTCAAAACCATTTCCTTTTCATACATTTGATAAAAATGATATTTTTATCCAACTGACATTTATTTCGACACTTCATGTAACGACCTGAACTTCCCCGGTCTCCGAAGAGAAGAGAAAGAACGAATTGTTTTGAGAACACGACAAAATAGAACGTAGACGGGAGAACATTTCATTGCATATTACAACAATTCCATCAGATTACAAGAATATACAGAGTATAAATGAACATTACACAGAAATATCAGAGATTTAAATTACATTTAAATACATCGCAGCGGAAAATAACATAATACACAACTGAAGGAGATATACAGATACAAAGCTTTCCGGATATCCTTCCAGCTGTAAACCAGGATCCTGTGAATATAAATCTGCAAAACCAAAACTACTAGCTGCCCGTGTCAAAATAAGGGCACCCAGAGTTTTGGTTAAAACAATAAACTCCAGGTCAGTCATGGGACTGGTGTGAGAACTAAAACAATTATAAATCTTTATTTTAAAGTTAGGTAAATCAAGGGACCACGCCGTATAACACGGAACGGGTTTCCTCCCAAGAATACCAGTGCATATAACAAACAGCGCAATGCTAAATAAAGAAAAATGAAGCTATTATAAGACCCAGTGTATAAAACAACTTCAAATCATAAGTATCAATCATAGACGGCATAAGCGCCCCATCCCACTATGTCGCCATACTAGGCTCTACAAATAAAATCTCAAATGTCACGTATTTGGAAGCTGGATTTCCATCTATGAACCGAGGCAAAAGATAGTCCTCACCGAATTCGAGACGCTCTAGTTCGTGTCTCAGGACCCAGACATAGGTGGGCCCTTGGATCGTCAGGGCCGGTCCACCGATGTGGATTAAAATGCCTGAACACTACGTTTCCCCGCCCTTTGGAGCGTAAATGAGCCAACGAATGGCTCCATCGGACCCGGATCGTCCGATCTAACCGAGGCGCCTCGCAACAGCAACAACCACGCAGGTGAAAAGTATATAAATGTCAGGGCTAGCAGGTCACTGACAACAACCTAGCAAGAAGGAAACGCATGCCCTCCCTGAGGTCCTCTCCCGTTTCTGGTTCACAACCGGGGTGTGAGGCTCGCGAATTCACGTTACACAAAGCTATGCCACACAGGCGGTGCTTTGATCATCATCCACAAGACTTTTCTTTTCAACAGAAGCCTTGATCAATTGCCACTTAGGCATGCCACACAGGCAATTCACTCCATGCGATTGATATCCATCAATATATAACCCCTGAGCTCGTACGTCTCAGAGAAGGGCGTTAAGCAAGAGAATAAATTCTCCACCGCCAAACAGATGTATATTTAATAGAAATAAATCACACAGACTAAAATCCAATGTCAGACACACAGTCCATTTACAAGTTCGTTCTGGGTCTGAACGAAACCAGAGGCACCTAGTACCCCGCATATCCATCGATCTCCAAATACGTCTGGACGATCACCAACTGTTTCCATCTTCTTGGGTGTACAGCCCAATCAAGATCATCAGTAATCACCCAAACGACGTGAAGACCTCCGGTCTTCGACCACCGTCTTCATCTTCGACACCATGTCGAATTAGTTATTCAGAATGGGATAAACCCGGTCTTTCTGAACAACTCGCGTATATATATAATAAACACGTGTTACACAAACACAACATACGCCTCTTTCTAATTCAGAATATTCTTTTGTTCAAATATTCTTATATTTTGGGAAAGGTTCGCATTAATTTTATCAAAGATAAATTCTTTAAATTTATTCTTTAATCTCCTTTGAATATCAATTCAAACTAGTCGGGATTAGCGAACCACACCAAAGTAATCATTTATTTTAATTTCCCAATCCCAACCTATTCGTCCCATGAAGTAAAACTGGTCATACTTCATATCTAACACCACGGTGTTATCGGTAAATTCAATTACCATTTCACGTTCAAATCTAATTAAAGATTTAACTACCGCCTGGAGTAAAACTGGTGATACTCCATTCTCGATCATTTCAATCTAATTAAAGATTCATTAAAACTCCACTTAGTTTTAATCTTTAACTGGGTTAAAGAATCGATGTCATTTAAAACACGGTTCACGATAAACCCAAAATCACATTCCCTTAATTATCGTATTAAAGAACAAGTGTTATTTAAAACACTGTTCACGATAAACCCAAAAATCTATACCAACTCAATTCCAATTAAATATTATTTAATTGTTACACTTCATTAAATCTAAATAAAAAGATTTAATCTTTTCTCAACTGGGTTCAAGAACAGTGTTAATGAAGACACCATTCACGACAAACCCAAATCACATTTGATATTAAATACAAGGCTCTGAATAGAAAATATATCGGCTTATATTCAATATCAAATTCTACGACCAACAAATATCGTATTGGAAATAACGATGTATGCATCTATATCTTTCAAATTTCCATAACAACATATGTATAATCACGAAATCCAACATCGAAATATTCCGAAGACAATTTCGATTCAAATCCATTCCAATGCAATTATTGGAAGTTCTGGTTATTTTCAAAACCATTTCAAATCCAATTTATTTATTTAAAAATAAATAGAATTTTAATCCTAGTTCAAAACTGGTTCATTTCGATAAAAATCTATTTTTATCTTTTCAAATATGGAGTTTTTCATCCCGATTCTTCCCAAATCATTTCTTATGATTTTACACAAATTATTGATATTTTTAATAATTTTATCAAGGCCCGTACAGTCGATTTCCATCAACGGCCATCGAACTGCACTTACAACAACTTTTTTCAAATTTGATTTGGACATAATTCCAAATCCAACCGTTAGATTTCAAATTTCTAATATTCATTAGAAAGCTCTTTTAGATACGAACCCAACGGTTCCGGTTTTAGTAGAATTCGACGGTCGGATCTCCCGCAATATCCATTCGAAGTCAATGGTCGAAATTCGCGAACTACCGCGGCGCGGCGCGTTCTATTCAGGCCATTATATTATATATATAATATATACTTCATCGATTTCAATTCAAAACGTGCTTTATAAATTGTTTTAAATTCATTTTCAAAACGGTTTCAACTTCATATTCAATTTCAAATCAAAATTGAATATTCCAATATAAATTCGTTTTAAATTCATTTCAAATTGATTTCAATTCAATTTCACTTTAATTCGAATGCAATTCCTTTTGATTTCAATTCGAATTCAATTCTATTCAATTTCAATTCGAATTCATTTCTATTCAATTTAATTCGAATTCACTTCTATTCAATTTCAATTCGAATTCACTTCTATTCAATTTCAGTTTGAATTCATTTCTATTCAATTTAATTCGAATTCACTTCTATTCAATTTCAATTTGAATTCATTTCTATTCAATTTAATTCGAATTTCAATTCTTTTCAAAATTTCAGATTTTGAAATCACTTTCGATATTCGTTATAAAATGAATAAAATCGATATAAATATCGTTCACGTCGAAATGGCGTAAATCTAATCAACACGTCTTCATATTTTCAAATATTCCTTTTTCAAATATTTCTATTCGAATATTTCTTTTTCAAATATTTCTATTTCAAATATTACTATTTCAAATATGTCTATTTCAAATATGGAATGAGGCCCAATCAATTACCATATAATGTTGATTATATGGATTTTCTACAACACATATATACAATAACAACGATGAACAATCAACCATCATCCAAAGTGCATTCTACACTGTATAAGCATCAAATATAAATATTTAACGCTCATAACAGTCTGTCTATCGATCGATCGACATATAACTAATTATTGGGATTAGTGTATGTCATATATCATCCCAATACCCGTGTGGGGTTTCAAATAATCAAACACAGATTTTATTTGTGCAGTTGGGCGATGTGTAAAATTTACCGTCCCAATCAATATCAGTCAAATGTGTGTATATTAACAAATCATCCGATTTGTTTATTTTTATTTCATTTCATATACACGTTAAAAATTCTATTTTTAACTATAAAATATTTTTAGCTATATAAATATTTTATTTCATTTCACATCACATCACACAATCAACTACACATCAAAATGAAACAAACAAGCATACAAGCCGTCCATGGTCTGTGGACGACGGGTATCGGGTGCTACTAAACACCGTTGCATCCTAGTATATATTTTAACTAGAAAAATTAAATAAAAAGGTGAGAAATTCTCACAGATTAGCTAATCCAATGCCACGACTCTTCTTATGTAGAAATCTTCGCCGTTCTTGCCTCTTGTCAATTTTCATTGCCTGTATTCTCTACATATGTAAAAATCAAATTTTTACCTTGCTATTCAACATATAAAAATCGAATTTTTACCTTGCTATTCAACATATAAAAATCGAATTTTGTAACGTCCCATAATTTTCAGTATATTTAAATTTCAATTTAAAATAAATAAATTGGAATATATTTAGGGAAAATCAAATTTTGTTGATTCTAATGTTGATGATTGGTTTAATTGAGTACAAATAGATTTTAATTTAGTTTGTACTTAGGATGGTTGTAATTTGAAAATTTAATATTTAAATAATTAAATTTATTTGAGTGTGTTAAATTTAAAAGTAAAATTTAAATTTAAATTGGAATTGGAAATTCTTAGTTGTTAATTTTAGTTGAATCTCAAATCTAAGATTTAGATAATCAAACCTGAGAACTTAAAATTCGTGAAATAAATTTATAGAATTTATTTAAGTTGTAATTTGATTTAAATTTGAATTTAATGAATAATTAAATTGAATTAAACAGTTAAATGAAAATAATTGAATATTTTATCGATTAATTAACTGTGAAATTCAACTGTTTTGGCGACGGTCTCAGAATTCGACGAAACCGACGCCATTGGATCCGGGATAATGAGTTATTGTAGGATTTCGATTTTCCTCAAAATCAGACTTATCGTTTGAGCGTACGGGATAAAACGCGAATGGAATCAACGTAATCAGATAATTGTTGTTCCTCATTATTGGGCCTTATATAAATGTAAATAAAATTTCCTTTCCTCCACTCATCAGCCCATTTATACTATACGTTCACTTTTCTCATCAAAACCTTACTTCCATGGCTGAAATAAAAATTCAAACCCTAGATCTAAATTTGAATTTCAGCTCAAAAATAAAATCTCTAAAAAACCATAGCGTATTATATATCAATTCGAAGCCCTCAACAATACGAAGCTGCTGGTACCTTTCAGTTCGACATGAATGGCCTGTAGTTGCCGGGAACTGCGGTTAAAGTCTCAGAAATCGAAACCCTTAAGCTAAATTGGGGGGTTTTTGATTTTGGTTTAAATCGGACAAATTAAAATATGGGTTTTGTAGAGGATAGGAATACGAGTTTGGGGGTGGTGTTCGCTGGTGCTAATTTGGTTTGAGGAGGTGGCAATTCGCGTTCTAGGGTTTAAAAACCCGGTTTAAGGGCTGGCGGCGCAACAAGCTTCGGCTGACCGGAGGGGATCTAAAGGGTACTAGCTGATGCGCCTTGAAGAGGGGAGGAGAACGGAGGTGGTCGGAGTCCCTATCGTGGTCGGAGGTGTTGGCTATGGGCGGTCAAACATCATGGCCGATGGGTTCGTTCAGCGACGAGTACTGCAGCGTGAGAAGGGGGGCGGGAAAGGGAGATGACGTGGCAGCATAGGAGTGGTGAGAAATAATATTTTATTTATTTTATAGATTTTTAAAATTCAGAGAGTAAAACGCTGATAACTCTTTCGTTTTAAATCGGATTTGGACGCGGTTTGTTGCGTTGGGATCGTGGTGGAATTGCGGACATTTTGGCACTAACCTGGCTGCGTGTAGAGACTGTGAAATTTTGGGCTATGGTTGGACGTACGATCAACAAAAGACCCAAAGGTAAGTGATTTTCTCACTCACAAAATACTGAATTATTCCCATATTTATTGAATTAAATTATGAAGTAAATTTGGTTGCATGGTTGTGTTGGATTGTTGATGTGTTGTTAAATGTACATGCAAGTGTGTTATCATTCAATTTTAAGTCAATAATTAGTTATTTAATTAAATTTAAATTTCTAGTTTGAAATTCGAACCTTTATTAAATCCTGAAACAGTTAACGCTGATCAGTTGAAGTAAATGGTTATGATGGATGTTGGTTGAATTTATTACTGAGTTTATAGTGACATTTTAATGCTCCTTATTTCAGTAAATTGTAATGCATGTTGATTTGGACGATAAATCTCATTTACCCTTGATGTTACGGGCATCTAATAAACCCGGGATTTATCGATAAAATAAATTAAGAACACAGAGTGAAATGATAAACCTCTGTGACCCTGATTTGGATTGAAATGATAGATCCATCCCTGAAATATCGAGAAATTAAATTTAAAATCACTTGGCCATTGGATAGAAAATTATATACAGACATCGGTTGGTTAAATGATTTTAAATATTGGAAAATTTATTAGATAGAATTTTCAAGAATGTGCCGATACTCGATAAATTCACTCCTTTAATGATTCTGAACTTGGGATGTCTATTAAAAAGGGTTAAGGAAATTTCTTCCATAACAAAGTGGAAATACTTAAATTTGGATTTGAATACGATTTGAAATTTCCAAATTTAAAAGTGTGGATTAGAAGAAGACAAATTCTTATGTTATTTAAATTTTGGGAAATGGAAATGAAGGGAATTCTGAGTTGTTTAACTCAGTTTGAATATAGATTGAACACTTGAAATCGAATGGTTGTTGTGAACAATGATGAAATGAGATATGGAACTAAATGAACTCCATTTAGACCGGAGCATAGATTCAAGTATTTGAATTTGGAAGAAAGGAACGATTTTGGTTAAAGAAATTTATTATCTATATTTACACATTTGTTTCCAAATAATTATTCTTCCTTTAAATTTATTATTTATCTTTACTTATAAACTATTGTATTATGAATAAATTTTCCGTATAATTTATTTTTCAAAACTTCCTCGTAAACCTCTATTTTAGATATATACATAATATTTAAATCATTTATTTATTATTTTAATTATTATATTCTATATATATTTAGTTATATAAATTTTTATTATTTTTATTATTATTTTATAAACATTTAGATTGCAAGTATTTTTGAAATTTTAAATTTCTTCTAAGGAAAATGTTTGAATTTGAACCGCTGGTTCAAATGGAGTTGAGATAGGAATTCATCCCATTTAAATATGAACCGATTTAAACGTTTTATGGAAATATGAATTATATTCTTCTCGAATATAAATGAATCTCCTAAGGGATCGAAATGGGTTGTAATGGAATAAATATATTCTATGGAATATGAATGGATTTCGAACATAAATCGATTTGGGAAATTTGAATTTTTGTGATGAAATATGTTCTATTGAATATAAGTCGATTTCGGAAGATTATACGTTTATAATATGAGGACATGGAAATATATTCTAATTTAGAATATAATCGGTTTGGTATGATCTATGATATTTTGATATGAAATTATATCCCTTTGAATATAGATTTGGTTCGAAACAGAATATGATATTTTGTTATGAAAGAGAACCTTTGAGAAACGTAAAAGAACCAACCGTTGTGGAAAATGGAAGCGTTGGTTGTTAAAGAGACCGGAGTCGACATAAGGCATACTCTCTGTTAGTGTCGATACCACTTTGACAACTGTGAACGTTTTGACGTATCCAGAACGAGATATGATGACTTGGAGTCGATTATTGAATCGAAGAAGATGACCGAGGACGAAATAGCCCTGACCTTCGGGTCATAATTGAAATGACTAAAACATGAGCTATACCGTGACTAACTGAGGTAGCACCTTTGATCGGACACACTTCTTCGATACTATTTCTATGACTATGATGATGACGATTTGGGTCCATTTATGACTTTGGGAGTGTGTTCCGAGGTGGGCGGTAGTGGCTGCTATGCGTTACCACCAGTGCGGGAGTGCAATTGGTAGAATCCTACCCTGGGCATTGCCTCGAGTGCCTTGTCATATATATCCATATCGAGCCCCGTACGATTTTGATTTAGCATTGCCTTCTATGGAGTGCCCTCTGATAACACCAGTACGGTGAATTTACGGTACTGTATAGACTATTGATGCCTATAAAGGGCGTAAGGGTAATATGGTAATCCCGCTTACGCTATTTTCAGTATTTATACTTTACTGGATAGACACTATCATAATAGCGTACTATATTATATATGTATTAGTTTAACGGATCCTTGAGAGATGAAAAAAAAATCCCGTAACTTCTCTTGAGTTACTGTACCCATGACACTGATGTTATTTCGTATTTTGATTTGACTAATATGAAATGATTTAGTGCTGATCCGAGTGTTTGTTGTGTTTTCTTTTATGCAATACGCTCGGGTCAGCAGATGTTGCAGTTAGCGAAGATTCCCTTGCCTTGGAGGACGAAGACGAAGTTTGGCGTATATATCTATTATGAGTATGGTTTAACCTCTGCATTCATTTCCGCTGCTTATTATGTACATCCGTATGTATATGTAACTCTGATAACCATTGAATGTTATAATCACAGTATACATTTCAACTGCTTTTTAACTGCTATTTGTTTATTATATGTTGTCCTTCCGCTGTGAGATTCTGTTATTGTTTTCTCTTCTTTCTTTCTTTTTCTTCTTTTCCCAATAACTACCTGCATTTGCGATTTGTTTGGGTCGACATGGGTGGTTTATTGTCTATTTGAGCGGTCAAAAGTTTGGGTCGTTATAGTTGGTATCAGAGCGATGGTTGGCGATAACCCTGGCTCTGTTTGGGAATTAACTCATTAGAGATAGGGTAGTAGTGCCCTAGAATGAGTCTGAGTGATATGAGAGAGCGTACTTGTATTTTGATATAAATTGGTTTACATGGTGTTGATTTGTTTAGTTGAATATTTATGGATTCTGGTCGATATATGGGACACCATGGAATCGATAGGAATTTCTAAATAATCGAACAGAATGATCGACATGATATGGTTTTCGATTATATTTTGAATATATCAAATATATTATTGGTTCAAGTATATATGTATTCGTTTTAGTAGGTGGTAATATTTAAGTTATTACCTATTATGGTCGGTTAAATAATGAATATAATAAGAGGTAATTAATAGGTGTTGGAAATTTTATGATTTTAGAAAATATTTGAAATAAAATACCTGTAGGTATAATTGGGTGTAAAGGGTTTGTGATTGAAATAGGAATGAACTTGAAACTTGATCCTGGGGTGTCTTTGGAAATAGTTTTGCCAAAGTTTAAATAATATCATATTATAGGTATAATCGAAAGGAAATGGTTTTAAAGATTTTCAAGGTGGGTATAATCCCTTCTTGGACCTTAGAAACGATGTCGGTAATGAGTGCACGCATTATCGATATTTACTCTGAAGAGTTTAAGTGGGGGAGATCACTCGATGGTTATTATAACTTGTTTGACAAAGGATTTTGAATTTAATTCCATATGATATAAATTTTTTATAAAGGTATTAGGATCTGTTATTAAAGTTGAAATTTAAATTTAACATGCTTTGAAAAATTTCTATGTTTTTGTAAATTAAAGATTTGGGTTCAAAATTTTATGGCATGTTTTCTATAAAATAGTATAAGTACTTAGATTATTTTAAATTTTAGCTTATGACCCCAGGATGAAGTGTTTAAGTTCATCCTAACTAACTACATCGATTCAAGATTTAATTTTCACGATTCATTGGAGTTTTAGACTTTGAAATTTTGGAATGGACTTAAGAACTAAGGGGTCGTCACGAAATTCTTAACTGTGGATGATAATAAGGGAAACCAATCCCAACTTTGGTCGATAAGGATGTTAGAAGAAATTAAAACTTACCACGAAATAAATTCAATTAAAGCCAACTGAATCAATTGAAATTTGGTTGTGTAATAAGAACGAGAACACATGTCTTGGCTAATTCATAAGTTAATAAGTTAGTCGGGAAGGAATTTAAAGGAATTTGTGTTATTAATGAAATGTGAATGGTCGATAACTAAACGAAGAATGTAAAAGATGAATTAGGGTACAGGTGAATGAAGACGTAAACCCTGGATGGATTAAACCTCTTTTGGTCAATATATCGAAAGTAAATCTGAATATAAACTGTCTTTAACCCAATTCATGACCTGAAAGTCGAATAAGTAGATTGAGCAAATGGAATAAACTTTAAGTGAGGTTGAAATTAGAATAAGAGAATAGGAAAAGGGTTGAATGAATAATGATTTAACATTAATGAAACGAACGAGCAATTGAAGGTAGCGAAAGAATGAGAGAGTAATTTGAGATAAATGAAAGAAATAAGAATAATTGAAACCAAATTCAATGAAAAACTTCGTATATGAGTGTCGAAGTATTAACCATTTTAAATGGGATTGGTAAATGAAATATGAGTTAAGGCTAAACTTAGGTGAGTCACGTAAATTGATTCGATAAGAGTTACTTAAAAGACTTTATAAAGATGAGATGGAAATTAAGTACTTGGAAAAAAATTGTCATGAGATTTGGCAACTTGACTCATGTTCATGAATATATGACTTAATACCATCAAGTTGATTGAAAAGCTAGAACAAATTTCGAGTTTTCAGTTAGAATTTAATGCTCGGAATAAACGAGAAGCGAATAGAAAGAATATCGAAATAAAGCAAGAAATTGAATATGGATCCAATTCTTGAATAATGAAGTGATAATAAAGTTAAATGTTAAGGATTTACAAAAGTATTGAAATCGAAATGTTGAAATTTCGAATAGAAATAATCCAATGTTTATGTAAATCTGAAATAGTCGATATGCTGAAGCTAAAGTGACCATAACTTTTGATGGGATGATCGGAATCTGATGATTCCGGACTTTTCGGAAACCTTAGAAACCGAGCTAAAACCTTTGTTTATAAAGCCAGGTCGAATTCCTATGATTACTAAGTTGAAATGCAAGTTTTAGTCGTAGTTGTGTATGCAGAAAATTAAAAACTGAAGCGTATACCTATATTGTTTTCACCATAACTTCCCAATGGAGAGTCGGATTTCGATGTGCGAGTACAATTCGGAAAGGCCAGAATGTAAACTAAAACTTTCTCTTCATATGCCTAGTCAAATTCTGATGTTTAGGGGGCTAAAAAAAATGGATAGAACATTTCAGACCCGCATTTTCAGGGTACGGGCTGAAGCGTTCGGTTTTATTAAAACAGTCATAACTTTTGAACAAATTGTCAGAATTCGATGAATCCGGGAAATTCAGAAAGCTTAAAAGAAATGCTACAACTTTTACCTAGTGGGTTCTAGTCAAATTCCAATATTCAATGGGTGATAAACTTCATTTTGTTTGCTGGCCTGACATAGATATATTGGTTTTGGGGTTAAAATGATTAATGTATGTTGGGTAAGTTGCATATGTTGTTATATATTGTATATATGCTTGAATCTCATGTGTATGCAAGTTGTAACAGGTGTAAGGAGTGTGCGCTACGCTTTGGAGCTCGCTTGCGCTAAATGCTAAATGTTAAGGTAAATAAAAATGCAAACAAACGCTAAACAAGGTACGTATGTGTGTTATATGGTTTATGGTTAGAATATATATGGTGTCTTCCCCATTTTTGGGATGCCTCATTGAATGATGAGATGTATATTTGAAATTATATATGTTGTGATTTCCAGACCTCTCCGTACAGAGGAGATGCTGCCGAAATTTTCCGTGATTTCGGGAGTTAGAAAATTTATGAGATATATAAATATAACTTACTTAATAAAGGCTATTTTTATGTATGAATTTAAAATAGATATGTGCTTAACATCGTTTCGTTCTCTTTTCGAGGACGAAAAGATTTTAAGTGGGGGAGGATGTAACGTCCCATAATTTTCAGTATATTTAAATTTCAATTTAAAATAAATAAATTGGAATATATTTAGGGAAAATCAAATTTTGTTGATTCTAATGTTGATGATTGGTTGAATTGAGTACAAATAGATTTTAATTTAGTTTGTACTTAGGATGGTTGTAATTTGAAAATTTAATATTTAAATAATTAAATTTATTTGAGTGTGTTAAATTTAAAAGTAAAATTTAAATTTAAATTGGAAATGGAAATTCTCAGTTGTTAATTTTAGTTGAAACTCAAATCTAAGATTTAGATAATCAAACCTGAGAACTTAAAATTCATGAAATAAATTTATAGAATTTATTTAAGTTGTAATTTGATTTAAATTTGAATTTAATGAATAATTAAATCGAATTAAACAGTTAAATGAAAATAATTGAATATTTTATCGATTAATTAACTGTGAAATTCAACTGTTTTGGCGACGGTCTCAAAATTCGACGAAACCGACGCCATTGGATCTTGGATAATGAGTTATTGTAGGATTTCGATTTTCGTCAAAATCAGACTTATCGTTTGAGCGTACGGGATAAAACGCGAATGGAATCAACGTAATCAGATAATTGTTGTTCCTCATTATTGGGCCTTATATAAATGTAAATAAAATTTCCTTTCCTCCACTCATCAGCCCATTTATACTATACGTTCACTTTTCTCATCAAAACCTTATTTCCATGGCTGAAATAAAAATTCAAACCCTAGATGAAAATTTGAATTTCAGCTCAAAAATAAAATCTCTCAAAAACCATAGCGTATTATATATCAATTCGAAGCCCTCAACAATACGAAGCTGCTGGTACCTTTCAGTTCGACATGCATGGCCTGTAGTTGCCGAGAAGTGCGGTCAAAGTCTCAGAAATAGAAACCCTTAAGCTAAATTGGGGGTTTTTTGATTTTGGTTTAAATCGGAAAAATTAAAATATGGGTTTTGTAGAGGATGGGAATACGAGTTCGGGGGTGGTGTTCGCTGGTGCTAATTTGGTCTGAGGAGGTGGCAATTCGCGTTCTAGGGTTTAAAAACCCGGTTTAAGGGCTGGCGGCGCAACAAGCTTCGGCTGACCGGAGGGGATCTAAAGGGTACTAGCCGATGCGCCTTGAAGAGGGGAGGAGAACGGAGGTGGTCGGAGTCCCTATCGTGGTCGGAGGCGTTGGCTATGGGCGGTCAAACATCATGGTCGATGGGTTCGTTCAGCGACGAGTACTGCAGCGTGAGAAGGGGGGCGGGAAAGGGAGATGACGTGGCAGCATAGGAGTGGTGAGAAATAATATTTTATTTATTTTATAGATTTTTAAAATTCAGAGAGTAAAACGCTGATAACTCTTTCGTTTTAAATCGGATTTGGACGCGGTTTGTTGCGTTGGGATCGTGGTGGAATTGCGGACATTTTGGCACTAACCTGGCTGCGTGTAGAGACTGTGAAATTTTGGGCTATGGTTGGACGTACGATCAACAAAAGACCCAAAGGTGAGTGATTTTCTCACTCACAAAATACTGAATTATTCCCATATTTATTGAATTAAATTATAAAGTAAATTTGGTTGCATGGTTGTGTTGGATTGTTGATGTGTTGTTAAATGTACATGCAAGTGTGTTATCATTCAAATTTAAGTCAATAATTAGTTATTTAATTAAATTTAAATTTCTAGTTTGAAATTCGAACCTTTATTAAATCCTGAAACAGTTAACGCTGATCAGTTGAAGTAAATGGTTATGATGGATGTTGGTTGAATTTATTACTGAGTTTATAGTGACATTTTAATGCTCCTTATTTCAGTATATTGTAATGCATGTTGATTTGGACGATAAATCTCATTTACCCTTGATGTTACGGGCATCTAATAAACCCGGGATTTATCGATAAAATAAATTAAGAACACAGAGTGAAATGATAAAACTCTGTGACCCTGATTTGGATTGAAATGATAGATCCATCCCTGAAATATCGAGAAATTAAATTTAAAATCACTTGGCCATTGGATAGAAAATTATATACAGACATCGGTTGGTTAAATGATTTTAAATATTGGAAAATTTATTAGATAGAATTTTCAAGAATGTGCCGATACTCGATAAATTCACTCCTTTAATGATTCTGAACTTGGGATGTCTATTAAAAAGGGTTAAGGAAATTTCTTCCATAACAAAGTGGAAATACTTAAATTTGGATTTGAATACGATTTGAAATTTCCAAATTTAAAAGTGTGGATTAGAAGAAGACAAATTCTTATGTTATTTAAATTTTGGGAAATGGAAATCAATGGAATTCTGAGTTGTTTAACTCAGTTTGAATATAGATTGAACACTTGTGTAACAACCCGTAATTTTGGAGCCAATTTAAATTTTTTATTTTTAAGTAATTAAGTGGAAAATGAGGCAGAATTTAAAATTTTTCATTTTTAATAATATTTAAAGCCAGTGAAAATAGCCAATTTTCAAACGACCTCTATTTTTGACGAAACCACTTTTGTTGGAACCGGAATGTCATTTTATTGCTAAGTTTCAATTTTCATCATTTTTCGAATTAATATGCGAGCGTGGCAAAAGAAACTGTGTTTTGTTCAGTTCGGTCAAAATTTAACGACTGAAAAATAGCCATTTTTCAAACAGTCTCAGAATGAGACAAAATTAATTTTGTTAGGACCGTATCGTCATCATGAAGCCAGAAATATTTTTCTTGGATTTTTCTGAGTCCGTATGTTGCCCCGGTGAATTTTTATTGACGGTTGAATTTAAAAATAAATGAATTATACTTAAAACTGAGAAACGGGGATCGAGACGAACTCTTGGGCTGACGGCACCTAGCCCGTTGGATCCGGAATAGGGTCTATTTGGTAGAGTAGGCTTCAGTTGGATTGGATTTGGCTTAGTTTGAAAGTTTAGGATTTAAATGTAAAATTACATTGGAAAATATATAAATAATGGAAAAAAATCCCAAAACCCTAGCTACTATTCACTTCCTCCTACAGCCGCCACCCTCCCATCAATGGCCGAAACTTCCCCTGCTAATTCCTCTCTCCTCTTCCCGAATTAAACCCCATACTTCACACCACTCCAAAGCCCCTTTCTTCCTCTTCACATCCATATGGGTTTTGACCCGAACCAACGCCCGTAGCTGGAGGACCAAGCCACCAAAGTCGAGCCGCCTCGACCGCCGTAGCACCCACCAGCCTCCACCGAGTGGGCCCCCCTCTACACCGCAGGTGTGCCTCGGGTAGAGCTCCGACGCGCAACTTCCCGATAGAGCTCTGGTGCTTTGGATTGGATGCAAGTTCGAATCAAAGAATTGAACAAAAAAAGAAAAACCCACGGCCGATAATTGTAAAGGAAGAAGAGAGGTTATTTTCCAATTAATTTATTAATTAATTAATATAAATATCATTAATCTTGTTTAGACTATAACTAACACATACGTCAACGAAATTTAACGATTTCAGAAGCTATGTGATCGTGTGACTGAGATCTACGCACCTAAACTGACTGGAGCTAATTCTGGACTGTTTGAAATTTTGACTAAAATCACGAACGACTGTGAGATTCCTATTTTAAAATTAGAATTAATTAATTATTTATTTTACTGTATTCACTCAGCATGAAATTTATGTTGTATATATTCATTTGGATGTTGATTGTGCTGTGATTGTAATGTATGACTGATTGTGATTTGTAATGCCTGTGATGCTATTCTAGATCTGTAAATTTTAGTGTAATCTCTGTGAAATTCTCATCCTTATTTATTTTTATTTTTATTTCTTAAATGCAATGAGAAATTTAACCTTTGCTTTTGTCTTACAAAATATAATGTAAAATGGTTTTTTTTTATTTCTGGTTCACAAAAGAAAGTTTAAACCTTTATTTTATGATTCACAACATAAAATGAAAAGTTGGGTTTTTATTTTGGTTAACAAAATAAAAAGAAAGGTGAATCTTTATCTTGATTTATACAAAAAGACAAAAATCTTTATTTTGGATTTTTGATTTATAAATTAAGGAAAGCCTAGATCTTTTACATTTTAATTAAAGGATAAACAAAGTTTTAATCTTTGTTTTGACTAACAAATATAATAAAGTTTTAATCTTTGTGTTCGATTTACAAATATAACAAAGTTTTTAATCTTTATTTTTGTCTACAAAAATAAAAGGCAAATCTTGATCTTTACTTTGTTTACAAAATTAAAAGAAAGTTTTAATCTTTTATTTGGTTTACAAATTAAAATGCCAATTTAAATCTCAATTTTGTTTACAAAATAAGATACCAAGTTTATTCTTTATTGTGTTTACAAAATAAAATACCAATTCTTATCCTTTGTTTGGTTAACATAATAAAAAGCAAGTTTTTATCTTTAGTTTTGTTAACATAATAAAATGTAAGATTTTATCTTTATTTTTGTTTACAATATAAGTAACAAGTTCTTATCTTTATTTTTGTTTTACAAAATAAAAGAAAGTTAACCTTTTATTTACAAATTAAAAGATTGTTTGATTTCATCTTGAATTACAAATTTAAAAGAAGGTTTGAATCTTTATTTTGATTTATAAAATAAAGGAAAGTTTGGATCTTTTAAAGAGAAATAAAGATTAGATATTTTATTTGTTTCATAAAATAAAGTAAAGATTAAATGTTTTTATTTGATTTACAAATAAAAATAAGGATGAGGCCTTTCATTGTGATTCATCAAATTTATACACAAAATCATCATTGTGTTAATTTATTTGTAATAACACAAAACCCATCATTGTGTTATTTTATTTGTAAAGGCACCAAAACATTGTTGTGTTAAATTTTAGTTGTAATGACACAAAAACATCGTTGTGCTAATTTTAGTTGTAATGACATAAATTACACCGTCATGTTATTATAGTGGAAATGAATCAAAGATCGACATATAAATATATTCATATTAGAAATGTTGATAATAGAAAAGATGTATACATTAAAAATATAAGTCCACTCTTTCATTTGCATTCTAAAATGCAAATATTACTTGGAAATAGAAAGATAACATTTATTTCAATGTAAATCAAAATAAAACATTAACATCATTTTTCTATGTAAAGAAAAGTAAATAGAAAACATCATTTTTCTAGGTAAAATAAATAGAAACCACTATTTTTTTTATGTAAAGAAGACATTTACATTCTTCTATGTAAAGAGAAGAGAATAGAAATATACCTTTGTTAATATGATTTTTGTTGAAAACGAAAATAATGACTCTTTTATTCATATTATTTTTGTTGAGATGAATCAACTTGAAAATATGACATGATAATAGCGTATTTACCTTAAAACATACATTTTTGTCACTTTAATAAGAATGAAAAAAAAAGACATTTTGATTATAAAATGTTAATGTGATTAAAAAGGGACATTTTGTTTACAAAATGTCAATAGACATTAAAAATAACATTTTTGTTTATAAAACGTTAATAGGATTAAAATAACACCTTTGTTTATTTAAAAGAATTATAACAACATTCACATTTTGTTAATGTTAAATTAATTCTAACAAAATTCACATTTTGTTAATATTAAAAGGATTACAACAAAATTAACATTTTGTTAACATTTTATGTAAAGGAAAATAAAAGAATACATTTTGTCATTTGAAGTAAAAGAAAAATATTTATTCCATTTCCAGTATGAATTAGTATGCTTAAACACGAGGTTGGATTGAGTTGTGATGTAAACCTGCCCGGACCCGCCCGGCTATCCAATAATCACAACAATACCTATCCAATGTGAGAGGTTAAAGCATATATATTAATTTTCTAAATTTACATTTTATATATGTAAGTTACTTCAAAATATTTAGTGTAAATAAATAAAACATAGACAAAGGAAGACATATATATTTACATTAGGTAAATAAGAGATTAAATAAATTACATTTTTATATGTAATTAAAAGAATATATTTTACACTGCAAAGAAATTTACATTTATATGTAATTAAGATTATAAGAAATAAAATTACATTTTTATGTAATTAAGATTATAAGGAAGAAAATTACATTTATGTAATTAAGAATAAATAGAAAATAAAGAACAAATATGTGAATAAGAATTTATTTAAATTTTCTTATGTAAATAAAAAGAATAAAAATAATAATTATGTGAATAAGTATTTATTTACATTTTTCTTATGTAAATAAAAAGAATCAATTTGTAAATAGTAATTATTAACATTTTCTTATGTAAATAATAAAAAGAAAGGTTAGAAAAGAACTAACATAAGATATTCCTTTTATGTTAAAAGGGAATATTAGAAAAGTAGTAAAGAAATACAATTATTTACATTTGCTATGTAAATAGGATTTGCAAAGGAAATTGAAACCATTTATTTACAAATAGTGTAAATAAATATGAATAAGAAATTAGATACATTTATTTACAATTAATGTAAATAAATATAACAAAAGTAAAACATTTATTTACATTTAGGTAAATAAGTAAGAAAAAGATAAGAATATATTTATTTACATTTAGGTAAATAAATAGGGTAAGAAAAAGAATGTAAATTATTTACATTTAGGGCAAATAAATTAAAACATAGAAAGATATAATTTATTTACATTTAGGTAAATAAAACAAAATATAGAAAAAAAGTATAATTTATTTACATTTAGGGTAAGCGAAACAGAGTTATTAAAAGTGATATTTTTATCGTCATTTTAGATGCGATAAAAAGAATAGACTTTTGAAATTGGAATATTCAAACGATTTATATTTATATATATAAATATAAATTATAAATTAAACGGAACGCGCGCGGCAGTTCGCGTATCGGCAATCGTAACTTTAAACGGTTATACAGAGAGATCCGACCGTCGGATTTTCCCAAAACTGGAGCCGTTTGGACCGCTTTGGGATGATCTTTCCAATGACATAAATTTCGCCAAAATCCAACGGTTAGATTTCAAAATATGTGTAAATCAAATTTGGTTGAAAACAACGCCAGGGTCGCCCATTTACCCGAAGCGTCATTAAATTAATTTAGGCTATTTTTATATAAATAAAAACAGCGATATGTTGTTATCAAATATTAATAACGATATGAAATGTTTTCAAATTTTATATATATATATATATATATATATGCGAGAATCATTTGAGAAGACCGAGTTCAATCTCATTTCAAATGATTATACGACGTTTTAAATATAAGAGTTGAAGACTGCGATTGAAGACCGACGATCTTCACATCGAATAGGTAACTAGCGTTGAGGTCCTTGATTGATTTGCTCCCAAGACGGGGCTAAGATGGTAGTTATCCGGACGTAGTGTTGATTTGTACGGATTTGACTTTCGCTCAGACCCAGAGCATAAGTTTATAAATGGAATGTATGTCTGACGATGTAGTCCTTTATACTACATTCGTTGATCTCTGTTAATATATATCTGCTTGGTGGTTAACTCCCTTCTCTGAGACATATTAGCTTAGAGGTTATATATTGGCAGAAATCAATGGTATAGTATGGACTGACAATGTGGCATGCTAAGATGCATTGATCAAGGCTTTTGTTGAAAAGCAGGGCCTTGTGGTTGATGATCAAAGCATAGCCTATTACGGCATAGCTTTGTGTATATCGTTACTTCGCGAGCCTCACACCACGGTATGAGTCAAAAACGGGATATGGACCGTAGGGAGTGCACACGTTTCTTTCTAGCTAGAGTGGTGTCAGCGACCTACCAGCCCTGACATTTTACTTATGTGGATGATGGATTTTGAGGCGCCTCGTTATTTTTATAGGCCGTTGGTGGTCATACTATAGGTCCAAAGGGACCGAGAAACGTGTGTTCAGGCATAACCAATCCACTGCCCATCGGCGGGGACCGGCCCTACCGCATCCAAGGGTTCACTGCGGGGGATCCTGAGGCATTTGCTAGAGTGTCTCGAATCGGAGAGGAGCTTGCCCCTAGCCTCGAATCATGATGGAAATCCAACTTCCAATACGACCTTGCGGTTTTGATTGTAGAACTAGTATGGCGACATAGTAGGATGGGGTACTATGCCGCCTATGATTGATACATTATGATTTAAATGTTTATTATATATATACCCATACATATACACACTAATAATAATAATAATATCGGTTTCACGTATCAAGCATCTTTTGACCATTATAAGGTAAAACCCTATCCTCTGGTGTGCGTTGCATTGTGTGATGGGACCTGGGTCTTATAATGGTTTCATTTTTCCAAAAAGCATTGCGTTGTTTGACGATTTCCTTTATTATTATGCACGGCAATCCATTGGAGTAAACCCGTTCCGCGTTAGCGGCGTGGTCCTTGGATTTGCCTTATTACTATTAGTTAAACTAGTTAAGAATTCTCACACCAGTCCCATGACTGACCCGTAGTTTGTTTTCACCTTGCGAACTCGGGTGCCCTCTTTCCACACGGGCAGTCGAGTAGCTTTTTGCAGATATCTTTATCTCTTTAGCAGGATCTTGGATCGAAGCTTAAAGCTGTGTCCTGAGCATTGAAGTCTTCCGCTGTGTATTGTATTAATTTCTTGTAATATAATCTTCCGTTGTAATATATTTATTCGATGTACTCTGATATTCTGTACTCTGATGTAACGTTATTATAATGTTATAAAAGTCTTTTGTTATTTGTTCTGATGTTGTAGTATGCCCAGATTTAATGCATTCGAGAATTTCTAACTTTTGGGTCAGACCTGTGTGGTTTATGGTCGATCCAACGGGTGGGAATTTTCGGGTCATTTCAACTTGAAATCGAATGGTTGTTGTGAACAATGATGAAATGAGATATGGAACTAAATGAACTCCATTTAGACCGGAGCATAGATTCAAGTATTTGAATTTGGAAGAAAGGAACGATTTTGGTTAAAGAAATTTATTATCTATATTTACACATTTGTTTCCAAATAATTATTCTTCCTTTAAATTTATTATTTATCTTTACTTATAAACTATTGTATTACGAATAAATTTTCCGTATAATTTATTTTTCAAAACTTCCTCATAAACCTCTATTTTAGATATATACATAATATTTAAATCATTTATTTATTATTTTAATTATTATATTCTATATATATTTAGTTATATAAATTTTTATTATTTTTATTATTATTTTATAAACATTTAGGTTGCAAGTATTTTTGAAATTTTAAATTTCTTCCAAGTAAAATGTTTGAATTTGAACCGCTGGTTCAAATGGAGTTGAGATAGGAATTCATCCCATTTAAATATGAACCGATTTAAACGTTTTATGGAAATATGAAATATATTCTTCTCGAATATAAATGGATCTCCTAAGGGATCGAAATGGGTTGTAATGGAATAAATATATTCTATGGAATATGAATGGATTTCGAACATAAATCGATTTGGGAAATTTGAATTTTTGTGATGAAATATGTTCTATTGAATATAAGTCGATTTCGGAAGATTATACGTTTATAAAATGAGGACATGGAAATATATTCTAATTTAGAATATAATCGGTTTGGTATGATCTATGATATTTTGAGATGAAATTATATCCCTTTGAATATAGATTTGGTTCGAAACAGAATATGATATTTTGTTATGAAAGAGAACCTTTGAGAAACGTAAAAGAACCAACCGATGTGGAAAATGGAAGCATTGGTTGTTAAAGAGACCGGAGTCGACATAAGGCATACTCTCTGTTAGTGTCGATACCACTTTGACAACTGTGAACGTTTTGACGTATCCAGAACGAGATATGATGACTTGGAGTCGATTATTGAATCGAAGAAGATGATCGAGGACGAAATAGCCCTGACCTTCGGGTCAGAATTGAAATGACTAAAACAGGAGCTATACAGTGACTAACTGAGGTAGCACCTTTGATCGGACACACTTCTTCGATACTATTTCTATGACTATGATGATGATGATTTGGGTCCATTTATGATATTGGGAGTGTGTTCCGAGGTGGGCGGTAGTGGCTGCTATGCGTTACCACCGGTCCGGGAGTGCAATTGGTAGAATCCTACCCTGGGCATTGCCTCGAGTGCCTTGTCATATATATCCATATTGAGCCCCATACGATTTTGATTTAGCATTGCCTTCTATGGAGTGCCCTCTGATAACACCAGTACGGTGAATTTACGGTACTATATAGACTGTTGATGCCTATAAATGGCGTAAGGGTAATATGGTAATCTCGCTTACGCTATTTTCAGTATTTATACTTTACTGGATAGACACTATCATAATAGCGTACTATATTATATATGTATTAGTTTAACGGATCCTTGAGAGATGAAAAAAAAATCCCGTAACTTCTCTTGAGTTACTGTACCCATGACACTGATGTTATTTCGTATTTTGATTTGGCTAATATGAAATGATTTAGTGCTGATTCGAGTGTTTGTTGTGTTTTCTTTTATGCAATACGCTCGGGTCAGCAAATGTTGCAGTTAGCGAAGATTCCCTTGCCTTGGAGGACGAAGACGAAGTTTGGCGTATATATCTATTATGAGTATGGTTTAACCTCTGCATTCATTTCCACTTCTTATTATGTACATCCGTATGTATATGTAACTCTGATAACCATTGAATGTTATAATCACAGTATACATTTCAACTGCTTTTTAGCTGCTATTTGTTTATTATATGTTGTCCTTCCGCTGTGAAATTCTGTTATTGTTTTCTCTTCTTTCTTTCTTTTTCTTCTTTTCCCAATAACTACCTGCATTTGCGATTTGTTTGGGTCGACATGGGTGGTTTATTGTCGATTTGAGCGGTCAAAAGTTTGGGTCGTTATAAATTTTTACTTTGCTATTCAACATATAAAAATCGAATTTTTACTTCGCTATTCAATATATAAAAATCGAATTTTTACTTTGCTATTCAACATATAAAAATCGAATTTTTACTTTGCTATTCAATATATAAAAATCAAATTTTTACTTCGCTATTCAACATATAAAAATCGAATTTTTACTTCGCTATTCAACATCTAAAAATCGAATTTTTACTTCGCTATTCAATATATAACAATCGAATTTTCATATTCTCTACCTTATAAAGATTATATTTTTATAATCTCTACTATATAAAAATCATATTTTAAATACTTCTACTTTATAAAAATTATATTTTTAACTTTTCTATAATATAAAGATTATATTTTTAACACTTCTATATTATAAATCAAATCTTTTAACATCATAAAAAAAAATCATGCCTTTCATTATATAAAAATATCGTCTTTCCTAGACTAAAAATCTAATCTTTCATAGACTAAAAAAAAATCAGTTTCTCCTATCAATACAAACAAAAATCTAATCCCTTTATATATATATATATATATATATATATATATATATATACATTGTTTTTTTTACATAAACTGAAAACTATAAATAAATAAGAACAAATAAACAAAAACACTTACAGCTTTCGAAATAGGGGGGTTATGGGGTTCTCGGCGGAGCCAGGAGTGGTCGGGGATGGCTCAGTGGTTGGGTGGCGGTGCTAGGCGCGGCGTGGGGCCAGGCGGGTCGCGGTGGTTCACTTTGGGGTTTAGGGCTCTCAAGGGTGCACGGGGTTTGTAGCAGTGGAGGGGAGGAGTGGTGGAGGACCGAGGCGGCGCTGGAGGAGGGCGGAGGCTGGAGGCGCGGTGCCTCTGATGGGCGGCGGCGCTAAATCGAGGGGGGCGACGATGTTTCCCCCCTTTCTCATTTTTTTTTGTTTATTTCCATTTCGTTCTGAACGAATAAGGAGGAAAGATGGGAGTGTAGGGTTTAAAGTATAAAATTTAATTATTTAATTTCAAAAGCAACTTTAAATTTCGAACTCGAAACGGAACCCACCGCCTGTCACCCATAGCTAATTACCCCCATTCCGAGCATAATGGGATATGTATCATAAGCTGATTCGACTGTTTCGATCAGTTTCCGTTGTATTTACATTTAGATCATTATACTGAATTTTAAACGTACATTTGAAATTACCGAGGCCACATACTCACTCGAAAAATTCCTGAAAAATATTTTCTAGCTTCGTATTGACGATACGGTCCTAACAAAACCAGTTTCGTCAAATTCTGAGACCGTTTGAAAAATGGCCATTTTTCAGTCGATTATGATCAACTGAAACTGGTCAAACGCGTTTTCCTTTGCCACGCTCACATACTGATTCGAAAAATTATGAAATTTGAAACCTAGCAATAATTTGACATCCCGGATCCAACGAAAGTGGTTTTGTCGAATTCCGAGGTCGTTTGCAAAATTTCCATTTTTAAGGGCCTGAATTCCATAGCGACTATTTAGAATTTTCAACTAGACATATCTTTTGATCCCCGCCATGAAATTTTGATTTCTCGGATTCGTTGGAAAGATATTCTCAATTAGATTCTATTATTTTGGTTTCACTAAAATCCGGTTTATTTTGCACCCGGTACATTCGTTTGAAGTTTGAAATCGAATTATCGAACTACCGCGCCATTTTCAATTCCTTTTATAATTTAAAATAAATATTTATATTCTAACGACGATCTATATAAATATATACGTTCGAATTCTATTCAAAATAAATTTCTCGTTGATATTATTTAAAATAATTCATTTTAAATAATCAAAATTCGCTAAAATTGCCAAAATAAAAATTTTAAATTGGCCCAGATTTCCGGGTTATTACAATCTCCCCCACTTAAAACTTTTCGTCCCCGAAAAGGAACGAAGCCAAAAGCTGTTTTACAAACCAACTCAACTTTCATTATTTTCTCTACGGCTTAAGTTCTTCAACTTTTCAGTTTCTAAGAACTTTTCAAATTTTTCAAAAATTTGGCTAACACCCTAAATTTTCGAAAAATTTCTCCATAACCTCCCCTGCACCGGGAGCACGGGAAAATCCCGAAATTGCCATACAGGCCTTCTAATCTCAAAAAGAAAAAGAAAAAGCCAAGCGGCTAGCCAATCGGCTCATAAAATCATCATCACCCAAACAAAACAGTAAATTATGATAAACATGTACCTATTTGTTGGGCAAACAAATTTTATTCTCTGCTCTAGCCTCTTTGCTATGACCTGTTCAATGTAAGTACATGTATATGCAAGAAAATGCGACCAAATTTCAATACAATTCAATATTTGGTTCAATTGGGCTATATGCTACAAATTTTAATAAATCAACCAATAATCAACAACACAACCATCAATTAATTAGTTGATTAGCTTTTGAAATTCATAACTTTGATATATAGTCAAAAATCAGATTTTTGATGCCAAATCACAACAATAAGCCCTATCTAGTTTCGGTTCTCACACCAGTCAATTGGAAATATATAGAAATCTCACTTTTGAAACTCGAACATAAATACTGGCGATGGTGCCCCGTCACCAGAATTATCCCCGGGCACTAGAGTGTGATCCTATAAATATCCAGTACACTAAAACTTCGAACACACGTTTGCAAGACATATATGCAAAATCTTTATATATCGGATTGTCCAAATCAATTTAAAATAAATAATCAAATACGAATAGTTGATTTAAATTTTCAAAACAAAATTCGTTTTCATTTTAAAAATATACTCTTCACACTCGTTCTAGGATACTACTGATCCTATCTCTAACGAGTCATTCCCATTGGATATTGCTAATCTAATATCTGATGAATTCTTTCGTATGGTTCTAATGTGCCTTGTTCTCGGAGCTTTGTAAACCAAAGCTCTGATACCACGCAAAAACGACCCGAACATCCCCGGTCTCCGAAGAGAAGAGAAAGAACGAATTGTTTTGAGAACACGACAAAATAGAACGCAGACGGGAGAACATTTCATTACATATTACAACAATTCCATCAGATTACAAGAATATACAGAGTATAAATGAACATTACACAGAAATATCATAGATTTAAATTACATTTAAATACATCGCAGCGGAAAATAACACAATACACAACTGAAGGAGATATACGGATACAAAGCTTTCCGGATATCCTTCCAGCTGTAAACCAGGATCTTGTGAATATAAATCTGCAAAACCAAAACTACTAGCTGTCCGTGTCAAAATAAGGGCACCCAGAGTTTAGGTTAAAACAATAAACTCCAGGTCAGTCATGGGACTGGTGTGAGAACTAAAACAGTTATAAATCTTTATTTTAAAGTTAGGTAAATCAAGGGACCACGTCGTATAATACGGAACGGGTTTCCTCCCAAGAATACCAGTGCATATAACAAACAACGCAATGCTAAATAAAGAAAAATGAAGCTATTATAAGACCCAGTTCCCAACACACAATGCAATGCGAGCCGGAGGATAGGGTTTTTCCTTATAATAGCCAAGAATTCTTGATACGTTTAAAACAAATCATTTGATACTATTATAAGTGCATAGTGTATAAAACAACTTCAAATCATAAGTATCAATCATAGACGATATAAGCGCCCCATCCCACTATGTCGCCATACTAGGCTCTACAAATAAAACCGCAAATGTCACGTATTTGGAAGTTGGATTTCCATCTATGAACCGAGGCAAAAGATAGTCCTCACCGAATTCGAGACGCTCTAGTCCGTGTCTCAGGACCCAGACACAGGTGGGCCCTTTGATCGTCAGGGCCGGTCCACCGATGTGGATTAAAATGCATGAGCACTGCGTTTCCCCGTCCTTTGGGGCGTAAATGAGCCAACGAATGGCTCCATCGGACCCGGATCGTCCGATCTAACCGAGGCGCCTCGCAACAGCAACAACCACACAGGTGAAAAGTATATAAATGTCAGGGCTGGTAGGTCACTGACACCACCCTAGCTAGAAGGAAACGCATGCCCTCCCTGAGGTCCTCTCCCGTTTCTGGTTCACAACCGGGGTGTGAGGCTCGCGAATTCACGTTACACAAAGCTATGCCCACAGGCGGTGCTTTGATCATCATCCACAAGTGAAACACCCCACCTCCGTTAGGGTCACTCTCAAGGGGAATGCCCTAATTTTGGTGGAGGTTTATAAGTATAAGTCACAGATATACAAGACAGATATAAGAACACATATTTTTGAACAGCGGAAAAACAACAAACATCTTTTATTTCATCAAAATACGTGTTCAGAAAAACATACCATACTTGTCTTACAATTCTTCCAAAAACATAACATCTTCATAACTGTCTTGATTACATTATTAAAGAAGCATAAAGAAAACATAAATAAACTGCAAAAGTCCCACAATTGCTGCCCAAAGCAATAGTCCAAAACGGAAAAGATCCAAGCAATACATTCTTTCTCTTCAAGCTGGATGTGAAATCTGGTCAAGCTGCGGTATTCTCTCCCTGTGGACCTGGGGGGGAAAACGAAAGAAAAGAAGGCGAAAGAAAAGTAGAGTCAGACATAAAGCCTGAGTAAGTCTAGGACTGTTCAGTCTCTGAATAAAGAACTGGGTATGATAAGTATAAACTGGAAATGGGAAAGCACCATAAACTAAGTTAAGTTGTCTAGGGTCGAATATACTATCGTACCCCATATTAATCTCTGTACCCATATAAACTAGTTCCCAACAGGCACCCCATAATCATGGTGAAGTGATCCATTTCTGATGATCGGCTCCTACTCGCATAGTTACATGTGTCTTACGGCCCCCGTTGTTGTAGTTACCTATGCTGGTCCCACCATGGGGTGTATCAAGTCCCATGGCGGCGGCCCGACACAATTCTAGAATGCACAGGTATGCTAATGGTGCCCAGTGCCTTATTTTTCTACGCCGGAGTGTGTGCACGCCCGCACCCCGTTAGAACCTACACTGCCGCACCACCGCCGTCGATTTGACCTCTTACAGTCAGCCCAGTAATCGTGCCCCAACCTGCCTAGTTCAGGGTATACTGATACACCTTGTAGGGTTACTGCTGAAAAGGGTCCCCCGCTACTAGGTTTTCTATTTCTAGCCAACATGCTAAGTTGGTTAAGTGTTTTATAAACCTAACCCCCAATCAGTCTGTATAGTTTAGCATGTTCCATTTTGATTAAGTATTAATATAATTTACTTAATCTTATCAATCCTGACTCAACCTTAATTGTCTTATTAAAGCCTCGACCTCTCACATTAGACAGGTATTGTTGTGGTTGCCTGTTGCCGATTGGGTCCGGCAGTCTTACGCCACAACTCAGTCTAACCTCGGGTCCTTATTGGGCTCCGTGTTTAACCACCCACATTGGATAGGTATTGTTGTGACTACTGGACAGCCGGGCGGTTCCGGGCAGGTTTACATCACAACTCAATCCAACCTCGGGTTAAACACATCGTATTTTCTACATTTACATATTTTGTCTCTTTTCTTTTTATATGTAAATATTTGCGGCCCATAATTCAAATTCATCTTTATTGATTAAAATTTATTTATGCCACTTAATTGTTTTTCAAGGTTGTTGGCATGCGTCAAACATGCCAACACATATGTTCTATATTTTAACCCAAACGTCATTACCCCCGTTTTACACGTTCGCTACAATGTAAGATGTGTTGGGTTTAATATTTAAACCCAATTTAGCCATATGAAAAGGGGAGGCTTCTAACATGGTGCTTATAAGGTAACATGAAAAAGGGGAGTGTGAACGCATGAACTTGCAACGAACGATTCAATTAACATAAAGTAGGCACATGTGAACTTGCAATTGTAACAGCATATAATTATGGCATAAACAATACTTAAACATGAATCATTCTATTTATATAATCATGGCATAAACAATACTTTAACATGAATCGTTCTATTCATATGATTATGGCATAAACAATACTTAAACATGAATCGTTCTATTCATATATTCATGGCATAAATAATACTTAAACATGAATCGTTCTATTCATGTAATCATGGCATAAATAATACTTAAACATGAATCATTGTAAACTTGCAATTGGGATGTAAATCTAACTTAACTGTGTCACATATATCACCATATGGTTTTAATAACAACTTAGGCCTAAAACATGTTTCAACTAGGCATAATACCAAACATAGTTTAGTCATGTTCATAAAGGTGCTTACTTTTGTTTTTAACACAAAAGTATGATTTGCTAATTTCAACATAGATTCATATAAATCATAGTACTTAGCCTAGTCCAATTACACACTAAAAGTGATCATAAAAGTATGTACATCTTATTAGCACAACAAAGAATCATATACTTGCATGAATTCCAATTAAAATTCCACAACATATGGTTATCAACATAAATCATACACTTGTATGAATCCAATCGTATACCATAGCATTTCCAAATCGTTTAGAATCAAAATAACATACAAGTATAGATTATTATCGCCACAATTCCATTTCGTTGTTAATTTCCAATGCAAATCACATACTTGCAAATATCCAATCGTATACCATAACATTCCCAAATCGTTAGAATCAATATAACATACAAATATAGATTATTATCGCCACAATTCCATTTCGCATTTTACACAAATCAAACACAATTAATTATTCACATCGGAATAGCACTCTACTTACAACGTAGGACGAATCTTCAATTCAGGAATCTGAATTCTGAATTTGGAGATGTTATCCTTTGTTGTAGGCATTGTTTTGATTGATTTGACGTTGCTTTAAGCTTTGAATTATCTCCTAATTGTCTCCCAATTTCTGACGGCTATCCTTAGTCTCTCCTCAGCAGCATGACGGTCTCATCTCCATTTTAGTTTGTGTGAATTAGGGTTAGTCCTAGGTCCTTTTTATAGAGTTTGTGAGTTGATTTAGACCGTCGATGGAGCTTGGTTTAATAATAGCTGTTCGTTCAAAGGAGAAACCAACCAGGAGCTGACACCTAGCCCTAGTGACAAGGCAAGGCTCAGAAAATTGACCAAACACAGACTAGGCCAGCCAGGGTGGGCTGGGTTCGACCTGGCTCAGGGGCCAGGTCGACACCCCAGTCGACACGGGTTACCCAGGTCGACTGCCCACTCGACCTGGCTAGCCCCAGGTCGACTGCCAAGTCGACCTGGGTGCCTTGGGCGGGAGTTTTCCCGCCCTGGCCAATTGGGCCCGATTTTTGAATTTTAAACTTGTTTTTCTGAGCTGTTTTCGTCTGTTTGAATTTTAAACTGAATTCTGAAACTTCCGGAGGCCATAACTCCCTCATACGGAGTCCGTTTTACGCAAACTCGGACTCTATCTCAAGCAGAATTTCGAGACGAACGCAACGGCGTATCCCGTTTCCCTTAATTCTTTGATTTGAAATTAATTATACTTTAATTTGTGAATTTTACTGTTATAGAATACACGGGGTGTTACATTCTCCCCCACTTAAAAGGATTTCGTCCCCGAAATCTTCAAGTTCAGGAAGAATGTATATCCTAACATCCAAACATCCATCTACTCATCCATCAAACACGAGCATCCATTGTCCTTAAAAGACTTCTAATGCTTCATGATCATATGCGAAGTGTGTGTGTGTACATGTACTTATCTAATGCAAAATCAGGCGGTCTACTGATTCAGTTGACCTCCTTAATGCAAATTATGTAAGTGCCATGAATCCATTTTGTATGCAAATTCTCCTATTCATGATTCTACATGAGTGCACAATCATTCATACAAATGCAACATCCATATGACAACACATTAAATTTCTACCATATACGAATATAAATACATTTATGCATATGCAATATGAAGTGACTGAGCCGATCTAAAACCTAGATTGTGTGTGTATATGCAACCACGAGCAACCACTAGCAATCACTTGCAACCATCATCCATAACATGTTTCAATTACATGTTTTCATCCAAAGGGTTTCTACCTAAAAGATAAGGTCGAGGAAATATACCTAAAAAGATAGATAAAAGCGCAACTTAAGGAAAAAGGAAAGATCAAAGATGTACCCTCGAAAAGAAAAGGGTAGGCTGTGCGTATTCTAGCTTCAGTTTCCCAAGTTGCATCTTCTTCGGCGTCGCTCCACTGAACTTTGACGAGCTTGACCTCGCGGTTGCGTAGCTTCTTTACTTCCGTTCCTAATATGCGGGTTGGAACTTTCCTCACGGTTGCTTCGCGTTCCACTTCAGCTTCTTCTAGGATATTTGGCTCTACCACTTCATCAGACTCATGTAGACATTTTCGGAGATGTGAAATGTGAAAGACATTGTGAACTCCGGCCAATTTTTCGGGTAGATCTAATCTATAGGCCATTTTCCCAATTTTCTCGATGATAGGGAATGGCCCTACGAACCTTGGTGCTAGCTTTCCTGTGGTTCCAAAACGAACAACGTTCCTTAGCGGAGATACCTTAAGAAAAACTCTGTCCCCAACCTCAAATTCAAGGTCGGTCCTCCTCTTGTCGGCGTAGGACTTTTTGTCTATCTTGGGCCGTCTTCATCCTTCTTCGTATTAAGTCTACTTTCTCCGAAGTCTCTCGGATCATATCTGGTCCAAGTATGAGCTTTATCAGTAGTCTCCCACCAACAAGTGGGTGATCGGCACGGTCTTCCATATAAAGCTTCGAAGGGCGCCATTCCGATGGTTGCTTGATAGCTGTTGTTGTAGGCAAATTCCACCAAAGGAAGGTGGTCTTCCCATGTCCCTCCGAAGTCAAGGACGCACAGTCTTAAAAGGTCCTCCATAACTCTGTTTACTCTTTCTGTTTGGTCGTCGGTTTGGGGATGATAGGTTGTGCTCAAGCATAACTGTGTGCCTACCGCTTCTTGCAGACTCCGCCAAAACTCACTTGTGAAGATAGGGTCTCGGTCACTAACAATGTTGGATGGTATTCCATGGAGTCGAACGATTTCCTTGAGGTAAAGAGATACTAGGGATGAGGCAGTTCTTTTACTTTTGACAGGTAAAAAGTGGGAGCATTTAGTAAGCCTATCCACTATTACCCAAATGCTAGTGTTGCCTCTCCTAGACCTAGGCAGCCCATCGATGAAGTCCATTGAGATGCTATCCCACTTCCACTACGGGACCTCTAGAGGATGGAGCAGACCGCCAGGCTTTTTCTGTTCCGCTTTAACCTGTTGGCACACCATACACTTAGAAACGAAATCTTCCACGTCCTTCTTCATGCCGTTCCAAAAGAAAGTTCTCTTTATGTCCTTGTACATTTTATCCCCACCTGGGTGTATCGTCATCTTGGAGTGATGTGCTTCCTCGAGAACCTTCTTTACTAAATCCCTTGTCTGTGGGACGCATAGTCTTCCGTCTCGGCTTAGCCAACCCTTATCGCCGATGGAGTATCTGTTGAGGTGACTTGAAGTCTCACCCCTAATTAGCCTATCAATCGTTTCCACAAGCTAAGGGTCTTCGCGTTGTGCTGTCCCTATTGAGTCCACTAAAGTCGGGCGTACTTCGAGAGATGCTAGCAAGCCTGGTACAAAATCGGAGGAGGGCCTAAAGTCAAAACTGGCTATAAACTCTAGGCTTTGTCTTTCAACAAACAGCGGGCTTAGGGTCAGTTTCTTTCGGCTCAACGCGTCTGCCACTACGTTGCCTTTGCCCGGAGTGTAGGAGATCTCGAAATCATACGAGGCAAGAAACTCCATCCATCTCTATTGCCTCAAGTTAAGGTCCTTCTGCGAGAAAAGGTATTTCAACGATTTATGATCAGTGTAAAGTTCGAACTTCTCACCTAGGAGATAGTGTCGCCAAGACTTGAGTGCAAAGACGATGGCGACTAACTCAAGATCGTGGGTCGGGTAGTTCTTTTCATGCACTTTCAATTGTCTCCCGCCATAAGCTACTACCCTCCCTTCTTGCATTAAGACAGCGCCTAGCCCTGTCCCACATGCATCTGTATAAACTGTGAACATCTTGCTTCCATCTGACAACGTTAAACTGGGGCTGTTGTAAGAGCCCTTTTCAGTCGCTGGAAAGCAAACTCGCAATCCAAGTCCCAATTGAACACTAGATTCTTCTTGGTCAACTTTGTGAGCGGAGCTGAGATTTTCACAAAATCCCTTATGAACTTTCGATAGAAACCTGCCAGTCCTAGAAAACTTCAGACCTCAGTTGCATTCCTTGGTGTCTTCCAATCCTGTACCGCTACTACCTTAGCAGGGTCCACAGCTAACCCTTCTTTGGATACTATGTGCCCAAGGAACCTCACTTCTTCTCTCCAAAAGTGGCACATGGAAAATTTGGCTTTTAGCTAAGGGACTCGCAGAATTTCCATGATTGCCCTCAAGTGCTGAGCGTGTTCCTCTTCACACTTTGAGAAGATAAGGATATCGTCTACGAAGACCACTACGAACTTATTGAGGAAATCTCTGAATACCCTACTCATTAGGTCCACGAAGTAAGCAGGTGCGTTTGTCAAGCCGAAAGGCATGACAAGCCATTCAAAGAAGCCATCTGGGGTTCTGAATGCCGTTTTATCGATGCTATCTTCAGCCACCCTTAGCTGATGAAAACCGGTCGCTAAATCGAGTTGGGAGAAGACAGACGCTCCTACAAGTTGATCAAACAGATCGTCAATTCTGGGGAGAGGGTGCCTATTCTTTTTCGTTAGCTTGTTGAGCTCCCTATATTCAACACATAGACGGAGTGAACCATCCGCCTTTGTAGCGAACACCACTGGAGCGCCCCATTCTGAAATGCTCCTCCTAATGAACCCCTTCTCTAAAAGCTCTTTAATCTGTTTACTGAGCTCTTTCCTTTCCCGTGGAGCCATGTGTCTAACGGGCAACGCAACGGGCTTTGCATTATCTACAAGATATATGCGGAAGTCTATCTCCCGCTTCGGAGGCAATCCCTTCACCTCTTCGAAGACATCCGGATATTCCCGGACCACTCTAACTGATTGCAAATTTTCAACAGAGGCATCTAGCGATTCAAGATAACTAAGCATAACCGCATACGAGGGATTACAAGAAATTTCCAAAGTGTTGTCGAGCTGGGTCAGGAGCCTAACAACCCTTTTCTCACAATCAAGGATGGCCCCATTACTGGATAGCCAATCCATGCCCAAAATCAAACCATATCCCGAAAAGCCCAAAACAAAGGCACTACATTTAAATTCTACGCTTAGAATAGAAATTTTCAATCCCAAACAGATCATAGACAAATGAGCCGGGCCCCCAATTGGGTTTGAAACAATTAAGGGGTCCTCTACCATACTAGTTTTTAGGTGCAGAGATTCTACTAAAGCAGACGAGATAAAGGAGTGTGATGCGCCAGAATCAAATAAAGTGCGAACGGGGTGATCATAAAGATAAACTATACTTTCTACAGAAGTATTTATACCTCGCTGTTGTAGAGGTGGCGCTTCTAGAACATGAACCTGTGCCCCTGAGGTGGATCCAGCCCTCTGCCCCTGTCCTCGTTTCTTTGGGCAGTCCTTTGCATATGGCCTGTCTCACCGCAAGAAAAGCACCCGCCATTCATCTTGGCCTTCTTTTTCCGGCAATCTTTTAATAAGTGCCTCACTTTACCACAGAAATTACACTTCCTCTTCTCTTTGTTGTCTTTCCCGCCATTCTTAAAGTCTGTCTTCTTAGGCTGTAAACCCTCTTTCTTCCCTTGAGAGCTTTCTGCCTTTGTCTCCTTCTTGCCCTTATCCTCTTCGTTCAGCAATGCCATCTGTACTAGCCTTTCATATGTAGCTCCCATGGGTATATGGGTCATGGCCAAAATGTGTAATGGCTCATTCAACCCTTTGACAAAACGGAGAGCCTTCTTGTGCGGGGTGTTGACTAGGTCCAGTCCGAACCTAGCTAGCTCATCGAACTGATTAACATACTCTTTGACTGTCTTGTTCACTTGCTTAAGAAATAAGAATTTTTCCAACTGCAAACTCCTTTCCGCGTCTGAGAGAAATTTAGCCTCAAACCTTGCCCTAAAGTCCTCCCATGTTTCCACTGGTCTTTCTGCATTGGTGACTTCCCACCAGAAGGAAGCCTCACCTTTTAGTAGCCATACTGCCAGTTGTACTTTCTGCCTATCTTCTACCTCAAAGATGACGAATAAGTCCTCGGTTTCTTTCAGCCAATTTCTAGCTGCCACGAAGGACTCAGTTCCATGAAAATATTTTCCTCCCATAGCTTTAAAATCTTTACATATCTTAGCAAAAGTGTTTCCCCGTGGAGGAGGTGGAGGAAGAGGTGCTGCTGCAGCTGGATGATTTCCTGCAGCTGGGGGAGGAGGAACGGTAGGACCTGGCTGAGTGGCCCTTGCTTCTAAGAACCGTCTAAACCAACCAGGTATTGGTACACCCTCTGGCAAGTTAAGTTCTACGGACATGCTGAAACAAAAAGGATAGATTCAAAACGAAGGATAAGAGATAGTACCTATGGCTTTGGGGGACTTTGCCTTTTTAAAATATAATATTTTATCTTTTAAAAATGCTTCTTTAAATTTTCTTTTGAAAATAATTTTTCAAAACTTTTTATCTTATCTGGTAAACCTATGCTCTGATACAAAGTGAAACACCCCGCCTCCGTTAGGGTCACTCTCAAGGGGAATGCCCTAATTTTGGTTGAGGTTTATTAGTATAAGTCACAGATATACAAGACAGATATAAGAACACATATTTTTGAACAACGGAAAAACAACAAACATCTTTTATTTCATCAAAATACGTGTTCACAAAAACATACCATACTTGTCTTACAATTCTTCCAAAAACATAACATCTTCATAACTGTCTTGATTACATTATTAAAGAAGCATAAGGAAAACATAAATAAACTGCAAAAGTCCCATAATTGCTGCCAAAAGCCATAGTCCAAAACGGAAAAGATCCAAGCAATACATTCTTTCTCTTCAAGCTGGATGTGAAATCTGGTCAAGCTGCGGTATTCCCTCCCTGTGGACCTTGGGGGGTGGGGGAACGAAAGAAAAGAAGGCGAAAGAAAAGTAGAGTCAGACATAAAGCCTGAGTAAGTCTAGGACTATTCAGTCTATGAATAAAGAACTGGGTATGATAAGTATAAACTGGAAATGGGAAAGCACCATAAACTAAGTTAAGTTGTCTAGGGTCGAATATACTATCGTACCCCATATTAATCTCTGTACCCATATAAACTAGTTCCTAACAGGCACCCCATAATCAGGGTGAAGTGATCCATTTCTGATGATCGGCTCCTACTCGCATAGTTACATGTGTCTTACGGCCCCCGTTGTTGTAGTTACCTATGCTGGTCCCACCATGGGGTGTATCAAGTCCCATGGCGGCGGCCCGACACAATTCTAGAATGCACAGGTATGCTACTGGTGCCCAGTGCCTTATTTTTCTACGCCGGAGTGTGTGCACGCCCGCACCCCGTTAGAACCTACACTGCCGCACCACCGTCGTCGATTTGACCTCTTACAGTCAGCCCAGTAATCGTGCCCCACCCTGCCTAGTTCAGGGTATCCTGATACACCTTGTAGGGTTACTGCTGAAAAGGGTCCCCCGCTACTAGGTTTTCTATTTCTAGCCAACATGCTAAGTTGGTTAAGTGTTTTATAAACCTAACCCCCAATCAGTCTGTATAGTTTAGCATGTTCCATTTTGATTAAGTATTAATATAATTTACTTAATCCTATCAATCCTGACTCAGTCTTAATTGTCTTATTAAAGCCTCGACCTCTCACATTAGACAGGTATTGTTGTGGCTGCTTGTTGCCGGTTGGGTCCGGGCAGTCTTACGCCACAACTCAGTCTAACCTCGGGTCCATATTGAGCTCCGTGTTTAACCACCCACATTGGATAGGTATTGTTGTGACTACTGGACAGCCGGGCGGTTCCAGGCAGGTTTACATCACAACTCAATCCAACCTCGGGTTAAACACATCGTATTTTCTACATTTACATATTCTGTCTGTTTTCTTTTTATATGTAAATATTTGCGGCCCATTATTCAAATTCATCTTTATTGATTAAAATTTATTTATGCCACTTAATTGTTTTTCAAGGTTGTTGGCATGCGTCAAACATGCCAACACATATGTTCTATATTTTAACCCAAACGTCATTACCCCCGTTTTACACGTTCGCTACAATGTAAGGTGTGTTGGGTTTAATATTTAAACCCAATTTAGCCATATGAAAAGGGGAGGCTTATAACATGGTGCTTATAAGGTAACATGAAAAAGGGGAGTGTGAACGCATGAACTTGCAACGAACGATTCAATTAACATAAAGTAGGCACATGTGAACTTGCAATTGTAACAGCATATAATTATGGCATAAACAATACTTAAACATGAATCATTCTATTCATATAATCATGGCATAAACAATACTTTAACATGAATCATTCTATTCATATGATTATGGCATAAACAATACTTAAACATGAATCGTTCTATTCATATAATCATGGAATAAATAATACTTAAACATGAATCGTTCTATTCATGTAATCATGGCATAAATAATACTTAAACATGAATCATTGTAAACTTGCAATTGGGATGTAAATCTAACTTAACTGTGTCACATATATCACCATATGGTTTTGATAACAACATAGGCCTAAAACATGTTTCAACTAGGCATAATACCAAACATAGTTTAGTCATGTTCATAAAGGTGCTTACTTTTGTTTTTAACACAAAAGTATGATTTGCCAATTTCAACATAGATTCATATAAATCATAGTACTTAGCCTAGTCCAGTTACACACTAAAAGTGATCATAAAAGTATGTACATCTTATTAGCATAACAACGAATCATATACTTGCATGAATTCCAATTAAAATTCCACAACATGTTGTTGTCAACATAAATCATATACTTGTATGAATCCAATCGTATACCATAGCATTTCCAAATCGTTTAGAATCAAAATAACATACAAGTATAGATTATTATCGCCACAATTCCATTTCGTTGTTAATTTCCAACGCAAATCACATACTTGCAAATATCCAATCGTATACCATAACATTCCCAAATCGTTAGAATCAAAATAACATACAAATATAGATTATTATCGCCACAATTCCATTTCGCATTTTACACAAATCAAACGCACTTAATTATTCACATCGGAATAGCACTATACTCACAATGTATGACGAATCTTCATTTCAGGAATCTGAATTCTGAATTTGGAGATGCTATCCTTTGTTGTAGGCGTTGTTTTGATTGATTTGACGTTGCTTTAAGCTTTGAATTATCTCCTAATTGTCTCCCAATTTCTGACGGCTATCCTTAGTCTCTCCTCAGCAGCATGACGGTCTCATCTCCATTTTAGTTTGTGTGAATTAGGGTTAGTCCTAGGTCCTTTTTATAGAGTTTGTGAGTTGATTTCGACCGTCGATGGAGCTTGGTTTAATAATAGCCGTTCGTTCAGAGGAGAGCCCAACCAGGAGCTAACACCTAGCCCTAGTGACAAGGCAAGGCTCAGAAAATCGACCAAACATAGACTAGGCCAGCTAGGGTGGGCTGGGTTCGACCTGGCTCAGGGGCCAGGTCGACACCCCAGTCGACACCGTGTCGACTTGGCAGTCGACACGGGTTACCCAGGTCGACTGCCCATTCGACCTGGCTAGCCCCAGGTCGACTTCCAAGTCGACCTGGGTGCCTTGGGCGGGAATTTTCCCACCCTGGCCAATATGGCCCGATTTTTGAATTTCAAACTTGTTTTTCTGAGCTGTTTTCGTCTGTTTGAATTTTAAACTGAATTCTGAAACTTCCGGAGGCCATAACTCCCTCATACGGTGTCCGTTTTACGCATACTCGGACTCTATCTCAAGCAAAATTTCGAGACCAACGCAATGGCGTATTGTTTCCCTTAATTCTTTGATTTGAAATTAATTATACTTTAATTTGTGAATTTTACTGTTATAGAATACACGGGGTGTTACAACAAGACTTTGCTTTTCAACAGAAGCCTTGATCAATTGCCACTTAGGCATGCCACACAGACAATTCACTCCATGCGATTGACATCCATCAATATATAACCCCTGAGCTCGTACGTCTCAGAGAAGGGCGTTAAGCAAGAGAATAAATTCTCCGCCCCCAAACAGATGTATATTTAATAGAAATCAATCACACAGACTAAAATCCAATGTTAGACACACAGTCCATTTACAAGTTCGTTCTGGGTCTGAACGAAACCAGAGGCACCTAGTACCCCGCATATCCATCGATCTCCAAATACGTCTGGACGATCACCAACTGTTTCCATCTTCTTGGGTGTACAGCCCAATCAAGATCATCAGTAATCACCCAAACGATGTGAAGACCTCCGGTCTTCGACCACCGTCTTCATCTTCGACACCACGTCGAATTAGTTATTCAGAATGGGATAAACCCGGTCTTTCTGAACAACTCGCGTATATGTATAATAAACATGTGTTACACAAACACAACATACGCCTCTTTCCAATTCAGAATATTCTTTTATTCAAATATTCTTATATTTTGGGAAAGGTTCCTATTAATTTTATCAAAGATAAATTCTTTAAATTTATTCTTTAATCTCCTTTGAATATCAATTCAAACTAGTCGGGATTAGCGAACCACACCGAAGTAATCATTTATTTTAATTTCCCCATCCCAACCTATTCATCCCATGAAGTAAAACTGGTCATACTTCATATCTAACACCACGGTGTTATCGGTAAATTCAATTACCATTTCACGTTCAAATCTAATTAAAGATTTAACTACCGCCTGGAGTAAAACTGGTGATACTCCATTCTCGATCATTTCAATCTAATTAAAGATTCATTAAAACTCCACTTAGTTTTAATCTTTAACTGGGTTAAAGAATCGGTGTCATTTAAAACACGGTTCATGATAAACCCAAAATCACATTCCCTTAATTATCGGGTTAAAGAACAAGTATTATTTAAAACACTGTTCATGATAAACCCAAAAATCTATACCAACTCAATTCCAATTAAATATTATTTAATTGGTACACTTCGTTAAATCTAAATAAAAAGATTTAATCTTTTCTCAACTGGGTTCAAGAACAGTGTTAATGAAGACACCATTCACGACAAACCCAAATCACATTTGATATTAAATACAAGGCTCTGAATAGAAAATATATCGGCTTATATTCAATATCAAATTCTACGACCAACAAATATCGTATTGGAAATAACGATGTATATATCTATATCTTTCAAATTTCCATAACAACATCTGTATAATCACGAAATCCAACATCGAAATATTCCGAAGACAATTTCGATTCAAATCCATTCCAATGCAATTATTGGAAGTTCTGGTTATTTTCAAAACCATTTCAAATCCAATTTATTTATTTAAAAATAAATAGAATTTTAATCCTAGTTCAAAACTAGTTCATTTCGATAAAAATCTATTTTTATCTTTTCAAATATGGAGTTTTTCATCCCGATTCTTCCCAAATCATTTCTTATAATTTTACACAAATTATTGATATTTTTAATAATTTTATCAATGCCCGTACAGTCGATTTCCATCAACGGCCATCGAACTGCACTTACAGCGACCTTTTTCAAATTTGATTTGGACATAATTCCAAATCCAACCATTAGATTTCAAATTTCTAATATTCATTAGAAAGCTCTTTTCGATACGAACCCAACGGTTCCGGTTTTAGGAGAATCTGACGGTCGGATCTCCCGCAATATCCATTCGAAGTCAATGGTCGAAATTCGCGAACTACCGCGGCGCAGCGCGTTCTATTCATGCCATTATATTATATATATAATATATATAATATATACTTCGTCGATTTCAATTCAAAACGTGCTTTATAAATCGTTTTAAATTCATTTTCAAAACGGTTTCAACTTCATATTCAATTTCAAATCAAAATTGAATATTCCATTATAAATTCGTTTGAAATTCATTTCAAATTGATTTCAATTCAATTTCACTTTAATTTGATTTCAATTCCTTTTGATTTCAATTCGATTTCAATTCTATTCAATTTCAATTCGAATTCATTTCTATTCAATTTAATTCGAATTCACTTCTATTCAATTTCAATTCGAATTCACTTCTATTCAATTTCAATTCGAATTCACTTCTATTCAATTTGAATTTGAATTCATTTCTGTTCAATTTAATTCGAATTCACTTCTATTCAATTTCAATTTGAATTCATTTCTATTCAATTTAATTCGAATTTCAATTCTTTTCAAAATTTCAGATTTTGAAATCACTTTCGATATTCGTTATAAAATGAATAAAATCGATATAAATATCGTTCACGTCGAAAGGGCGTAAATCTAATCAACACGGCTTCATATATTCATATTTTCAAATATTCCTTTTTCAAATATTTCTATTCAAATATTTCTTTTTCAAATATTTCTATTTCAAATGTTTCTATTTCAAATATGGAATGAGGCCCAATCAATTACCATATAATGTTGATTATATGGATTTTCTACAACACATGTATAAAATAACAACGATGAACAATCAACCATCATCCAAAGTGCATTCTACACTGTATAAGCATCAAATATAAATATTTAATGCTTATAACAGTCTGTCAATCAATCGATCGACATACAACTAATTATTGGGATAAGTGTATGTCATATATCATCCCAATACCCATGTGGGGTTTCAAACAATCAAACACAGATTTTATTAGTGCAGTTGGGCGATGTGTAAAATTTATCATCCTAATCAATATCAATCAAATGTGTGTATATAAACAAATCATCCGATTTGTTTATTTTTATTTCATTTCATATACACGTTAAAAATTCTATTTTTAACTATAAAATATTTTTAGCTATATAAATATTTTATTTCATTTCACTTCACATCACACAATCAACTACACATCAAAATCAAACAAACAAGCATACAAGCCGTCCATGGTCTATGGACAACGGGTGTCGGGTGCTACTAAACACCGTCTGCATCCTAGTATATATTTTAACTAGAAAAATTAAATAAAAAGGTGAGAAATTCTCACAGATTAGCTAATCCAATGCCATGACTCTTCTTATGTAGAAATCTTCGCCGTTCTTACCTCTTGTCAATTTTCATTGCCCGTATTCTCTACATATGTAAAAATCGAATTTTTACCTTGCTATTCAACATATAAAAATCGAATTTTTACCTTGCTATTCAACATATAAAATTAGAATTTTTTACTTTGCTATTCAACATATAAAAATCGAATTTTTACTTCGCTATTCAATATATAAAAATCGAATTTTTACTTTGCTATTCAACATATAAAAATCGAATTTTTATTTTACTATTCAATATATAAAAATCGAATTTTTACTTCGCTATTCAACATATAAAAATCGAATTTTTACTTCGCTATTCAACATATTAAAATCGATTTTTTTACTTCGCTATTCAATATATAAAAATCGAATTTTTATATTCTCTACCTTATAAAGATTATATTTTTATAATCTCTACTATATAAAAATCATATTTTTAATACTTCTACTTTATAAAAATTATATTTTTAACTTTTCTATAATATAAAGATTATATTTTTAACACTTCTATATTATAAATCAAATCTTTTAACATCATTAAAAAAAATCATGCCTTTCATTATATAAAAATATCGTCTTTCCTAGACTAAAAATCTAATCTTTCATTGACTAAAAAAAACAGTTTCTCCTATCAATACAAACAAAAATCTAATCCCTTTATATATATAAACATTGTTTTTTTTACATAAACTGAAAACTATAAATAAATATGAACAAATAAACAAAAACACTTACAGCGTTCGAAATAGGGGGGTATGGGGTTCTCGATGGAGCCAGGAGTGGTCGGGGATGGCTTAGGAGCGGGGTGGCGGCGCTAGGCGCGGCGTGGGGCCAGGCGGGTCGCAGTGGTTCACTTTGGGGTTTAGTGCTCTCAAGGGGGGCACGGGGTTTGTAGCAGCGGAGGGGAGGAGTGGTGGAGGACCGAGGCGGCGCTGAAGGAGGGCGGAGGCTGGAGGCGCGGCGCCTCTGATGGGCGGCGGCGCTGAATCGAGGGGGGGCGACGATGTTTCCCCCCCTTTCTCATTTTTATTTATTTATTTCCATTTCGTTCTGAACGAATAAGGAGGAGAGAGGGGAGGGTAGGGTTTAAAGTATAAAATTTAATTATATTATTTTAATTATTTAATTTCAAAAGCAACTTTAAATTTCGAACTCGAAATGGAACCCACCGCCTGTCACCCATAGCTAATTACCCCCATTCCGAACACAATGGGATATGTATCATAAGCTGATTCGACTATTTCGATCAGTTTCCGTTGTATTTACATTTAAATCATTATACTGAATTTTAAACGTACATTTCAAATTACCGAGGCCACATACTCACTCGAAAAATTCCTGAAAAATATTTTCTAGCTTCGTATTGACGATACGGTCCTAACAAAACCAGTTTCGTCAAATTCTGAGACTGTTAGAAAAATGGCCATTTTTCAGTCGATTAAAATCAACTAAAACTGGTCAAACGGGTTTTCCTTTGCCACGCTCACATATTGATTCGAAAAATTATGAAATTTGAAACCTAGCAATAATTTTACATTAAGGATCCAACAAAAGTGGTTTCGTCGAAATCCGAGGTCGTTTGCAAAATTTCCATTTTTAAGGGCCTGAATTCCATAGCGACTATTTAGAATTTTCAACTGGACATATCTTTTGATCCCCGCTATGAAATTTTGATTTCTCGGATTCGTTGGAAAGATATTCTCAATTAGATTCTATTATTTTTGGTTTCACTAAAATCCGGTTTATTTTGCACCTGGTACATTCGTTTGAAGTTTGAAATTGAATTATCGAACTACCGCGCCATTTTCAATTCCTTTTATAATTTAAAATAAATATCTATATTCTAACGACGATCTATATGAATATATACATTCGAAATCTATTCAAAATAAATTTCTCGTTGATATTATTTAAAATAATTCATTTTAAATAATCAAAATTCGCTAAAATTGCCAAAATAAAAAATTTAAATTGGCCCAGATTTCCAGGTTATTACACTTCACTATTTTTAACAATTCATGTATATAATAAAAATGTGATTTTTATTGTAAAACAATTTATTTCAAAACACGACTATTTTATATAGTTCATATAGATGATAAAAATATGATTTTTATTATAAAACAATTTATTTCAAAACACGACTATTTTATATAGTTCCTATAGATGATAAAAATTTGATTTTTATTATAAACCAATTTCTTTCAAAACACGAATACCATTCAACACATGAATTTCTATTCAACGAATAAATTTCTATTCAACACATGAAGGTTTTCTATAGTTCGTATATATAAAATAAAAATGTGATTTTTACTGTTAAAACAATTTTTATAAACATGAATACTGTTCAACACATGAATTTCTATTCAACACATGAAGGTTTTCTATAGTTCGAATATATAAAATAAAAATGTGATTTTTATTGTTAAAACAATTTATTTAAAACACGAATACCATTCAACACATGAATTTCTATTCAACGAATGAATTTCTATTCAACACATGAATGGTGTCTATAGTTCGTATGTATAAAATAAAAAGGTGATTTTTATATTTAAAACAATTTATTTAAAACACGAATATCATTCAACAAATGAATTTCCTATTCAACACACGAATATAGTTTCAACACACGAAAATAATTCTAACACATGAATATTATTCAAAATTTCGGCAGCATAACGGCAGGGTAGTTAAAACCGGGGCCGTCCCTAGTACGGCTCCTTGCTCTACCTTAAAGCCTCGTAGCTTTTGACAATGGGGATTTCATGCATCTAGTTCGCACACAGGTGGCATGTATTTTTTCTCTTTTCCACAAACTAATCCTATGTGGTTTCAACCAAATAATTCTCAACCACAAACGGGTATTTTTCAACCACAATCAATCAATTTCAACCACAAACAATTCAAATCAACCATTCGCTATCAACCAATTTTCACACCAATCACAACCAATAAATATCGTCCATGGTTTGTGGACGAGGGGCGTATATATATATATATATATATATATATATATATATATATATATATATATATATATATATAAGCATTTCACTTCTATTTCAACACATATATAATTTTTACAACGCATATATAACTTATATATCGAAAGTACAACTTATACAACGCTTATACAAGAGGTGTACAACGCTTATATAACTCATACATCGACTATATAATTTATACATCGTCGTTTTCCATATTGTTTATAATTTAGAAATCTCACATTGGGTTCCACTCCACCAAAAATAGCAGAAGGCTCAGAAAAATATGCGGTCTCTTCTAGAACGTAGAAGACGTCCACACAAGTCCATTGTCTCTTTTTTCACTGAATTTCGTCAACAAACGAAAAAGATATGATTTTTACAGTGAAATCAAAAACCGTAGCGCTTTAAAGTGCTATAATATAGTTGAAATTAAAATAGGTCTTTACCTTTCAAGAAAGCTTCAAAACTAGGTCACGGATTTTAACCCAAACTGTTGCACGATATCCTGATCGGATGGCACCACCCTGAAGTGCTTGGAAGGGCGCACACACGCCAGAAGCGGGGCCCACTTCGGTGGTCAGAATCGGCCACGGCGGAGCTTCAAAGTTCCGAACTTCCCATCCACGGTTCTCGATGGAGAAGCAACGAGGGAGGGTGAATCCTATATGGATTTGAAGAGGGGACTTCGATCTTCAAAAAGTTCCAAAGGAGGGGGTGGTTTCGTTGAGAGATGGAAGAGAAAAAGAGGAGGGAAGAACGGGATGATTTCCGTCGTCGGGTTTCAGGGCATCGGGGAAGAAGCGGGGAAGAGAAAAAGTGAGGGCCAATCATATTTTTTCTATTTTATTTATATATTTTTAAATTTCTAAAAATACCCCTTATCTCCTACGAACACTAATTCAAACCCAACGACTGTCGTCCTTATCCAAATACCCCCATTCCGAACACAATGGGATATGTTTCGAAGGCCCATTCGACTGTTTCAGTCAGTTTTCCTTCAAATTAAAATATAAAACATTCAATATTTAATTTGAACGTACATTTCAATTTGTCGGGGCCACATACTGATTCTAAAAATTCCCGAAAAATAAATCTAGCTATGTTTTGACGATACAGTCCCAACAAAACTAGTTTCGTCGAATTCTGAGACTGTTTGAAAAATGGCCCTTTTCTGGTCGATCCAATTTAATAGAAATCGACCAAACACATTTTTCTTTACCACGCTAACATACAAGCTTCAAACATTATTAAATTTGAAACCTAGCAATAATTTGACATCCCGGATCCAACAAAAGTGGTTTCGTCGAATTCCGAGGTCGTTTGCAAAATGGTCATTTTCACGGGCTATATAAACTCTATAGCGACCTTTTTTAAAATTCATTTGGCCATAACTTTTGCTTCCCACTACGAAACTTTGATTTTTCAGATTCGTTAGAAAGATATTCACAAACAGATTTAAATATTTTTGGTTTCACTAAAATCCGTTTTAATTTGCACCCGGTACAGTCAGTTAAAGTTTGAATTCAATTTTTGAAACTACCGCGCCATTTCAGGCCTTGTTTATAATTAGAATTAATTTTATTTATTTTTGAACGTTGATTCAAACTTACTTTTCGTCGTTATTATTTAAAATATTTATTTTAAATATTTAAAATCCACCAAAATAGCCAATTTAAAATTTTCAAACTGGTTCAGATTTTCCGGGTTGTTATACCGAGCCACCTTCAACCTCCACTGACCCTACGGCTTCAACTCGAACTAGTTTCGACACAAGAAATTTCAAGAACCGAAAGCTAAGGATTTTAATTACAGTATTTTTTTCTATCTCGCCTTGATATTTTTGTTGTGGTTTCGAATGGTTGATGAACCAAAGCTGTGTGATAGCCTATTTATACTTGCGGTTGGGTTAAGATAAGTTCAACGTCTATCATTTGTTCATCCTATGTTGATTCGGCTATGCTTAGGACATAGATTTACTTGTGTGTGATATGAACTGAAATGATATGTGATGGATTTTAACCGAGATATTGATGGATTTTCTGTGCTGTAGCTAAAAATATGGTCCAGTATATAAATTGTAGGCTTTCAGTAATTGTGGGTACGAGTTTCAATTCTATCAAAGATTTGAAAATTGTTTTGATGGTAGTTTGATTGTGTGTGATATCTGCTCGAATGGATATTGATTGAACTGGGGTAGGTTAGGCAACTATAGCTATGTGTAGTTAACTTCAATCAGAGATTTTTAAACTGAACCATAGATTTTATAGTGAATCTTGTATCAGAAATTTACTGTTCATACATGTGATTCTACTGTTTGATAAAGATTTGATAACATACATGTCAGTTCTTCTTAGCTGTTGAGATTTGATGTTATAAAATATATGTTCATATATTTGATTTCTTTTTTTATCTGTGCACATGGGAGATCTTTGCCTTACTGTTTAGTTTAGTTGTTCTGGTATTATATATATATATATATATTATGTTAAGAGTTAACATACATTGTAACATCGAATCTTTTATAATATGATGACCATGGACTTATAGTGGCTTACAATGTTGTTCTTCATTAGAATTGAAGTAAAGGAAGTATGGATTAGCTTAACAGACTAAGTACCATGTTCATACTCTCTTGTTCATGAATAAACAACTACTAAAAACATACAGTTAATTATAAAATTTACCATTGAAATATCACTACAAAAATATATGTGAACTAGTAGCTGTAATACACCGTTGATCTGGTTTTACCGCACATCACTTGTAGATGTATGGGTCAAAACTTGTGAACTTGCAACACCTACCATTCTTATATGTTCAAAATTTTACTGTCTTGTCCTTGTGTGAAAACAGAAACGGTAATTTTAACTGTAAGGATTTCGTGATACAAATCCGTGTTGATAAATAAGTTGGTTCAGAGAAAATAAATATAAAAAGGGGAGGTTTAATAAGAAATTACTTAATCAAATAAAAATGGTTGTATTTGAAAAGGGGATTTTTTTTTTCAAAATAAGAAAAGGATTATAAAACCATGATGTAAGTTAAATGGTTAAATGGGATTTGGGTTGATATTAAAGTACATATTGTTTTTTTGAATTACAACTCGTAATTACCTTAAGATATGAACGTGGTTGATCAAGGTCTGAGAGGTAATTAAAATACCCCAACTTGAACAACTTCAGGATTATATGAGGGTGATATTAGTTGTAATGGTTGAAGTAGTTGGTAAAATTTATTATTTCATTAGAGAAATAATAACGCAACATTGTGATGAAGATTTGGAATAGTTATATATATAAAGGAGGATTCCCAAGTGGAAATAAAAAGGAGTTGCGTGAATTATAACGATATTGTCGAGGTTTAAAAAGGAAATGTAAAAGATGAATTTTGTTCTATAAAAATAAGCAGGGATGATGGTTTTAAGTATTAAATAAAAGGTATTTCGTAACTTTGTTTTACGAGAAATAGACTAAATGGATCTCCCAATATTATAATAACATGGCTAATGTTTGAAAGTGAAAATAGACCAACTGAATACGATATAGGATTGTCCTAAGTATTAAAATGGATTTTGTTAAAGAATAAGCTTATGTTAAATAAAGAAGCGAGAAAAACTATATTCATAATATCGAGATTTTAAGAGTTTTAAATTTACATTTATTTTAATTAAAAGGCCAAGTGGTGCTGAATACTGAACCAGTGAACTCACTGGATTGTCATGATTGAAACACTGTTTATTTTGATAGTTAAATCACCGACTATCAAATTTGCCCAATACGATTGTTGGCACGGAAAGACCGGGATCGAATTTATATTCGAAAACCATTCCGACCAACAAATACATGAAGATATCAGAAGACGATAGAGATGGAGCATTGAAGACCGTGGATTTTCATAAGCGGAAGGACTGCTAATAATCTCTGGTTTAGCGGCTAGAGATAAGCTGTGGTTCTGTCGTGGTTGGAATCTACGGGTTGCAAGGACTTCTCATTACCGATCCATGGGGTGATTCCTTTATTGGATGTAGTAGGAGAGTACCTTCGGTTCATCCTGTTCCTGGATGACTTGTATGGACGAATGTTTGACAGAGTATTTCCTGAAACCACGTACGTTGATTTTTACAAATATACCGAGTAGTGGCAAAGAGGGGCACTTTTTTAAAACCCAGAATATATTTATGGATGTCAATTAGTGATTTGACGGATCTGACGATGTGGCATTCAAAGTGATTGGTGGCCAAAAAGTTAATCTAAACCTCAAGCCTCATCAACCGGGAAATGACAGAAATTGGGCAGGCAGCATGGCTATGTGGGTCGCTCCCATTAGGGTGTATAATCACCTATCTAGAGAAAATCCATTTGGTTCTTAAATCTATTTCGATGCTGTCCCTTTTCGGGAAGACGGTGGGTAGCTCGTAAAATTTAAAACGAACTCAAAACTACGTGGTAGTTCGTAAAATTTAATTTTAACTTCAATTGATCATACCGAACTCGTTTTAAGTCGAATTTCAATAAACGTCTGAATCTAATTGATAATATTTTTCTAATCGAGAAGAAAAATCGAGGTTTCGTATTATAGATTTTATTTTACATCCAAATCAAATTTCGAAATAGTCACTGTGAAATCGTTTATACGCCATAATAATTTATTTAAATATAATTAAATATTGGCTTTGAATTTGGACAAGTCCTTTGAGGCGTAGTCGTAATTTAATTTTTATAATTTTACTGTAATTTTTAATTCGCAAAATAAACGACTTTATATTTGGAGTATTTTGCACCCTATATCAACATTTTGGGGTATCATAATATAAGTTAACCTACCGATATTATTATATATTTGGGATCGTGGCACACTAATGAGCACGACGTTATATTTATTTTTGTTGATAGCGAGTCGTATGCAAACGGAGTTTTATTTAACAGGTTACGCTAACTTTAAAAACTAAAAATCTTTAGTCGTTTTCACCAAAGTCACTAACCTATAGTTTCAAAACAGTGTACCGTCATCTTCTACTACCCAACATGCCTACTGTGGCATACTTAAACCTGTACAAACACAGGAAAATACAACCTCACCTTCTAAGCAACCTTGCCACATTCAGTACACGCTACTATGCTTAGTTCACGTAAACCAAAAAAATTATAAAGACTAATAAGGTGACCACCGTCATGTTTTTCCTTTGAATCCGAAATATAAATTTTCATGGTACCCTTTGATTGAACGCTACCCTGTCACAAACCAGAGGAAGAAACATGCGCCTGTACCTTCCAATTTACTGTGTACCTGTACATTTCTGCTTGAATTGGCACTTCAGTAGATCTTATTCAAATTAATACATACACAGGAGCCACACATGCCAACCTATTCCCCATCCTACCCGCTTCTTCACATGCTATTGTGGAAATTTTCAATATATTTGTACCATAGTTCCAAACATAATAACCGCGCACAGTTACCCCATCGCTGCGCCCTACAGAAGTGAAATATCCTATCACGTATGCTTGAAGTGAAAATACATGGAGATATATTCTGGAAACCTAATATACGCCTCAAGGACACATGCAGTATGTCTACGCTGTCACTGGAAAGGAAAATACACAGCTTCTGCCTACTCTTTTCTTCCCTGTCTTTCATATGATAAAACTGCTGCTTTGACGCCTATATTCTGAAATCCTCCTTACGCCTATGCGGTACGAGAAGAAGAGACATCATCCCTATCCCTTCCCCTTTCATCGGTATATATACACACACGCGGGTCCTCATTTTTCCAGCAAGCTAGAAAGCATCACCAGTCTTCAAAAAAAAAAAAAAAGTTGTGTGAAGAGACATAAGGGGAGAGGCCTGGGAGGACTGTGCATGAATACATGCATGCGAACGTGAAGTCTGGAGGGAGTGTTTGGATTTGAAGTTACTTGTATGGTCAGTTTTGGGTTTCCGGCAACATGGAAGTTTTGAGATGGGGATGGAGGTGCATCTGGCAGTCAGGAGAAGCTTGGGCGGTAGGGTCAGATCATCTACATGGGTTTTAAATAAGTAGTGATAAAGAAAGAAGAGTAACAGGGAAGTTGGAGGTGGTGCATATTTTGTTTCAGAAGGTGCGGAAGAAATTTTGAACTGTAGCGAGAGAAAGAAAAACAAAAAAACAAAAAATCAAAAGAAATATGGTGAAGTGGTTCTAACGGTGGAAATTGGCGGAAGGTTTTTCCAACGTACTAAGGATGTTTGTTGAGGGAACTATTGCGTGGAAATGAGTTGAAGCAGTTGTAAATTGATGAAGAAGAGTTGGAGTTGCGTTGGAGTTCTGACAGGAAGCACATCGCTGTATGGGTTTTGAGAACCAGGAAAAAGAATAGAAGGGAGGTCATGGGCCGTGGTGTCACGAGTGGACTGGGCCTTCAATTGAAGGAAACCTATATAAAAAGGGGAGATGATGGAAAATGACGAGACGGGAGGGGTTCCAGTATGAAGATGCGAAGTAGTAGTAGTTCATGCGCAAGGAAGGGAAATGTGTTGGTTAACGCAGGATCAAAAGGTAACGTTGATTGAAAATAACTGACAAATAATTTATTTTATATATATTATAATCGTTGATTTGATCCTGAACAGCAGGAATTTGAGAATGTCGGGTCTTGAAAGGATATCGTGTTGGAGAAGAGTAATTAGTGCATCTAATGGCATGATTTGAGGTTGTTTAATTAAATATGTTCAATGGATTTTAAGTTAACAGTTTTTATAATAATAATAAAAATCTAAATTTAGTATATATCATTCGTTTCTAAACAGAATTGAGCAAAATTGAATCCGATGGGATCGCAACAAAGAGCACTACACTGTCGTGCTGATTCAGAAGCAATCAGAGACAATCGAATTTTCGTTTAATTTTAAATGTCAGTTTAAAATTAAACGAAACAACGCTGAATTCATCAATTGAAATAAAGGTGAGTTAATCCTCACACATTTCTGAAATACTAGGATGTGCTAAATTCGTATAATTAAATTTCATTGGTTGATTGGATGTTTTGGATGCCTATGGTTGCTTTAATGGTTGATGTTAATTATTTTATCGTCGTTTAAAATATTTCTATATACTGATATGAAATATTATAATGATCTGTGTTGCAGGGAAGAACAGGTAGGAGGAATCAAACCGGTTCCTCAAATATTTAGTCTGCTGTTATTTCATATTTTATATGAACTGTTCAAGACCCGTGACTTTAAACCCTGTTGATTTTTGAATATGGTTGAGTTTTAAATCAATAAATAGTATGACTGATAAATAAATAGCAAACGGCCTAGATATACACCGGTTTATAAAGAATGATTCACCGTCAGGTGAATCACTAGAAATAAAGTGATGGAATTTATTTTATAACCGAATATAGATTTTAAATTTTATTATTTAAATGGAGTTTCTAAAAAAGGGGACAAACCAACCACATATAGACATTGATTGGTTTAACCACAAATTACCCTCTTTGTACTAAATACACCGTGCGCAAAGCACGTGCTTATTAAAGTGGTTATTAAATGATTTTATTTAGCTAATTCAAATTACCAGAATTAACATAACAATTAGAATGGGTTTATATTAATATTGATCAAAGTGAATAGGATTATTTTGATTAATTATTAATTAATTTAAATGGACAGATCAATAACGATGACTAACAGGTTGATCACGTTTAGAGTTGAACAAGTAAATGGCGTTAACTGAAATTGTTATTGAATTAGTGCATTATAATGGGAGTGGTAAAGAGTAAAGAAACCCAGTTTTATTTTAACAAAGGTGGAAACTTGATTATTAGTCATTTAATAATAATCAAAGTAATAATTTGGAATGTTAAATATAGTAAGGAAAGTTTGTGAGGTTTAAAGCCGTGTTTATAGTTAATAAAGCGATTTAATATTTATGAGAAATCAAAGTTTTAATTTGATTCTTACTTAATTATATTTAATTGGAATCTATGAATCCAAGTTATACGAAGTTATAAAACTCAAGTATTTTTGAATATATAAATATACTAAGTTATTAGAAGTGACATTTGAATAAAGGAAAAGCCAAGATTCCAAATAAAAGAATTAAAACTTAACTGGGAATCAGTTGGAATAACTGATTTTCTGAATATTGATCTGATGTGGGTTTCGGCCTCCGGGGTTAATATGTAGAGAATTATTTTCTGATTAATGTACGGTTAGGAACTAGTGGAGATATGAAAGGGGAAATCAAACGTAAACCCATGTTTGAATCAAAATAGTTAAAGGAGATAAGTTATAAAGATGCGATATAGAACTATATTAAAGAAGAGAAGATATTTCATCAAGAAGGAAGTATAATGGAATTTGTTGTGATATGGGAAATGAGTATCGATTTTTGGTATTATAACTGATATCTATCTTGAGATAAGAACGTTGTTGATCAAGGTCTAAGAGGTAATTAAAATATCCCAACTTGAACAACTTCGGGATTAACAAAAGATGGTATTAGTCGTAATGATGAAGATGTTTGAATAAATTATTTTGGAAAATAACAGTGTAACGTTATTTAAAGGATTTGGGAATATATATAATAAGATTCCAAAATAAAAGGAAATAAAAAGGGGCTTGATGGTATAAAATGATATTCCTATAATAAAAGTAATAAAAAGGAGATTGGTGGAAATATAACGATATTTTCAAAGTTATGGAATGATATTTAAATGGTTTATTCTAAAAGGATGAGGGGTGATTTTAGTATTCAAATAACAAAGTCAAATAAGTTGTCGTAATGATTGTTTTACGAATGATAAGTTGAATCGATAAGTAAATAAAGATGTTATAGCAATGTTTTAAAATGTTAGTCGAAGGTTAAATTAAATATGAGTTTAAGATACGTTCTAAGTATATAAATAAAAGGATTTGAGAATATTAACATATCAAACCAATATATTATTTTTGGATATTTCAACTGATATATTATTTTTAAATGGCCAAGTGATGCTGTGTATAAACCAATGGATCTGTTTGTTTTTATGGTTGTTCATTTTGATAGTTAAATAACCGACTATCAAAATCTGACCCAACGTTATTGGTATGGAAAGACTGGAATCGAATTTATATTCGGAAACCATTCCGACCAATAAATACGAATACGTCAAAGACGCTGATCGAGATGGAGCAATTGAAGACCGTAGATCTTCATGAAACGGAAGAGTTACTTACAATCTCTGGCTGATCCCTAGAGATATAATGTGATTCTATCGTGATTGGAATCTTCGGGTTGCAAGGATTTCTCGCTGCTGATCCATGGGGTGATTCCTATATTGGATGCAGTAGGAGAGTACCTTCGGTTCATCTTGTTCCTGTATGATGTGTATAGACAACGTGAATGGTGGTCAGATGTTTCAAAAGTCGATTATAACCTCAAGCCTCACAAACGTGAAATGACAAAAATCGGGCAGGCAGCATGGCTATGTGGGTCGCACCCATTAGGGTGTATTGTCCCCATCTAGAGAATATTCATATTTGTTACTTCTTTTCCTGTCTGTATCTCCCGGGAATTTCGGTGGTCGCTACAAAAAGCCGTAAGGTGACAATATGCTCGATACGCTCAAGAGAAATGAGTGGTCAGTCATGTGTGGGCCAGGTTGCAAGACATTCTTGTTGAACCCAGTGTATTCGTCTCTAGAGATACACTATCGATAGGTGGTCCCATACCTTGGCATAGTTGGAAATCCAATCTCCAATAAGCGCCCGCGGTTTTAATTGTATACTATATATGTGGAGTGTGAGATGCAAGCGTTCTGCTAGATTCTATCTACTTGTATTTAGACACTGTGATAATATCAGAAGAAGATATTGATTTCAAACGTTTTGGGTTATAGTAAGATAAAAACCGTCCGTGTTTATGTGTGGACTGGTCTTACTATTATCCTTTTGTTTCAAAAGGATTTCAAAGTTAAACAAGTCGTTTATGTTATGAATTTATCATTGAAAGTATCTCAGACTGATCTGGGTGAATTTTCTTTTAAATCAAATGTGCTCGGGTCAAACCAAGTATATTTCCAGGTTAGGTATCGCTTGGAGCTTCAGAGGAGAAGTTGAAGCCGAGACGTATTCCATATATTTACTGGTACTAGTTTATATATATATATGTTCATAATTAAGTATAGCGAATGGGAAATGATAGCAAAAGCACAAAAAGTGGTGCCAAAGGGTTCAGCCAAGCAATATGCATCCAGATCTTAACACGGTTTACATCTATATTTCACGGTAAGTAACATACGTTCTAAATCAAAGCATGTGCATGAATAAATAAATAAATGTATATACCGTTTCTGTTTTCACACAAGGACAAGACAGTAAAATTTTGAACATATAAGAATGGTAGGTGTTGCAAGTTCACAAGTTTTGACCCATACATCTACAAGTGATGTGCGGTAAAACCAGATCAACATTGTATTACAGCTACTAGTTCACATATATTTTTGTACTGATATTTCAATGGTAAATTTTATAATTAACTGTATGTTTTTAGTAGTGTTTATTCATGAACAAGAGAGTATGAACATAGTACTTAGTATGTTAAGCTAATCCATACTTCTTTTACTTCAATTCTAATGAAGAACAACATTGTAAGCCACTATAAGTCCATGGTCATCATATTATAAAAGATTCGATGTTACAATGTATGCTAACTCTCAACATATATATATATATATATATATATATATATATATATATATAATACCAGAACAGCTAAACTAAACAGTAAGGCAAAGATCTCCCATGTGCATAGATAAAAAAAGAAATCAAATATATGAACATATATTTTATAACATCAAATCTCAACAGCTAAGAAGAACTGACATGTATGTTATCAAATCTTTATCAAACAGTAGAATCACATGTATGAACAGTAAATTTCTGATATAAGATTCACTATAAAATCTATGGTTCAGTTTAAAAATCTCTGATTGAAGTTAACTACACATAGCTATAGTTGCCTAACCTACCCCAGTTCAATCAATATCCATTCGAGCAGATATCACACACAATCAAACTACCATCAAAACAATTTTCAAATCTTTGATAGAATAGAAACTCGTACCCACAGTTACTGAAAGCCTACAATTTATATACTGGACCATATTTTTAGCTACAGCACAGAAAATCCATCAATATCTCGGTTAAAATCCATCACATATCATTTTAGTTCATATCACACACAAGTAAATCTATGGCCTAAGCATAGCCGAATCAACATAGGATGAACAAATGATAGACGTTGAACTTATCTTAACCCAACCGCAAGTATAAATAGGCTATCACACAGCGTTGGTTCATCAACCATTCGAAACCACAACAAAAAAATCAAGGCGAGATAGAAAAAAATACTGTAATTAAAATCCTTAGCTTTCAGTTCTTGAAATTTCTTGTGTCGAAACCTGTTCGAGTTGAAGTCGTAGGGTCAGTGGAGGTTGAAGGTGGCTCGGGGTTGTCTACAGTGGAGGTCCAGAGGTTGTTTGCGAAGCCTCCGTGGTGGATCAGAGGGCGGAGGTGGGTTGTGACACCGTCAGACGCTGATTGGTTATTGGAGATCGAATGGGGCTTAGGGTTTCTTTCTTCTTTTTGATTTGAGAAATTTGGAGGTGGCCGATAAAATGAAAGAGGGTTACGGTGGATTAGGATTTTAAAAGGGGTAATGGGTTTGGGCTGGCGGTTTAAAGGTAAAGCCCAAATTTTTTTAATTTAAAAGAAAATTTATGTTTTAATTTAATTGTTTATAAAACTTGTTTTAATGATTTCTGGCACGTATGTTATCAGATTTACGCATGGTCAGTTGCGTTGGGACCGTGGAGACGAGTACTTCGAGATGGAGCGGGTCTAGTCCGAATCTGAAGTAACTAGAATTTTATTCGAATTAAACGTCAGTTTAATTTGACTAAAACAGACTGTTAATCGACGGATTTAAATCAAGGTGAGTTAAACTCACTCAGCTCTTCCCATTTATATTTTATATAAATTGGGTTTTTATTTTGTGTGTTCTGATTGCGAGTGGTTGACTGTTTGCTAGTTATATATATTATTGTTGATTCGATAAATGAAATTAAACAGTCGTTTAATTTCAGAAAACCACCAATCGTTATGATTTGACCCAAATTTAGTAATTTCCCTTGATTTGTCACGTTTATAAACGTGTTTGAGATTGTTGGATTGATTGGATTGGCTGTTAACTAATTGATGATCGTTGTAAATATTATCAGTCAAATAAAAAGGAATGGTTGATTATTATTGATTATTGAGAGCCAAGGTTAGATCAGTAATCCATGTGAACTGATCAACGGTATTGACAATACTATTCAAAATCCAACAAAATCTCGTTTACAATCCATCATGAAATCCATCAAAATCTCATCATCAGTACTAAAATATGAAAACCCACGGCCTAAGCTAGTTGTTGCCAAACCTATACTGATTGACATTGATTTTATTTAAACCAAACCACCCCTATAAATACGCTATCACAGTGTTGTTTCATCAAACACAGCAAACCAGAAAATCCAATTCGAAAGAGAAAAAAAAATCAAAACAAAATACTGTAATTCAAAATTGAAATAAAATACTTAGCTTTACTCAAAGGAGCACGGGTTCGATCTGAAGAGTCTTGGACCAATTTCTGTCGAAGCCGTTCGAATCCAAGGAGCAACGATCTGGCTGTCGAAAGCTGGTAGCATGTGGAGGAGGCTCGCTCGCTGAGTGGTTGACCACGGAGCAGTGATGGGTATCGAAGTGGGGTACGACGCCATTAATCGACGGTGAGGCTTAGGGTTTTTTTATTTGGGGATTTTACTGGAGGCGGCTGATAAAATGAGAAAAGTGAACGATGGTGAGGGTTTTAACATGAGAAGCGGGTCGGGTTCGTGTGGGCCAAGGGTTAAGGTATAGCCCAGTTTAATTTCAAAAGAAAATCCATGTTTAAATAATTTAATTAGTTTACAACTTTTGTAATAGGATTTCTCGAACATACGTTGTCACATTCAAGCGTGGTTATTTGCGTTGGGACCGTGGAGACGAGTACTTCGAGATGGAGCGGGTCTAGTCCGGATCTGAAGTGACTGGAATTTTTATTCGAATTAAACGTCAGTTTAATTTGACAAAACCAGATGTTTATCAACGGATTCAAATCAAGGTGAGTTAAACTCACTCAGCACGTCCCATTTATATTTTATATAAATTGGGTTTTTATTTTGCGTGTTCTGATTTTTAGTGATTGACCGCTTGCTAGTTAAATACATTTATTGTTGATTAAAATTCTGAAATTTAACGGTTGTTTAATTTCAGAAAAATACCCATTGTTTTGATTTGATCCAAATAAAGTAAATTCCCTTGATTGGCCACATGTATAAACGTGTTTGGGATTGTTTGAATTGGCTGTTGATTGATTGTTGATCATTATAGAAATTTTAGTCAAATAAAAAGAAATGATTGATCGTTGTTGATTATTGAACCATGTTTCAATATTTGTTCTGACGGGTAGTGTGGCATCACTTGGCTTATAAATTAGTCGATTTAAAAATATGGGTTTTATCGACAGTGGATCGATAATATTTTATAAACAAATTTTATAACGAAAATAGGTTTTGAAAATTATTACATTGAAAAGTTATTTAAAAAAGAAAAATATTAATTATTTAAAGTTTATAAGAAATTGTGAAATTTTATTTATAAACTGAATTCTCATATCGATAAGAATTATCAGCAAAGAGCAGGAAATAACCTATTGGTTAAGTATTTGATGAATTGTGAACAATTAAATAAAGTTATTTGAATTAATTATATTTTAATTAATTTAAAGAAGGAATTAACTAGAGTTGGTTAAAGAGAAAATCATGTTTTTGAATTGACTGAGTCGACCATTGTAACAAAGTTAGACTTTTTTTTTAAATAGATGACCTGACGGATAATTAGTTAATTTTAAGAAGATTTTAAAGTGAATTTATTATTTACTGTTGTAAATAAAGCGTTTAATTGATTTTTCAAGAGTGAATGTAAAAGAAAACTATTTGTTTTTAGTTTAAGTAATTAATTCTTAAAATCGTTTAAGTAAGTAATTGTTTTAGTTTTGGAAAGAAGTTATGAATAAGTTATAAACTCGAGTCTTAAAATGAAAGGATTACTTAACGTGTGAATTAAGTAAAAGAAGGTGAAGATGTAAAGGGTTTATCTTAAACCTAAAATTTATAAACAAGGTTTATAAATGGAATATGAGTTAAACGTTGTTTTAAATGGAAATACTTAATGGTATTAAGTTGCATCAAAGGATTTGGAAGGGGATTTCCCCGAAAGAAATGGGATTGAGGAAAATGATTTGATTTGAGCTTGGTAAACAAGGTTTGAAATAGGATTGGTAATTCAGCATGTGAAACGAAGTCTTTTGAAGGAGTCGAGAGTAAATAAAGTGATGTTCAGTAAGGAATTTTTCAAATAACAAATTAAGCGACATTAATTACATTTAAAGAGAAATTTCCAAAAGATAAAGAGTACTGTAAAGAGATATTTTAAATAGTAGGATGTGTTTAATATCGATTCTGGAATTACAACTCTTATTTTTCTAAAGATAAGAACGTAGTTGAGCAAGGTCTGAGAGGTAATTAAAATACCCCAACTTGAACAACGTCGGGACTATCCAAGGATGATACTAGTTGGTAATGTCAAGAATGTGTGATAAGATTTCCAAAGTAAAGGAAATGATATGATTATACTTTCCCTAGTAACGGAATTAAAAGGAGATTGGGCGATAAGTTTAAAAACCAAGTGATGCTGAGTACCAAACCCGTAAATCTATTTTTATGATTTCATGGATGTTTACTTGATAGTTAAATAACCGACTATCAAGTCTGACCTTTACGATTGTTGGTATGGAAAGACCAGGATCGAATATATATTCGAAAACCATTCCAACCAACAAATACGAAATATATAAAGGATATCAGACGACGATCGTGATGGAGCATGTGAAGACCATAGATCTTCATAAAGAGGAAGAACCACTTACAATCTCTGATCTGACCCGGAGTTATACTGGGGTTCTGTCATGGTTGGAATCTGTGGAACGCGAGGACTATCATTACTGATCCATGGGGTGATTCCTATATTGGATGCAGTAGGAGAGTAACTTCGGTTCATCCGGTTCCTGGATGACTTGTATGGACGGATGTTTGACAGAGTATTTCCAAAGGAGTTACATGCGTTGCTTTCTCCAAACGTACCTTAGTTGTTGGCGGAGAAATGGATATTCTCTAGCCAAATAAACTAGAGTATTTTTACTGTAACGACCCAGAGATTTTCGGCCCCGAAAATCGACATAAATACCCTTTACCGTACTCATGCCGACTGAAAACACTGGATCGTTTATAGAAAGAAATTAGAGGGTGAGATAAGAAAGGTAGAAAGTTAGAATAGAAGAAGAAGAAGAACCAACACAGAGTCTCACAGCGCAGTGGAACAAAATATAATACAGAAATAAATCTTTATTGAGAGCTTTTGAAAATACTTACAATATCAGAGTACATCACATATCTGGACAGTTTTGATAATCTGTCCTCATATACACAGCGGAATAAATACTAGATTTCATATGTCTGAACATCTCCAGCTCGTTTCTGGACTTCTCAGTACCTGATAACCTGAACCTGTACACCTCGGGCTAACCCGAGCATTTACAGAACACCGAGTCAGTCTGGTGAACCAGAGTGAGAAAAAAACTCACACGGTATTAAGGTATCACACAACTTGATTTTAAAGTTAAAATCCTTTCGAAAGAAAAGGATAATCGTAAGACCACATCCACACATAAAAATGGACGGTTTTTACCTTACGATAACCCAAAACAGTTTTGAAACCAATATCTTATCTGATATTATGATAGTGTCTAAATACAAGTAAATATCAATCTAGTGGAACGCTTGCATCTCACGCTCCACGGATATATATACAAATAAAACCGTGGGCACTTATTGGGAATTGGATTTCCAATTTGACAAGGTATGGGACCACCTGCCGATCGTGTATCTCTAGAAGCGAATATGCTGGGTTCAACAAGAACGTCTTGCAAACTGGCCCTCACATGACCGACCACTCATTTCGCTTGAGTGTATCGAATGTATATCACCAACGGTTGGACTCAAACCACCATTTCCCGAATGGGCAGAATCGATAAAGTAAGAAACCAAAGGAATTTCTCTACATAGCCAGGGTGCCTGCCCGATTTTTTCCATTTCCCGGCTGTGAGGATTGAGGTTATAATCTTTTGAACACCTGGCCACCATTCACTTTGAATGCCACATCGTTAGATCCGCCAGGTATCACTGAATACTGATTTCCACAAAAACACTCTGAGCATTAAGCCAAAGAAGGTGTACAGCCTTCTCCTCCACCAACAGAGATACGTTTGTAGAGAATCAATATACGTAATCCCTTTAGAAATACTTTGTCAGACACTCGTCCATACAAGTCACCCAGGAACAGAATGAACCGAAGATACTCTCCTACTGCATCCAATATAGGAATCACCCCATGGATCAGTAGCGATCGTCCTTGCTATCCACAGATTCCAACCACGACAGAACCCCAGTGTATCTCCGGGTCGAACCAGAGATTGTAAGTGGTTCTTCCGCTTTATGAAGATCTATGGTCTTCAAATGCTCCATCTCGATCGTCGCCCGATATCTTCTATATATATCGTATTTGTTGGTTGGAATGGTTTTCGAATATTCATTCGATCCCGGTCTTTCCATACCAACAATCGTAAGGGTCAGACTTGATAGTCGGTTATTTAACTATCAAGTAAACATCCACGAAAATAAAAATAGATCCACTGGTCTAGTACTCAGCATCACTTGGCTTTTAAAACTTATCGCCCAATCTCCTTTTAACTCTATTACTAGGAAAAATAATCTCATATCATTTCCTTTACTTTGGAAATCTTACCAACCAGTCTTGACATTACCAACTAGTATCATCCTTGGATAATCCCACTGTCGTTCAAGTTGGGGTATTTTAGTTACCTCTCAGACCTTGATCAACAACGTTCTTACCTTCGGATAAATACGAGTTGCAATTCAAGAACTGATATTAACCACATCCCACTACTTAAAATATCACTTTACAATACTCATTACCTTTTTGGAAATTTTTCTTTAAATATAACTAATATCGCTTAAATTGTTATTTAAAGAGTTCCTTACAAACATCACTTTATTTACTCTTGATTTATTCAAATGACTTTGTTTCACAAACTGAATTACAAATCCTAATTTCAACCTTGTTTTCCAAGCTCAAACCAAACCCCTTTTTACCAATTTCCTTTTCTTTCGGGAAACTCCCTTTTTAAAACCTATTGATTTAACTCGATACCATTATCAAGTATTTCCCCTTTTAAATCAACGTTTAACCCACATTCCATTTGTAAGCCATGTTTACCCATCTCAGGTTTAACCTAAACCTCTTTATATCTCCAAAACAATTGCTTACTTAGATATATCTCATTTAAGAAGTAATTAATTAAATTAAAACAAATAATTTATTTTTACATTTATTATTGTAAAATCAGTTTTATTTGCAAAGATAAATAATAAAATCTTTTTAAAATCTTCCTAGAATTCAACAACTATTTGTTAAATGAATTTATTTAGTTCATCAACAACTAATTATAAAACCCAACTTAGTTAACACTATTGACTTGGTCAAATTCAAAACACGATGACTCCTTCAATCTATTACATTTAATTTCCCTTTTTAAATTAATTAAAATATAATTAATTTAAATAACCTCATTGAACTGTGCATTTAACACAATTAATCAAGTACCTAACCGCTAGGTTATCCCTTGCTCATTTGCAAATAATTCTTGTTAACATAATGATTTGTTTTCCAAAACAATTCCATTATAAACTTTAAATAAATAAATAATTCATTTCCTTTTTAAATAACTCTTCGATGTAAAAAACTATTTCCGTTATTAAATATGTTTATAACTTAAGTACTATTGATCCACTATTGATAAAAACCATATTTTATAAATCCAGTGATTTATAGGCCAGGTGATGCCAATTACTCAACCCACATCATCCATTGGTTATTATCACAACAATTGTCGAAATAAGGTTCAAAAATAATAATCAACCATTTGATTGCTAAATTTCTATGACAATCACCAATCCATACCTAGCCAATTCAAACAATCTAAACAATTCAAGCAATAAATGTGACCAGTCAAGGGAATTACTTTGTGTGGGTCAACCCAAAGCAGTGGGTATTTTCTGAAATTAAACGACCGATGAATCAATAGTATATATACATAACAGTCAACCACTAACAATCAGAACACGCAAAATAAAAATACCCAGTTTATATAAAATATAAACGGGAGGGCTGAGTGAGTTTAACTCACCTGGATTTAAATCCGTCGATGAACAGTCTGTTTGATCAAATTAAACTGACGTTTAATTTGAATAAAAATTCCAGTCACTTCAGATCCGGACTAGGCCTGCTCCATCTCGAAGTATTTGTCTCCACGGTCCCAACGCAACTGATCGCGCGTAAATCCGATACTATATGTGTGAGAAATTGTATTACGAAATTTATAAACTAAATTAATTTTAAAACATGAATTCCTTTTTGAATTTTTAAATGGGCCTTTACCTGAGTTAGCCGGCCCAACACATCTCAAACCCGCTTCACTTTTAAAAACCACTTTCCACCGATCCTTTATCATTTTCAGCCGCCACCATTCAATTTCCTCAAAGCCGAAACCCAAAAATCCACAACCCTAAATCCCCTTATTATTTCAACGCACCAGAGTTCGATGGCGTCGCACCCTCTTCCGCCTGCGATGTAACGACCCGAATTTTGGTCGATTTATTTTAAATATTTAATATCATTTAAATATTGAATTGATAATATAAAAGAATTTTTATATTGAATTATCGATTTATAATCGATATACGATTTATTTCGAATGTATATTTATCGAAATACGAGAACTGAAATAATTCAATTCGAAATTAAAATGGAGTTAAAACAATTTAGATGATCAGTATTAATTGTATTTGAATATAGATGATAATAAAAATAATTTATTATCAGAGAATTTACGGTTTTCGAATTAAAATTATATTATATTAATTTAATATGGTTATTTTATATATGTTCGAATAAAATTGTATAATCTATTTCGTTGAATTCAAAATAGCGTTATAACATTTTAACAGCAGTCGGTACGCTAAAATAGCGGTTCACGATTTTTAATTGCGAACCCCGATTTATCTGATTGTGGATAGGATCGAAATCAAATCAATATCTGTTTAAAATAAAGTGAAAATCTCTTTAAATCAAATCGATATCCTTTTAAATTAAATAAAACTGCTTTATTTCTAATCAAATTAATGAACGTCTGTTTCCCCAACCACCCTACCTATTCTACAGTCACTCTCTACTACGTGCCTCCCAAGTTTCTTCTTCTATATAAATCGCAAGTCCCCTTCAAGTTTTACATAGCAAAAATGAAAAGGGCCGATTCTTTATGTGTTCAATTTAAGTCGAATCGCTCCATTTTTTTCCATTCCTCAAATCACCGTCCTTCAAAACCCCAAAAGAAAAACATTGCTTCCTGTTTTTAATTTCCAAAATCCAAACTGCAACCAGTAAGCGCGATGGAAATCGAGACCCCTGGATACTCGACTCGAGATTGGAAACGCTCGCGTTAGCGGCTGCTTCGATGCAGTCTGTTGTTGTTTTGAAGATGCGATAGGAGCTCGAATTGGGTTCATTTGAGGGATTATCGTTGTGAAGTCGATGATGAGGTTGTAGCGACTAGAGTAGGATCCGAATAAAAGTCTGTTGGATTGGGAGGTTGCGATGAGGAGTTTTGGTTCGAGGAAAAGGGGTGCGTGCTGATTTTGGGTGACGCTGACTGGAGGGGGTACTGATGACGGATGCGGTGATCTGGTAAGGTTAGTCAGTGAACTGATCTGAGTAGGATTAGAGGAGAGTTGGTTTTCAGGGTTCAATTGGGAATTGGGGTATCGACAGATTAGTTTTTGGGGAGAATACGAGTCTGTTGAGGAGTTCAGTCCATGGAGCGATGTTTGATGATGGGATCAAGTTAAGTGGTATAACGTCAGCACAGAAATGGGTATATGGGTTAAAAAGGAATGGAAATCGTTTATGAGATGCTTGTTGAATTGCCAAAGTGGGATGAATGAATGTTGGGGCTGCTTTCTTCTATAGGAATGGATCATAGGAGTTTTTGAAGACATATTTCGTGGAATTTTCTAGTTTTTGCAATAGCAATAAGGTATGCGTTTCATGAAATTTAAAATTCATAGAATAGTCAATTTATTTGTTTTAGTAATTAATTTAAAATAAATAAAGTTTAATCGGAAACAAAATCAAATAAATTATAGATGCAAGTAGATTCAGCTCGAGTGGATTCATAAAAAGAAGTAACAAGGAATCGAATGGGATTTTCGACAACAAAAAAATGTTTGATGCTTGTTTGAAATGCTTTCTGGTTGATTTAAAAATATTAGTTATATAGGCTTGCTACTATATATATTGGTTTGGTGATTGGTTGGATTCCCGCAGTATCATTAGCGGATGACCCTACGCCCACGTATATAAGTGGATCCCCTTTTATACCGCGATATCCTGCCACGAAGCAGGATGGGTATTATTATGTTGACTAACGTCTGTGGATGCAGGAAAACAGGTTGGAGGAATCCAAGTGGATTCCTCAAAAAAAAATATTATCTGTTTGTTTGTTTGCTTGATTTCATATATTCATATATGACATGTTAAAAATCAAATGATTGAAAATTGGATGATTTGATTGTTTTAAATATCACTGGGCTAAGTGTTAATTTACTTAAATATCGTGAAAAGGATATTTGAGATTTAAAGGGAAAATTCTATTTTAAATAGAATTTGAAATTTAAATAGATTTGAAATATAAAACTTGTTTTAAAAAGATAAACAAGTGATTCCTTTATAAACGAAGTTTATAAATAGTTCTTGTATAAATAAAGTTTATAAATGAAGAGAAGAGAATTTATAAATTTTAAGTTTGAATTTGAAAAAGGAAGGAAAAAAAACTATTTTTCCAAAGTAGAAATATCTATTTCAAAGGAATTGAAATAGAATTTAAATTCAAAGAAATTAAAATAGAATTTGAATTTAAAAGAATTCAAATGGAATTTTGAATTCAAAGGGATTCAAATGGATTTGAATAAAGAAGTTCAAATGAAATTTAAAAATATAGAGATTTGAAAATAGAATTCAAATGAAGTTTAAATATAGAATTTGAATAAGGAGATTTAAATAGAGTTGAATAATTGAATTAAATTGGTGTTTGAATATTTGAAATTCAAATAGAATAAATATGGAATTTGAATTCAAAAAGAATTCAAATGGAATTTAAACTAAAGAATTTGAATTTAGCATTCAAATGGAATTTTAAACAATGGAATTTTAATATATAATTCAAATGGAGTTCAAATATAGATTTGAATATAGAAAAAAATAAAGGAAATTCAAATATAGAATTTGAATATAGAGGATTCAAATAGAAATTTTAATATAGGATATTTGAATTTAGAAAAATTCAAATAGAAATAGAAATTGAAATAGAATTTCAAAATGGAATTAAAATTTCAAAATAGAACTCAAAATGGAACTCGAAATAGAATTTCAAAATAGATTTTGAAATAGGCATTGCATATAGAACTCAAATAGAGTTGGGATGGGAATTTGAATATAAAATTCAAATAGAATTGAAATAGATTCGAATATAGAAATTCAATTGAAGTTTTGAAAACAGATTTGAATATAGAAATTTAAACGAAGTTGGAAAACAGATTTGAATAGAAATCCAAATGGAGGTTGAAAAGGAATTTGAATATAGAATCCAAACAGAAGTGAAATGAAAATTTGAATATAGAATTCAAATAGAAGTGAAATGGAACTCGAATATAAAATTTCAAATGGAAGTGAAATAGATCAAAAATGTTATGTTGAAATTGATTTGATATATATTAAAATATATTAGAATAGAGTTGAATTTATATAAACGAAGTTTTAAAACGTTTTTATATATAAATATAATTAAAACGAACTCGCCGCAGCGCTGCAGTTCGTAAATTGGCGATTCGAACTTCAATTGAGTATATAGAACTCAATTGATGTCGGAATTCTTTGAAACAAGAAACGTCAGGACCGATTTGATAATAGTTTTCAATTGGATTTCGTCGTATAGATTTTGAGTTATGTCAAAATCAAATTTTCAGAAAAACAGCGCCATAACCATTTCAAAACCATAACGGTTTATTTATTATTATAAAAGGATTTTAAGCGAATAAAATCCGAATTTCTATTTAGAAAATTTCAGATGTGAGTTGTAAACTATATCAGAACTCAAGTGGAGTAATAAATTGATTTTTGAAACAGAAATCAGATTTTTGATTATTGAATAGAATTAACTAATTTGAATAGTAATTAGTTAATGGGATTTTGAATTGATATTGGGCTTTGAATAAGTGAATTCTATTTGAAAATCTATATTCGAAATCGGAAAAGGAATCTAGAATTAAAATGGAAATTTAATTTGGTTATGAGCAAGATAAATATGTTGTTTGAATATGTTATGTTCAAACAAAGGAGTGAAATAGGCAAAATAGCTAATTAAAGAATAAATGAGCAAAACTGAATTCAAACGATTGGATAGTGTTGAATTGAATTGAAATAGGTGAGCATGTGTTAGACAAGTATGGAATGAAGTATATGAAGATTTTAATTTATGTGCCCGACAAAAAGGTACATGTTTGAATTCATATATGAGATTTTATGCGCCGTATCGGCAAGCCGCTTGGCTTTTCCTTTTTCTTTTGGATTGGTGAGGGCCATGGGAGGCTATTTGAAATATCCCGAAGCTCCCGGTGCAGGGGAGGTTATGGCAAAATTTTCCGGGAATTTAAGGAGTTAGAATATTTTTAAGATATTTGATAGTTAGAAATCATTGTATCGACGTATAGAATTCGATAGGTAAATGAATATAAATATCGAATATTGTAAACAAAAAGGGAAATCTATAAATTTGAAATAGAAAGGGAACCATTTATATACACGTTTAAAAATGAATAAATAGGTTTTATAATGTTGATTATTCGAGGTAAGTGGTTTTGTCTGTTTTGAAGTTAATGATGTTTTCAGTCAAGGTCTAAGAGGTAATAATACCCCAACTTGATTGATTTCATTTTTAATTGATAAATAGCAAGATCCAGTCTCGAAGAGAAGTGTTTGAAAAAGAGTTAGTTGAATAAAATATTTTGGGCTGTTGTAACGATGTTTTATACAACATTCGTTTTAACCCAAGTAATGAAATTTTGGAAATATAAAAGTAATATTTCCTGGGTATAATTAAAATAGTCGGGAAAGAGATAAGTGATTGGAACTGTTTTCAATTTCAAATAGAATATATTTTCTAAGTGTAGAAAATAAAAGAAGGCGAGATATAGAAATTGTTTTTCCAAAGAATGTAAGAGACCGTGATGATAATTGGAAATATTTGTTGAAAAAAATATTGATAAGGAATGGAAAGGGTGATTTAATTAATGAATGGTAATCAAAGGGCCCAGTGATTTGTTTGATGTTTGAATGAATGTTTGTTTCTTTTTCTTCGACAGTTAAATAACCGACTATCGAAGTGTTTCCCAATATCGTTGTCAATATGGAGAGACTGGTTGGATTATTATCCGAGAACCACTCTGTATTGGCAGTAGCGTTGCGAACCAGATTATACGAAGATAAACGAAGACGGTGTAAAGTGCAAGGGCTTTTTCTATTAATAGAAATTGTGCCATCGGTTTCGTTCAATCCCAGAACGAACATATATGGACGAATGTCTGACAAAGTATTTCCAATGATCTAATGGGTTGGTCTGTATAATATATATGGTTGCAACGAATTTATTCCCTTAGCATAACATCCAGAATATTTGTGCAAATCAACTAGTGATTAACGGATTTGACAATGTGGCATTCAAAGTAATTGGGTTATAAATGAATGGCAAGTAAGCGTAGCCTCAGGCCTCAACAACCGGGAAATGACAAAAATCGGGCAGGCAGCATGGCTAAGTGGGTCGCCCCCATTAGGGTGTATTATCACCTATCTAGAGATTCATTTAATTCTTTATTCTATTCGATGTTGTTCCAATCGGGAGACGGTTGCTGATCCCAACCGTTGGTGATATACATTCGATACACTCAAGCGAAATGAGTGGTCGGTCAAGTGTGGGTCGGGTTGCAAGACGTTCTTGTTGAACCCCAGTGTATCGCCTCTAGAGTACATTGATCGGAAGGTGGTTCCATACCTTGTCATGTTGGAAATCCAATCTCCAATAAGCGCCCTGCGGTTTTTGATTTTATACTATACATGTGGAGCATGAGATGCAAGCGTTCTTCTATTTGGTTATTTATTTGATGTAGACATTATTATAATATCACTGGATTTTCGTATCAAAGTGTTTTGGGTTATAGTAAGGTAAAAATCGTCCATGTTTATGTGTGGGCTGGTCTTACTATTATTTTATCTTTTGAAAGGATTTTTAAAGTTAAACAAGTGGTTGGAGTTTACTCACACCAGTCTCATGACTGACCCAGAGTTTATTTTGTTTGTTTTCCCTAAACTCTTGGGTGCCCAAATTTGTACGGGCAGTCAAGTAGTCAGGATTTTACATATTCGTTTGGAGGAGCTGAAAACAGGAGGCTTCACCAGTTAGCTATAGACTATCATATATTCCGCTGTGATCCATGTTTGTATCTGGAAACAGGTGTTTATAACTGTTCCAGGAATAATTGTTGTGCTCTGACAATGGTATGTATATAAAGTTACTGATTTGTATTTCAAAAAGTTATGTTATATAATATATTTTATTCGTTCCGCTGTGAGTTTGTGATCTTCAGTTTCTTCTATTCTAATATTTCTTTCTTTCTATTTCTCATCCTCTAACTTCTTTCTAATAATGATTCGTATTTCTGTGCAATTTGGGTTGGACGTGTGGTGTTATTAGTCAACTCAGATAGTACGGATTTGCGGGCCACTACATGCGATCCACCTTCAACCCTCTTTCGATGATTGGCCAGCACCCATAACAACCCCTCAGTGCTCCATCGTTCGATCCGCAACCCTCTCAATCGACAAGCCAACTCGAAACCCCTCCCAATAACGAAGCGGTTCTCTCCCTCATATTAAGCTAAGTATTTTTCTCTATTTCGATTTCAGTAATATTTGCTTTGATTTTTTTCTGTTGTGGTTTTGAATGGTTGATGAACCAACGCTGGGTGATAGCGTATTTATAGTGGTGTTTTCGATCTAGATAAGATCATTGTTTTTCAGTGACTACGAGTTGTTATTTCAATCAAAATCAAATTTGTAATTTAGATTTTAGGTTCGGATTTTAGTTTAGGCTTCAGCACTTGTTGATGGATTTTGATCGAACTTGGATAGGTTTTTAGGTAACTGTGCTATGTATTGTTCACTCAATTATAGTCATTGAATCTACGTTCAGAACTAAAAAAAAAAACCATTTTTGTATGACCTTTGTACCTGAATTCGACTAAGAATAAAAGCATATATATTTGCACTATAGATTAGATTAGGCTGCGGCTATGACTAGTTTACTCAGTACAGATTTTTGAAACCGTAAATTCTGCCTTGGATCTTGTATTCGAGATTGATTTTTTTTACATATATGTATATATATATATATATATATGTATATATATGAATATATATGTTAGCAGTTCTGCAAAGATTTTGCCTCTCTCTAGCATGTGCATTACCTGTCCCTTAGCTGTTTCTTCCACTGTTTTTTTTCTAGTAGATTTTCATAGTTGTCCCTCTATACTAATAGGTTTTACTGTTTTCTCAAGTGTTGTCTTGTTCCTGATCTTTCCCTTTTCTGTTTAGCTATTTTCTTATACTGTTTATTACTGTCATTCATCCCTTCTAATGGGTTATCCTTCTTTTCTCTCTCGCAGATCGAAACTGACAGATTCACTGGTATTGGAAAGGGCCGAGACAATGCAGAAGTTGATTTACCAAAATGTTGATTTCTTCTCTCTTTGTGTTTTGTGTTCTTGAACATGTATATTTGTATATATTTTCTTCTTCTTGAACTTGTACTGTAAATAGAATTTGAACTTGTACTGTATAAACAACTTTATGTTATATGAATTTTAGTTTCTCTTTTCCATCCTGTACATGTAACAGTATTTAATTTGTTTGCATATTTTATTTTTCTAGCATGGTTTATTTATTTGCTGTACTTTACTTAAAAAGATACTAGACTATCGTGGCTTGTCCGCATTCGTGACGCATTTGTATCCTTTATTTGTTCTGTGCTATCCTTAAATGTGTTGCAAGCACGTTTCTTAACAATAGTGATCATGGTTGTTGACTCGAGTTCTAAAGGGGCTTTCACTCGTATCGTCGAACCCAAAAGAAAACATTGAAGTATATGTCAACATATATATTCAAGGGTTCATTTATAAATCTAATATAATATTTGTTATAATATAAATTAAATTCAAATGGTTAGATTAACGAAAATAATTAAATAAATATCATCGTATTTATTAAACAACGTTTTCAACTTCTAACGGTAAAATTCAAACTCGATACTAACATTCTGGTTTTAAATAATATTCCAATTATATAAATTCGTTTAATATTTATAATTAAATCGTTATAATTTAAATCGAATTCCATAACGACTATTTAGAAATTTGAATTGAACGTAACTTGAAATCTATACGCTGAAATCTCGATTTTTCCCTTTCATTAGAAAAATATAATCGAACTGTTCCAAACGTGTCTCGTTTCATAGAAATCCGACTTATATCGAATCCTGTATATTCAGTTAAAGTTCCGAGTCGAAAATTTCGAACTACCGGGACGTTTCGAGCTCGTTTTAATTAATATATAAATATATATATATTCGAACTCTATTTAAATAAATTCAATTAAAAATCTATTATATTTCAAATATAATATATAAACTGATTTAAATATTCGAATTTAAGTGGCCGAAAAACCCGGGACGTTACATTCTTCCCCCCTTAAAATAATTTTGTCCTTGAAATTGTAAAGTAAAGAGAATATTACGAACCATATTATTTTAAAAATCAATACTTTTGGATTAAATTCAAAATAAATTCAAACTCTAAAAATTTTCGAGAATTTTGCCAGCACCTCCTCTGCATGGCTCGATTGGTACGACTACCACTGCCACTCTGGGCCTCAATTTCTTCGAAAAGAAAATTCAAAATCCAAATGGCAACCCACTCAGGGTATAAAGAAATTTATTAACCCATGATATTAAGGTTTACCTTTTGGTTGAGTATTCCAATTCAAATTCCAATCTCCAAAGCATATCAAGCAACTGCTTATCGTCTGCATTTGTAGTCTGCATAACCAAATCATCTCCACAGCCTTCAGGACTCTGTATTTACTTCACTTATAATGCAAATAATAATCTGGGTTAGACAATTCTGTTCCTACTTCAGCACCCAATCTTATTTCCAATCCACCATGCCGAGGTTTATCTCCTTATTTTCCATTCATACAGTTTCTCATTAACCCCAACTGGTTAAATTCACTTAACCAGGTTCAGTTTCACTTTCATATTTGATTCAATCGACGAATTGATTTTCTAATCAATTCAATTTTATTTCATAATTCAAATTTCATTTCAAATCAAATCAATCGTAACAACAAATAAACCCACATTACTATAATGTAGAAAATAATTTTCTTTTTCTATGTATAACAATATACTGAAACACCCCACCTCCGTTAGGGTCACTCTCAAAGGGAATGCCCTAATTTTGGTGGAGGTTTATAAGTATAAGTCACAGATACACAAGACAGATATAAATACACATATTTTTGAACAGCGAAAAACAACAGCACTTTTATTCCATCAAAATACGTGTTTTCACAAACTATACCATAATTGTCTTACAATACTTCCAAAAACCATTACATTTTCATAACTGTCTTGATTTCATAACTTAAAGAAGCATAAAAACAAAGTAAACTGCATAAGTCCCCATAGTTGCAATCCAATGCCATAGTCCAAAATGAAAGAGATCCAAGCAATACATTCTTTCTCTTCGAGCTGGATGTGAAAACTGGTCAAGCTGTGGTATTCCCTCCTTGTGGACCTGGGGGGGGGGAAACGAAAGAAAAGAAGACGAAAGAAAAGTAGAGTCAGACATAAAGCCTGAGTAAGTCTAGGACTATTCAGTCTATGAATAAAGAATTGGGCATGATAAGTATAAACTGGAAATGGGAAAGCACTATAAACTAGGTTAAGTTGTCTAGAGTCGAATATACTATCGTACCCCATATTAATCTCTGCACCCCTATAAACTAGTTCCCAACAGGCACCCCATAATCAGGGTGAAGTGATCCATTTCTAATGATCGGCTCCTACTCGCATAGTTACATGTGTCTTATGGCCCCCGATGTTGTAGTTACCTATGCTGGTCCCACCATGGGGTGTATCAAGTCCCATGGCGGTAGCCCGACACAATTCTAGAATGCACAGGTATACTACTGGTGCCCAGTGCCTAATTTTTCTGCGCCGGAGTGCGTGCACGCCCGCACCTCGTTAGAACCTACACTGTTGCACCACCGCCGTCGATTTGACCTCTTACAGTCAGCCCAGTAATCGTGCCCCACCCTACCTAGTTCAGGGTATCCTGATACACCTTGTAGGGTTACTGCTGAAAAGGGTACCCCGCTACTAGGTTTTCTATTTCTAGCCAACATGCTAAGTTGGTTAAGTGTTTTGTAAACCTAACCCCCAATCAGTCTGTATAGTTTACCATGTTCCATTTCGATGAAGTATTAATTCAATTTACTTAATCCTATCAATCCTGACTCAGCCTTAATTGTCTTATTAAAGCCTCGACCTCTCACATTAGATAGGTATTGTTGTGACTGCCTGTTGCCGGTTGGTTCCGGGCAGTCTTACGTCACAACTCAGTCTAACCTCGGGTCTTTATTGGGCTCAATGTTTAACCACCCACATTGGATAGGTATTGTTGTGACTACTGGACAGCCGGGCGGTTCCGGGCAGGTTTACATCAAACCTCAATCCAACCTCGGGTTAAACACATCGTATTTTCTAGGTTTACATATTTTGTCTCTTTTCTTTTTTTTTATATGTAAATATTTGCAGCCCATTATTCAAATTCATCTTTATTGGGTAAAATTAATTTATACCCCTCAAAAGTTCTCAAGGTCATTGGCATGCGTCAAACATGCCAACACATATGTTTTATATTTTTAACCCAACGTCATTACCCCCGTCTTATACGTTTGCTATAATATAACATATGTTGGGTTTAACATTTAAACCCAACTTAGCCACAGGGAAAAGGGGAGGCTTAGAACATTGTGTTTATATATATTCTAAGTAACATCAAGAGGGGAGTGTGAACGCATGAACTTGCAACATAACGATCTAATTAACATAAATTAGGCACTTGTAAACTTGCATTGTAATAGCATATAATCTTGACATGAAACATACCTAACATGAATCATGGTTTTAATCTAGTCATGTAAACTTGCATTTAAAATGTAAATCTAACTTAATTATGTGTCGCATATATTATCATATGATTTTGATAACAACATAGGCCTAAAACATATTTTGTTTGGGCATAAAATTAAACATAAACTAGCCATGTTCATAAAGTCAACACAAGTTCACAAAGATGCTTACTTTTGTCACTAATACAAAAGTATGGTTTTACACTTGAATCATGATGCCAATTCCAACATAAATTCATATGAGTCATAATACCCAAATGGATCCAAAAACACTAAAAGTGATTTTAAAAATATACATCATGTTGGCATAATAGTGAACCATATACTTGCATGAATCTCAAATAAACTACCACAAACATATAGTCGTTAACTTTCAACATGAATCATATACTTGCAATTATCCAATAGGTGTTGTAATAAACTACCACAAACATATAGTTGTTAACTTTCAACATGAATCACATACTTGCAAATATCCAATAGGTCTAACATCGTTATACCACAACATCCCAAATCGATTAGAATCATAGCAACATACAATTATGAATTATTATCACCACAAATTAAGTACAATTCCATTTCTCATTTTACACAAATCAAAACACAATTATTCTTTCACATCGGAATAGCACTCTACTTACAACGTATGACGAATCTTCAATTCAGGTTTCTGAATTCTGAATTTGGAGATGCTATCCTTTGTTGTAGGCATTGTTTTGATTTAGTTGTCGTTGCTTTAAGCTTTCGAATTTCCTCCTAATCATCTCTCAATTTTGACAGCTACTTCTAGTCTTTTCTCATCAGCATGACGGTCTCATTCTAATTTTTATTTGTATGAATTAGGTGGAGTCTTAGGTCCTTTTTATAGAGTTTGTGAATTGATTAGAACCGCCGATGGAGCTTGGATTAATATTAGCCGTTCGTTTGAAGGAGAGACCAATCAGGAGCTGACACCTAGCCCTAGTGACAAGGCAAGGCTCAGAAATTCGGCCAAGCACAGACCAGGCCAGCCGGGGGGGCTGGGTTCGACCTGGCTCAGGGGCCAGGTCGACTCCCCAGTCGACCCCCATGTCGACTACCCAGTCGACCTGGGTGCCTTGGGCGGGAAAATTCCCGCCCAGCCCATTCTGGTCCGATTTTTTGAAATTTGAATTTGTTCTGAGCTGTTTATGTCTGTTTGAATTTTAAACTGAATTCTGAAACTTCCGGAGGCCATATCTTCTTCATACGGGGTCCGTTTTATGCAAACTCGGACTCTATCCCAAGCAGAATTCCAAGACAAACGCAATTGCATATCCCGTTTCCCTTAATTCTTTGATTTGAAATTAATTATACTTTAATTTGTGAATTTCACTATTATAGAATACACGCGGTGTTACAATCTCCCTCACTTAAAATGATTTCGTCCCCGAAATCTTCAAGTTCAGGAAGAATGTATATCCTAACATCCAAACGTCCATCTACTCATCCATCAAACATGAGCATCCATTATCCTTAAAAGACTTCTAATTCTTCATGATCATACGCGAAGTGTGTGTACATGTACTTATCTAATGCAAAATCAGGCGGCCTACTGATTCAGTTGACCTCCTTAATGCAAATTATGTTAGTGTCGTGAATCCATTATGTATGCAAATTTTCCTATGAATGATTCTACATGAGTGCACAATCATTCATATATAAATGCAACATCCATATGACAACACATTAAACTTCAACCATATACGAATATAAATACATATATGCATATGCAATATGAAGTGACTGAGCCGATCTAAAACCTAGATTGTGTGTGTATATGCAACCACGAGCAACCACTAGCAATCACTTGCAACCACTTGCAACCATCATCCACAACATGTTTCAATTACATGTTTTCATCCAAAGGGTTTCTACCTAAAAGATAAGGTCGAGGAGACATACCTAAAAAGATAGATAAAAGCATAACTTAGGGAAAAAGAGAGATTAAAGATGTACCCTCGAAAAGAAAAGGGTATGCTGCACGTATTCTAGCTTCAGTTTCCCAAGTTGCGTCTTCCTCAGCGTCGCTCCACTGAACTTTGACGAGCTTGACTTCGCGGTTGCGTAGCTTTTTCACTTCCGTTCCTAATATGCGGGTTGGAACTTTTCTCATGGTTGATTCGCGTTCCACTTCAGCTTCCTCAAGGATGTTTGGCTCTACCACTTCAGCAGATTCATGTAGATATTTTCGGAGGTGCGAAACATGGAAAACGTTGTGAACTCCGGCCAGCTTTTCGGGTAGCTCTAATCTATAGGCCATTTTCCCAATTTTCTCGATGATAGGAAATGGCCCTACGAACCTTGGTGCTAGCTTTCCTGTGGTTCCAAAACGAACAACGTTCCTTAGCGGAGATACCTTAAGAGAAACTCTGTCCCCAACCTCAAATTCAAGGTCGGTCCTCCTCTGGTCGGCGTAGGATTTCTGTCTGTCTTGGGCTATCTTCATCCTTCTTCGTATCAAGTCTACTTTCTCTGAAGTCTCTCGGATCATATCTGGCCCAAGTATGGGCTTATCAGTAGACTCCCACCAACAAGTGGGCGATCGACACGGTCTTCCATATAAAGCTTCGAAGGGCGCCATTCCGATGGTGGCTTGGTAGCTGTTGTTGTAGGCAAATTCCACCAAAGGAAGATGGTCTTCCCACGTCCCTCCGAAGTCAAGGACGCACAGTCTTAAAAGGTCCTCCAAAACTCTGTTCACTCTTTCAGTCTGGCCGTCGGTTTGGGGGTGATAGGCTGTACTCAAGCATAATTGTGTGCCCACCGCTTCTTGCAGACTCTGCCAAACTCACTTGTGAAGATAGGGTCACGGTCACTAACAATGCTGGATGGAATTCCATGGAGTCGAACAATTTCCTTGAGGTAAAGAGATGCTAGGGATGAGGCAGTTCTTTTACTCTTGACAGGTAAAAAGTGGGCGCTTTTAGTAAGCCTATCCACTATTACCCAAATGCTAGTGTTGCCTCTTCTAGACCTAGGCAGCCCATCAATGAAGTCCATTGAGATGCTATCCCACTTCCACGGTGGGACCTCTAGAGGATAGAGCAGACCGCCAGGATTTTTCTGTTCCGCCTTAACCTGTTGGCACACCATACACTTAGAAACGTAATCTGCCACGTCCTTCTTCATGCCGTTCCAAAAGAAAGTTCTCTTTATGTCCTTGTACATTTTATCTCCGCCTGGGTGTATCGTCATCTTGGAGTGATGTGCTTCCTCGAGAACCGTCTTTACTAAATCCCTTGTCTATGGGACGCATAGTCTTTCGTCTCGCCTTAGCCAACCCTTATCGTCGATGGAGTATCTGTTGAGGTGACTTGAAGTCTCACCCCTAATTAGCCTATCAATCGTCTCCACAAGCTGAGGGTCTTCGCGTTGTGCTGTCCCTATTGAGTCCACTAAAGTCGGGCGTACTTCGAGAGATGCTAGCAAGCCCGGTACAAAATCGGAGGAGGGCCTAAAGTTAAAACTGGCTATAAAGTCTAGGCTTTGCCTTTCAACAAACAGCGGGCTTAGGGTCAGTTTATTTCGGCTCAACGCGTCTGCCACTACGTTGCCTTTACCAGGAGTGTAGGAGATCTCGAAATCGTACGAGGCAAGAAACTCCATCCATCTCTGTTGCCTCAAGTTAAGGTCCTTCTGCGAGAAGAGATATTTCAACGATTTATGGTCAGTGTAAAGTTCGAACTTCTCACCTAGGAGATAGTGGTGCCAAGACTTAAGCGCAAAGACGATGGCAGCTAACTCAAGATCATGGGTCGGGTAGTTATTTTCGTGCACTTTCAACAGTCTCCCGCCATAAGCTACTACCCTTCCTTCTTGCATTAAGACAGCGCCTAGTCCTGTCCCACATGCATCTGTATAAACTGTGAACATCTTGCTTCCATCTGGCAACGTCAGAACTGGGGCTGTTGTAAGAGCCCTTTTTAGTCGTTGGAAAGCAAACTCGCAATCCAAGTACCAATTGAACACTAGATTCTTCTTTGTCAGCCATGTGAGTGGAGCTGATATTTTTGCAAAGTCTCTGATGAATTTCCGATAGAAGCCTGCTAGCCCGAGGAAGCTTCGGACTTCTGTTGCATTCCTTGGTGTCTTCCAATCCTTACCGCTACTACCTTAGCAGGGTCCACAGCTAACCCTTCTTTGGATACTATGTGCCCAAGGAACCTCACTTCCTCTCTCCAAAAGTGGCATTTGGAGAATTTGGCTTTTAGCTGATGGACTCGCAGAGTTTCCATGATTGCCCATAAGTGCTGAGCATGTTCTTCTTCACTCTTTGAGAAGATCAAGATATCGTCTACGAAGACCACTACGAACTTATTGAGGAAATCTATGAACACCCTACTCATTAGATCCACGAAGTAAGCGGGTGCGTTTGTCAAACCAAAAGGCATGACAAGCCACTCAAAGAATCCGTCTGGGGTTCTGAAAGCTGTCTTATCGATGCTATCATCAGCTACCCTTAGCTGATGAAATCCGGTCGCCAAATCGAGTTGGGAGAAAACAGACGCTCCTACAAGCTGATCAAACAGATCGTCAATTCTGGGGAGAGGGTGCCTATTCTTTTTCGTTAGCTTGTTGAGCTCCCTATAGTCAACACACAGACGGAGTGAACCATCCTCCTTTGTAGCGAACACCACTGGGGCGCCCCATTCTGAAATACTCCTTTTAATGAACCCCTTCTCTAGAAGCTCTTTAATCTGTTTACTGAGCTCTTTCCTTTCCGGCGGAGCCATGTGTCTAACGGGAAACGCAATGGGCTTTGCATTATCTACAAGATATATGCGGAAGTCTATCTCCCGCTTCGAAGGTAAGCCCTTCACCTCTTCGAAGACATCCGGATATTCACGGACCACTCTAACCGATTGCAAACTCTCAACAGAAGCATCTAGCGATTCAAGATAACTAAGCATAACCGCATACGAGGGATTACAAGTAATTTCCTGAGTGTTACCGAGTTGGGTCAGAAGCCTAACCACCCTTTTCTCATAATCAAGGATGGCACCATTACTGGATAGCGAGTCCATGCCCAAAATCAAATTATATCCCGAGAAGCCCAAAACAAAGGCACTACATCTAAATTCTACGCTTAGAATAGAAATTTTCAATCCCACCCAGATCATAGACAAATGAGCCGGGCCCCCGATTGGATTTGAAACAATTAAGGGGTCCTCTACCATACTAGTTTCTAAGTGCAGAGATTCTACTAAAGCAGATGAAATAAAGGAGTGTGATGCGCCAGAATCAAATAAAGTGCGAACTGGGTGATCATAAAGATAAACTACACTTTCTACAGAAGTATTTATACCTCGTTGTTGCAGAGGTGGCGCTTCTAGCACATGAACCTGTGCCCTTGAGGTGGATCCAGCCCTCTGCCCCTGCCCTCGTTTCTTTGGGCAATCCTTAGCTATGTGGCCTGTCTCACCGCTAGAAAAGCACCCACCATTCATCTTGGCCTTCTTTTTCCGGCAATCCTTCACTAAGTGCCACACTTTGCCACAGAAATTACAGTTCCTCTTCTCTTTGTTGTCTTTCCCGCCCTTCTTAAAGTCTGTCTTCTTAGGCTGTAAACCCTCTTTCTTCCCTTGAGAGCTTTCTGCCTTTGTCTCCTTCTTGCCCTTATCCTCTTCGTTCAGCAATGCCATCTGCACCAACCTTTCATACGTAGCTCCCATGGGTATATGGGTCATGGCCAGGCTGTGTAATGGCTCATTCAATCCTTTGACAAAGCGGAGAGCCTTCTTGTGCGGAGTGTTGACTAGGTCCAGTCCGAACCTAGCCACCTGATCGAACTGATTAACATACTCTTTGACTGTCATATTCCCTTGCTTAAGAAATAAGAATTTTTCCAATTGAAGGCTCCTTTCAGCTTCTGAGAGAAATTTAGCCTCAAACCTCGCCCTAAAGAACTCCCATGTTTCCACTGGTCTTTCTGCATTGGAAACTTCCCACCAGTAGGAAGCCTCACCTTTAAGTAGCCATACTGCCAGTTGTACCTTCTGCCTATCTTCTACCTCAAAGATGACGAATAAGTCCTCGGTTTCCTTCAGCCAATTCCTGGCTGCCACGAAGGACTCGGTTCCATGAAAGTCCTTTCCTCCCATAGCTTTAAAATCTTTACATATCTTAGCAAAAATATTACCACGCGGAGGAGGTGGAGGAAGAGGTGCTGCTGCAGCTGGATGATTTCCTACAGCAGGGGGAGGAGGAACAGTAGGACCTGGCTGATTGACCCTTGCTTCTAAGAATCATCTAAACCAACCAGGTATTGGTACACCCTCTGGCAAGTTAAGTTCTTCGGACATGCTGAAACAAAAAGGATAGATTCAAAACGAAGGATAAAGGATAGTACCTATGGCTTTGGGGGGACTATGCTTTTCTAAAATAAAATAACATTTTATCTTCAAAAATGCTTCTTTAAATTTTCTTTTGAAAATAAATTTTCAAAACTTTTTATCTTATCTGGTAAACCTATGCTCTGATTCCAAGTGAAACACCCCACCTCCGTTAGGGTCACTCTCAAAGGGAATGCCCTAATTTTGGTGGAGGTTTATAAGTATAAGTCACAGATACACAAGACAGATATAAATACACATATTTTTGAACAGCGGAAAACAACAGCACTTTTATTCCATCAAAATACGTGTTTTCACAAACCATACCATAATTGTCTTACAATACTTCCAAAAACCATTACATTTTCATAACTGTCTTGATTTCATAACTTAAAGAAGCATAAAAACAAAGTAAACTGCATAAGTGCCCATAGTTGCAATCCAAAGCCATAGTCCAAAACGAAAGAGATCCAAGCAATACATTCTTTCTCTTCAAGCTGGATGTGAAAACTGGTCAAGCTGCGGTATTCCCTCCCTGTGGACCTGGGGGGGAAACGAAAGAAAAGAAGACGAAAGAAAAGTAGAGTCATACATAAAGCCTGAGTAAGTCTAGTACTATTCAGTCTATGAATAAAGAATCGGGCATGATAAGTATAAACTGGAAATGGGAAAGCACTATAAACTAGGTTAAGTTGTCTAGAGTCGAATATACTATCGTACCCCATATTAATCTCTGCACCCCTATAAACTAGTTCCCAACAGGCACCCCATAATCAGGGTGAAGTGATCCATTTCTAATGATCGGCTCCTACTCGCATAGTTACATGTGTCTTACGGCCCCCGATGTTGTAGTTACCTATGCTGGTCCCACCATGGGGTGTATCAAGTCCCATGGTGGCGGCCCGACACAATTCTAGAATGCACAGGTATACTACTGGTGCCCAGTGCCTAATTTTTCTGCGCCGGAGTGTGTGCACGTCCTCACCCCGTTAGAACCTACACTGCTGCAACACCGCCGTCGATTTGACCTCTTACAGTCAGCCCAGTAATCGTGCCCCACCCTGCCTAGTTCAGGGTATCCTGATACACCTTGTAGGGTTACTGCTGAAAAGGGTCCCCCGCTACTAGGTTTTCTATTTCTAGCCAACATGCTAAGTTGGTTAAGTGTTTTGTAAACCTAACCCCCAATCAGTCTGTATAGTTTAGCATGTTCCATTTCGATTAAGTATTAATTCAATTTACTTAATCCTATCAATCCTGACTCAGCCTTAATTGTCTTATTAAAGCCTCGACTTCTCACATTAGACAGGTATTGTTGTGACTGCCTGTTGCCGGTTGGTTCCGGGCAGTCTTACGTCACAACTCAGTCTAACTTCGGATCTTTATTGGGCTCAATGTTTGAACACCCACATTGGATAGGTATTGTTGTGACTACTGGACAGCCGGGCGTTTCCGGGCAGGTTTACATCACAACTCAATCCAACCTCGGGTTAAACACATCGTATTTTCTAAGTTTACATATTTTGTCTCTTTTTTTTATATATGTAAATATTTGAAACCCATTATTCAAATTCATCTTTATTGGGTAAAATTAATTTATACCCCTCAAATGTTCTCAAGGTCGTTGGCATGCGTCAAACATGCCAACACATATGTTTTATATTTTTAACCCAACGTCATTACCCCCGTCTTATACGTTTGCTATAATATAACATATTTTTGGTTTAACATTTAAACCCAACTTAGCCACATGAAAAAGGGGAGGCTTAAAACATGGTGTTTATATATATTCTAAGTAACATCAAGAGGGGAGTGTGAACGCATGAACTTGCCACATAACGATCTAATTAACATAAATTAGGCACTTGTAAACTTGCATTGTAATAGCATATAATCTTGACATGAAACATACCTAACATGAATCATGGTTTTAATCTAGTCATGTAAACTTGCATTTAAAATGTAAATCTAACTTAATTATGTGTCGCATATATTATCATATGATTTTGATAACAACATAGGCCTAAAACATATTTCGTTTGGGCATAAAGTTAAACATAAACTAGCCATGTTCATAAAGTCAACACAAGTTCACAAAGATGCTTACTTTTGTCACTAATACAAAAGTATGGTTTTACACTTGAATCATGATGCCAATTCCAACATAAATTCATATGAGTCATAATACCCAAATGGAACCAACTACACTAAAAGTGATTATAAAAATATACATCATGTTGGCATAATAGTGAACCATATACTTGCATGAATCTCAAATAAACTGCCACAAACATATAGTCGTTAACTTTCAACATGAATCATTTACTTGCAATTATCCAATAGGTGTTGTAATAAACTACCACAAACATATAGTTGTTAACTTTCAACATGAATCACATACTTGCAAATATCCAATAGGTCTAACATCGTTATACCACAACATCCCAAATCGATTAGAATCATAGCAACATACAATTATGAATTATTATCACCACAAATTAAGTACAATTCCATTTCTCATTTTACACAAATCAAAACACAATTATTCATTCACAACGGAATAGCACTCTACTTGCAACATATGACGAATCTTCAATTCAGGTTTCTGAATTCTGAATTTGGAGATGCTATCCTTTGTTGTAGGCGTTGTTTTGATTTAGTTGTCGTTGCTTTAAGCTTTCGAATTGCCTCTTAATCGTCTCTCAATTTTGACGGCTACTTCTAGTCTTTTCTCAGCAGCATGACGGTCTCATTCTAATTTTTATTTGTATGAATTAGGTGGAGTCTTAGGTCCTTTTTATAGAGTTTGTGAATTGATTAGAACCGTCGATGGAGCTTGGATTAATATTAGCCGTTCGTTTGAAGGAGAGACCAATCAGGAGCTGACACCTAGCCATAGTGACAAGGCAAGGCTTAGAAATTCGGCCAAGCACAGACCAGGCCAGCCAGGGGGGCTGGGTTCGACCTGGCTCAGGGGCCAGGTCGACTCCCCAGTCGACCCCCAGGTCGACTACCCAGTCGACCTGGGTGCCTTGGGCGGGAAAATTCCCGCCCAGCCCATTCTGGTCCGATTTTTTGAAATTTGAATTTGTTCTGAGCTGTTTCTGTCTGTTTGAATTTTAAACTGAATTCTGAAACTTCCGGAGGCCATATCTTCTTCATACGGAGTTCGTTTTACGCAAACTCGGACTCTATCCCAAGCAGAATTCCAAGACGAACGCAATGGCGTATCCCGTTTCCCTTAATTATTTGATTTGAAATTAATTATACTTTAATTTGTGAATTTCACTGTTATAGAATACACGGGGTGTTACATATACCCTGGGTAAAAGTATTTCATTTACCCTCTTTATAAAACAATATCGTATCCATTCGCTAGTTCAACGCTTCTCAACACTTGAACCAGTCAAACAACATAATACAAAACATTTTTATATAAAATCTTACAAATACGCTCCCATATACTCAAACTCAATCTAGGGTGTTGCTAACCCCATCTCTATTGAGTTACGCCACAGAGCCAAGGTTACTACTCAACCAATAGCTCTGATACCACTGTAACGACCCAGAGATTTTCGGCCCTGAAAATCGACATAAATACCCTTTACCGTACTCATGCCGACCGAAAACACTGGAACGTTTATAGAAAGAAATTAGTGGGTGAGATAAGAAAGATAGAAAGTTAGAATAGAAGAAGAACCAACATAGAGTCTCACATCGCAGCGGAAAAAAATATAATACAGAAATAAATCTTTATTGAGAGCTTTTGAAAATACTTACAATATCAGAGTACATCACATATCTGGACAGTTTTGATAATCTTTCCTCATATACACGGCGAAATAAATAATAGATTTCATATGTCTAAACATCTCCAGCTCGTTTCTGGACTTCTCAGTACCTGATAACCTGAACCTATACATCTCGGGCTAACCCGAGCATTTACAAAACACCGGGTCAGTCTGGTGAGCCAGAGTGAGAAAAAAAAAACTCGCACGGTATTAAGGTATCACACAACTTGAATTTAAAGTTAAAATCCTTTCGAAAGAAAAGGATAATCGTAAGACCAAATCCACACATAAACACAGACGGTTTTTAACTTACGATAACCCAAAACAGTTTTGAAACCAATATCTTATATGATATTATGATAGTGTCTAAATACAAGTAAATATCAATCTAGTGGAATGCTTGCATCTCACGATCCACGTATATATATATACAAACAAAACCGTGGGCACTTATTGGGAATTGGATTTCTACTTTGACAAAGTATGGGACCACCTGCCGATCGTGTATCTCTAGAGGCGAATACACTGGGTTCAACAAGAACGTCTTGCAAATTGGCCCTCACATGACCGACCACTCATTTTGCTTGAGTGTATCGAATGTATATCACCAACGGTTGGACTCAAACCACCATTTCCCGAATGGGCAGAATCGATAAAGTAAGAAACAAAAGGAATTTCTCTAGATAGATGACTATACACCCTAATGGGAGCGACCCATATAGCCATGCTGCCTACCCGATTTTTGCCATTTCCCAGCTGTGAGGCTTGAGGTTATAATCTTTTGAACACCTAGCCACCATTCACTTTGAATGCCACATCGTCAGATCCGCCAGGTATCACTGAATACTGATTTCCACAAAAATACTCTGAGCGTTAAGCCAAAGAAGGTGTACAGCCTTCTCCGCCACCAACAGAGATACGTTTGTAGAGAATCAATATACGTAATCTCTTTAGAAATACTTTGTCAGACACTCGTCCATACAAGTCACCCAGGAACAGGATGAACCGAAGGCACTCTCCTACTGCATCCAATATAGGAATCACCTCATGGATCAGTAGCGATCGTCCTTGCTATCCACAGATTCCAACCACGACAGAACCCCAGTATATCTCCGGGTCGAATCAGAGATTGTAAGTGGTTCTTTCTCTTTATGAAGATCTATGGTCTTCAAATACTCCATCTCGATCGTCGCCCGATATCTTCTAGATATATCGTATTTGTTGGTTGGAATGGTTTTCGAATATTCATTCGATCCTGGTCTTTCCATACCAACAATCGTAAGGGTCAGACTTGATAGTCGGTTATTTAATTATCAAGTAAACATCCATGAAAATAAAAATAGATCCACTGGTCTAGTACTCAGCATCACTTGGCTTTTAAAACTTATCGCCCAATCTCCTTTTAACTCTATTACTAGGAAAAATAATCTCATATCATTTCCTTTACTTTGGAAATCTTATCAACCATTCTTGACATTACCAACTAGTATCATCCTTGGATAATCCCACAGTCGTTCAAGTTGGGGTATTTTAGTTACCTCTCAGACCTTGATCAACAACGTTCTTACCTTCGAATAAATACGAGTTGCAATTCAAGAACTGATATTAACCACATCCCACTATTTAAAATATCGCTTTACAGTACTCTTTACCTTTTTGGAAATTTTTCTTTAAATATAACTAATATCGCTTAAATTGTTATTTAAAGAGTTCCTTACTAACATCACTTTATTTACTCTCGATTTATTCAAATGACTTTGTTTCACGAACTGAATTACAAATCCTAATTTCAACCTTGTTTTCCAAGCTCAAACCAAACACCTTTTTACCAATTTCCTTTTCTTTTGGGAAACTCCCGTTTTAAAACCTATTGATTTAACTCGATACCATTATCAAGTATTTCCCCTTTTTAAATCAACGTTTAACCCACATTCCATTTTTAAGCCTTGTTTACCCATCTCAGGTTTAACCTAAACCTCTTTATATCTCCAAAACAATTGCTTACTTAGATATATCTCATTTAAGAAGTAATTAATTAAATTAAAACAAATAATTTATTTTTACATTTATTATTGTAAAATCAGTTTTATTTACAAAGATAAATAATAAAATCTTTTTAAAATCTTCTTAGAATTCAACAACTATTTGTTAAATGAATTTATTTAGTTCATCAACAACTAATTATAAAACCCAACTTAGTTAACACTATTGACTTGGTCAAATTCAAAACACGATGACTCCTTCAATTTATTCCAGTTAATTTCCCTTTTTAAATTAATTAAAATATAATTAATTTAAATAACCTCATTGAACTGTGCATTTAACACAATTAATCAAGTACCTAACCACTAGGTTATCCCTTGCTTATTTGCAAATAATTCTTGTTAACATAAGGATTTGTTTTCCAAAACAATTCCATTATAAACTTTAAATAAATAAATAATTCATTTCCTTTTTAAATAACTCTTCGATGTAAAAACCTATTTCCGTTATTAAATATGTTTATAACTTAAGTACTATTGACCCACTATCGATAAAAACCATATTTTATAAATCCACTGATTTATAGGCCAGGTGATGCCAATTACTCAACCCACATCATCCATTGGTTATTATCAGAACAATTGTCGAAATAAGGTTCAAAAATAATAATCAACCATTTGATTGCTAAATTTCTATGACAATCACCAATCCATCAACAACCAATTCAAACAATCCAAACAATCCAAGCAATAAATGTGACCCGTCAAGGGAATTACTTTGTGTGGGTCAACCCAAAGCAATGGGTATTTTCTGAAATTAAACGACCGATGAATCAACAGTACATATACATAACAGTCAACCACTAACAATCAGAACACGCAAAATAAAAATACCCAGTTTATATAAAATATAAACGGGAAGGCTGAGTGAGTTTAACTCACCTGGATTTAAATCTGTCGATGAACAGTCTGTTTGATTAAATTAAACTGACGTTTAATTTGAATAAAAATTCCAGTCACTTCAGATCCGGACTAGGCCTGCTCCATCTCAAAGTACTCGTCTCCATGGTCCCAATGCAACTGACCGCGCGTAAATCCGATACTATATGTGTAACCCTTTATATGTTCATCTCCCTTTTCTTAATTCAAACATTAAGTAAAATTTCTATTTAACCTATCATATTCGTTTAGAACCCCTTTTTCTTTATTATAAAATCCGAGTTCAAAAGTAAACTTGTTCATAACTTCTTTTTCGTAAACTCACTTGGTCAACTCAAAACATAACCATTTCTTTAGCCCATTCTAGTTAATTCCTCTTTATAAATTAAAAATTAATTTAAATAACTCCTTTTGATTATTCACGATTAATCAAATACCTAATCGCTAGGTTATTTCCTGCTCTTTATTTATAATCCTTATCGACATAAAAATTCATTTTATAAAACAAATTTCATAATTTCTATATAAACTTTAAATAAATAAATAATTACTATTTAATTCCTTTTTAAATAACCTTTCAATGTAATAACTTTCAAAATCTATTTTCGTTATAAAATATATTTATAATTCAAATATTATCGATCTACCGTCGATAAAACCCATATTTTATAAACTGGTTGATTTTTTAGGCCAGGTGATGCTAATTACCCTGCCAATTCTATACATTGGTGAACATCAGAATAGATATTGAAATATGGTTCAACGACCATCAAAATCAATCATTTGTACATTCTTATTCAACTGATAAATCTCTATAATGACTATCAATCAAATAACAGACCATTCAAACAATTCAAACACTTTCAAACACGTTTTATAAACATGACCAGTCAAGGGAAATTATTTTATTTGGGTCAACTCAAAACAGTGGGTATTTTTCTGAAATTAAACGACCGTTTAATTTCCTTTGTTTAATCAACAATATATATATATATAACCAGTAAACAACCAACCACTAGCAATCAGAACACATAAAACAAAAACCCAATTAACATAAAATATAAACAGGAAAGGCTGAGTGAGTTTAACTCACCTGGGTTTGAATCTGACGGTAAACAGTCTGGTTTTTATTAGACTAATGTTTAATTCCAATAAAATTTCCAGTCACTTCAGATTCGGACTAGACCCACTCCATCTCGAAGTATTCGTCTCCACGGTTCCAACGCAACTGACCGTGCGTAAATCTGATGTCGTATGAGAGAGAAATCGTTTAAACAAGTTTATAAACTAATTTAATTAAAAACATTGATTTCCTTTTAAAACAAACATGGGCTTTACCTTAAATTTTTAGCCCAAAAGAACCCGTCCCGATTGCTCCTTAAAAACCCTCATCCACCGTTCCTCTTTCCCATTCAACAGCCACCTCAAATTTTCTCAAAACCGAAATAAATGAAAACCCTAATCCCCTTTTGTGATTTCAGCAACCGATCGGACTTTTATGGCGTCGCACCCCCCTCCGCCCCCCGATCTGCCACCATGGCCTCGCGATCAACCCCTGGACCTCCCCAGATCCACTACAGACAACCACAAGGCACCTACACCTTCAACCCGAACGGATTTCGACACAAGAACCGAAGCTAAGTTTTTCTTTACTCGATTTTAATTGCTGACTTATTTTGATTTGCTTTTTCTTGTTTCGAATTGGGTTTCTTTGATTGACCATGTGTGTTTATGTGGGTTGTGGGATGTATGAAACACCATGGTATTTATAGTTGCGGTTGGAAATCATCGTCTGTCTACTACGAATTGTTATGTCAATCACTATTCGAATCTGTAAATTTAGATCTTGGTTCGGATTATAGGGTTTCAGATTGGTTCGAAAATGGATTTGATCGAACTGGTTAGGTGATAGTTATGTATTGTTAATTCAACCAAGATTTGAATCAGTCCTTAGATTTTTGTGGATGTCAATCAGTGTGATCTGGCGGATCTGACGATGTGGCATTCAAAGTGTATGATGACCAGATGTGTTCTAACCTTAAGCCTCATCAACCGGGGAAATGACAAAAATCGGGCAGGCAGCATGGCTATGTCGGTTGCTCCCATTAGGATGTATAGTCACCTATCTAGAGAAATTCCTTTTGCTTCTTTAATCTATCGATGTTGTCCCTTTTTGGGAAACAGTGGTTTGAGTCCAACCGTTGTGATATACATTCGATATACTCAAGCGAAATGAGTGGTCGGTCATGTGAGGGTCGGGTTGCAAGACGTTCTTGTTGAACCCAGTGTATTCGCCTCTAGAGATACACTATCGGCGGGTGGTCCCATACCTTGTCATAGTCGGAGTCCAATCTCCAATAAGCGCCGCAGTTTTAGATTGTGTACTATATATGTGAAGCGTAAGATGCAAGCGTTCCACTAGATTTCTATTTACTTGTATTTAGACATTATTATAATATCATACAAGATATTGGTTTCCAAAAATGTTTTGGTTTATCGTAAGGTAAAAACCGTCCGAGTTTATGTGTGGATTTGGTCTTACGATTATCCTTTTCTTTTGAAAAGATTTTGAACTTTAAAATCATGTTGGATGATTTAACCTTAATATTGTGCGAGTTTTTCTCACTCTGGTTCACCAGACTGACCCGGTGTTTCGTAAATGCTCGGGTTAGCCCGGGGTATACAGGTTCAGGTTATCGAATGCTGTGAAGTCCAGAGACGAGCTAAAGATGTTCAGACGTATGATATTTTATAGCTACTATTCCGCTGTGTGTTGTAGATGGGAACAGGTTATTATAACTGTCCCGTTGTGTGATGTACTATGATATTGTAAGTAGTTTTAAAGCTCTCAATAAAGTTTTTATTTCCGTATTATATTTTGTTCCGCTGCGATGTGAGACTCTGTGTTGTGTTGTTTCTTCTTCTTCTTCTATTCTTATATTTCTTTCTTTCTTATCTCACCCTCTAAATTCTTTCTAATAACGTCCAGTGTTTTCGAAGTTTGAAAGGTCGGCATGAGTTACGGTAAAGGTATATAAGTTGAATTTCTGGGCCGAAAATCCCTGTTTAAAAACACCTTGACTAAAATATGATTTAAACATCTCTTTATGTTCTCAAATAAATGCAAGAAAACATTTAAATTTTTGTATGCATTAAAATTGAAAGGAAAAAAAATGTATTGTCTCATCTCTTTCAAGTTCATGATCCCATAGACATGATAACAAATAAAATCACATTTATGCATTGAAACAAGAACTTGTACTGTCGAATCCTTTGTAAAATCATACTTTTAAGTCATGATCTTATCACCATAGATCTTGCTAACAAATAAAATCTCAAGTAAATTATTTGCATTAAAAATAGGATATGAATTGTCAAATTCTACTTCATGATCCCATTCATGATCACATACATGATAGATCATGCTAGCAAATAGGGCTTCTAGGTACATGGCAAGATCAAAGTAGATAATGTTATTTTCAGTTTTTGCAATTTCTTTTCTTTCTTTTCATTTGATTTTTTTCTGAAATTACAAGTCATGTTCTATTTTCAAGACTTTGGCAAATTGTCAAATAAACATGTACAAAAAAAGATTACAAAATCCTATATGGATACTAAGATCTTACCTACACTAATTGAGATCCAAGCCATGGATTTTCTAAGCACTTTCCTTTGTATTTCCATCACATAATATAGATTTTTATGGTACTATATTTTCAGATTTTAAACATACTTAGAAGGCAAGTAGGTATTTAAAATATATTCATGTAAAATCATATTTGACATGTGAAGAATGGGGTTTGAAAACTCAGGAAAATCTGAATACATATGGTACATAAATAATCACCATATCTTGTAAGAACCAAGGAATAGATTTGTAGAAAGATTTATTGTGCAAAGAACTTTTAATGTGATATTTCTTGAAGGCCAATGAGAGGTATTTAGTATAGGGTATAGGATATTTTTAGGGGGTGTATAGGCTGATATACCATGTGAATGTATGAGAGGATGTGAGGATTTTGAGAGAGAAAATCATTTTAAATGTGATCTTTTATTTGACAAAGGAAAAGCTGATTTGCTGTTTTCAAATCAAGCATTAAATACACCAATATTTTAACCATTTCTCACCCCTATATAAAGACTACCCAGGCACTCATCTCACATAACACAAACACACCGCAAGTTCAAGGTTTTAGCAAAGGGAAAGCAAGGGTTTTAAGCATTTAGAAGTGAGTAAGCTTGCATTATATTTTCTGTTTTTAAATTACTGCAGTTTTAGTTGGTTGAACCATGAAGTAATCTTGAATTTCTTTCATGATCTTGTAAAAGTAAATCATCATGTATTGTTTGCTGTGTGATATGAAGTAGAAAACCTTGATTTGTTAATAAAACCTTAAGTGTCAAATAAAAGAGAAGTGTATTAGCTGTTTTGGGTTCAGAAGTGAGTTAACCTGCACTTAAATTTCTGTTTTGAATTACTGTAGTTGCTGTTGTTTGGGAAATGAAGTGATCTTGGATTCTTTTGTGATCTTGTACATGTAACCTATCATGTATTGTTTGCTGTTAGACATGAAATAAGGAACCATTGATTTGTTTGTGAGGATAAAACCCTTAAGTATCATCTGTTGGAAGAAAGTGCAATTCCTATTGGTTTTGACAAGACCCTGTTAAGTGGTTGTAAAACTTGACAAGTCTAAGTAGGTTAGTAGAACTAGATAAAGTAATTTAAAATGAGGTGCCTCACTTATTTTTAAACTGTACTATAATCATATAAGTATTTAAAAAGACACAAACTTGGCCAAAACACTTATTGTTGTATTACAGACAAAACAGAGTAAAGCTCTCTGTTTCAATTTCTCAAAAAGGATTTTCAAACCACTTAAAAATCAATTTTGATTTCATGATCCTAATAAGGTGACCAAATGGTGAATTTTAAAATAAAAATTAGGATTTTTAAGTATGTGTCTCAAGAGAAATCAAGTGATGGCCGAAAGTTCAACTTTGGTGAACTTCCAGCGCATCGCTTGATGGGAGGGGATGGCGCTTGGCCTGGAGGAGCATGGAAGAGGGTAGATCATAGGAAAAATGTAAATTTAATTTTTAAATGAATAAGTTTTGTAAATTAAAAGAAATTATGTTTTAAAACTGTTTTTGGGTTCGTTGGTTCATGGCCGAACTGCTCGATCTAGGGGGGATTAGAACGGTGCGGTACGGGGGGGATCAAGGCGTCGGGGTCATGTGTTGCGGTGGCCAGGAGGTATTGATGTCCGGTGGCCGAGGGGAGGAGGTGAAGCGGTTTCTTTTATGATGGATTCTTTTCCGGAAAGGGAGGAGCACGGCCAATTTTAGTTTCAGGTCGACGGAGGATCATCTGAGGGTGGTGTCATGTCCAGGGATCGGAAAGAGGTGTGTGGCGACGGTCGGTGGAGTCTAGCGTGGTCCCACGTGGCTGTGCACGTGCATAGCTAAGATAGAAAGACGGAGGGAAGAAGAAGAAGGAGTGGTACTCTTGAGCGCATGGGATTTTGAGGTGATCAAAGGAAAATTGCTGAGTGCCAAGGCTTGGTACTTTGGCAAGTACCCGACCAAGTGATACATGGCAAAATCATGTGATCCGGGCTCGGTTTCGTGTGCGCGCGTTAGAATTTCTGAAAAATGGGTACTTTGCAATATTAATACTTTGTTGTTTTAGTTTTAAAACAACAGTTTTTTTGAACATGTTTTAAATGTAAACTATTTTTTAAATTTAACAATGGATTAAATAAAATAGAGAAATAAATATTTAAATAAAAATATAATCTTTATTTAATTAAGTAAAAGGAAAAGTGAATCAGGATCTGAAATCCAGTCTTCGTCAAAAACAGAAATTAAAACACTGATGTTAAATTTAAATAAAATTATAGATTTTATTTATAATTAGAAAAAAAATGATTTTTCTAAGGAGATAGCCAAAAGTCGAAAGAAGTCAATCAAGTGGAAATGATCGAGTTGTTTGTGACGGACGACGAGAAGGAAACACAAAAGCTGTTATTTTAGAAAAATTATAAATTTTATTTTATAATTTAAATTAGAATATATTTTATGATGGGATATTTAAAATTATTAAATTCAAAACAAGGTAGGGGAAAAAAAACTGTATGTAACACATACGGTAGAATTTGTCAGTTTTATCTGATATCTACAATATCGAATATAAGAACTAATCATGAACAGTTCTGAATTTTTTAAAACAAGAACTGTAGATAATGGTGTAATCGTGTTTAAACGGAATAAATAAAAAGAAGGAATTTTATCAGTGTAGAAAGGAAATAAGTAGATCAAGAATGAGGATCAAAAGGAGAAAGTTGACGAGAAAAATATCAAGTATAAAACTGTAAAATAAATGATTAAATTATAATTTAAATCATTTATGTGTGATCAGATTAAGTAATAATGATAAGAAATATTTTTTTAAGGAAAAACAGAGTAAGAATTCATTTTCAGAAGTGACGGACAAGGTGGAAAGAAAAACCCGTGCAGCGCGCACACTAAAATTGTCCAATTCTAAGATATGATCGAAATGCTAGATATAAGCAAGATGATCGTATACTGTTTGATTTGACTATATATGTAATTGATTTTAATCATGCTATATAAATAATTTAAAATGAAAAATGTTCGTAATCATTACAAAGAGGCCGGATAAATTTTCCACTTTGATTTGATTAGACGCCGCACGTCGGAGATGTTCAAACTGAAGACGATGATTATAAACAATATTTTCGGTCTGTTCAGTCCCAGAACAAACCTGAATGGACGAGTGTTTGACAACGTATATCAGTCAGATTCTGCACATCGAATTTACGTAAGTATATTACGTTGGTGGCGGAGAAATTCGTTTCTCTTAGCTTGATTGCCCGTGATATATTTGGGAAATCGAATGAGTATTTCTGACGCGTAGGACGATGTGGCATTCGAAGAAAATGAACCAGTGATGATGAAACGTAAGTCTAGCCTCAAGCCTCACACCTAGGAAATGACAAAAATCGGGCTGGCAGCATGGCTATGTGGGTCGCTCCCATTAGGGTGTAGTATCACCTATTAGAGAAATTCCTTTTGTTTCTTAATCTATCGATTCTACCCATTCGGAGATGGTTGTCGTACACAACCATCGGTGATATACAGTCGATACACTCAAGAGAAATGAGTGGTCGGTCATGTGACGGCCGGGTTGCAAGATGTTCTTGTTGAACCCAGGTGTATTTGCCTCTAGAGATACATCAACGGAAGGTGGTCCCATACCTTGTCAGAGTTGGAAATCCAATTTCCCTAAGTACCAAGTGGTTTTTCTTTGTATACTATATCGGAAAATGTGAGATGCAAGCATTTTCCTAGATTCTAAATTATTTGTGAAACACCTAGACATTATGATAATATCTGGTTTTAAAGTATACAAGGTGTTTTGATCACATAAGGTAAAAACCCATTCCGTATTCAAAGCATGGTCTTATGAGATGTTTTTTATTTCTTTAAACTGTTTTAAACTGTTTACTCATACCTGTCCCCTGACTGACCCGGAGTTTATTTTTTCTGTTTTTTCCTTAAACTATTGGGTATTCATAACACTTGTTATGAATAGACCAGTGAATAAGGATGTAGAAAACTCGTGAAGCTGAATGAAGATTATCAGTGTGCTGGCCTATCTACCTTACCTACTGTATAATTATAAGTCTGCAAGTTAGTAGTGAATGTTATGTATTATTACTGATGTACTATGAATGGTCTGTATCACTCAACCTATGTTGCTCTGATGTAATATATTCCGTTGTGTATTATTATAAAGTATTATCTTTTGTGAAAAATTCCGCTTTGAGATTCTGATGTTTCTGTGTTTTATCTTCTATCTATTCTCATTTCTTATTAACTACACAACCTATGTTTCTGTATCACTCAACCTATGTTTCTGTGAAATCTTTATTTTGAAAAAGGTGAAATCTTTATTTTGAAAAAGGCGAAATCTTTAGTTTGAAAAAGGCGAAATCTTTATTTTGAAAAAGGCGAAATCTTTATTTTGAAAAAGGCGAAATCTTTATTTTGAAAAAGGCGAAATCTTTTATATTTGAAAAGCATAGTAAAAATATAATCTTTTATATTTGAAAAGCATAGTAAGAATGTAATCTTTTTTATATATAAAGGCGTTGTAAATTATAACCTTTGCTTTAAAAAAAATAGGAATATAAATATGTTCATTTTATATGTGTAGCGAACACGGACAACGCCAATAACAAAAGGAAGCACGAAGAAGATTTATAACGAAGAAGAGTCGAGATGTTTGGATAGCTTTCGGTGAGAACTTCTCACCTTTCAATTTAATTTTCTAGTTATATTTATATACTAGGATGCAGACGGTGCTTAGTAGCACCCGACACCCGTCATCCACAGACCATGGATGGCTTGTTTGTTAAATTGTTTGGTTGAGTAGTTAGTTAGAATATTTGATTGAATGGAAATTGTTTGGTGAAATGAAATTGATTTGATTGATGTGTGAATGGCGTGGGCCTTCACTAGACCGGGGATAAGGCTAGGCCTCGTCCCATTTCTAGTATCGTGCCGTTATGCCGCCGAAATTTTCTAAAATAAGTTAGAAAAATAAAGATATCATTTTATTGAATAAATGAATTGAATAGAAATTCATAGGTTGAAATAAAATGTTTTATCGTTAAAAATATAATTTTTAACGGGAATGTGAATAAATAAAATATTCATTTACAAACCGAACGATTTGTTTATGTACACCTATTTGAAGGACATTGATTGGGTCGATAAATTTTACACATCGCCCAACTGCACAACTAAAATCTGTGTTTGATTGTTTGAAAACCCCACACGGGTGTTAGGATGAAATATGAATTTCACTCATCCTGATTGATTAAATATGTCGATCGATTGATTGACTGGCTGTTACAAGCGTTAGATACCAATATTTGATGCTTATACAGTGTAGTGCACTTTGGTTGATGGTTGATTATTTTTCAATGCTATTATACATGTGTTGTATGAAAATCCATATAATTAACCTTATATGGTGATTGAATGGGCCTCATTCCAATTTAGAAAATAAAGAATAATATAAAATAAAAGTTCATGTGTTGACTATACTCATCCGTTGAGATTAGTCATGTGTTGAACGAAATATTTTAATAATAAAGTTTACATCTTTATCAATATAAAATAAAGGTTCATGTGTTGACAGTTTCATCCATTAAGATTGGTCATGTGTTGAACGAAATATTTTAATAATAAAGTTTACATCTTTATAATATAAAATAAAGGTTCATGTGTTGACAGTTTCATCCATTGAGATTGGTCATGTGTTGAACGAAATATTTTGATAAAAACAACTATTTTGAAAAAAAAAAATTTGAAATAGAATATTTGAAAATAGAAATTTATGAAGCCGTGTTGATTAGATTGACGCCATTTTGACGTGAACGATATTTATATCGATTTTATTCATTTCGAAATAAATTGAATTGAAAACGATTTCGAAATGAATTGAATATATAACGATTTCGAAATGAATTGAATATATAACGATTTCGAAATGAATTGAATATATAACGATTTCGAAATGAATTGAATATATAACGATTTCGAAATGAATTGAATATATAACGATTTCGAAATGAATTGAATTGAAAACGATTTCGAAATGAATTGAATTGAAAACGATTTCGAAATGAATTGAATTGAAAACGATTTCGAAATGAATTGAAAACGATTTCGAAATGAATTGAAAGTGAATTGAAATGAATTCAAATTGAATAGAAATTTGAATTGAATAGAAGTGAATTTTAAAACGAATTTATAAAGAAGAATTCAATTTTGATTTGAATTGAAAAGGAAAATGAAATTGCTTTTGAAACGAATTTAAAACTATTTATATAATTCGTTTTAAATAGAAATCGACAAAATATATTATATATATTATATATATAATATAATGGCCTGAATAGAACGCGCCGCGCCGCGGCAGTTCGTAAATTTCGACCATTCATTTCAAACGGACGTTACGGGAGATCCGACCGTCGGATTCTCCTAAAACCGGAACCGTTGGGTTCGTATCGAAAAGAGCTTTCTAATAAATATTAGAAATTTGAAATCTAACGGTTGGATTTGGAATTATGTCCAAATCAAATTTGAAAAAGGTCGCTGTAAGTGCAGTTCGATGGCCGTTGATGGAAATCGACTGTACAGGCCTTGATAAAATTATTAAAAATAGTAATAATTTGTGTAAAATCATAAGAAATGATTTGTGAAGATTTGGGATGAAAAACTCCATATTTGAAAAGATAAAAATAAATTTTTATCGAAATGAACTAGATTTGAACTAGAAATATAATTCTATTTATTTGTAAATAAATAAATTGAATTTGAAAAGGGTTTTAAAAATAACCATAATTTCCAATGATTGCATTGGAGTGGATTTGAATCGAAATTGTCTTCAGAATATTTCGATGTTGGAATTCGTAATTATGCAGATGTGGTAATGGAAATTTGAAAGATATATACCTATATCGTTATTTCCAATACGACATTTGTTAATCGCAGAATTTGATATTGAATATAAGCCGGGTGTAAAGACCCGCAACTTCCCCGTAAAGGAAAGCGTCGGATAGTTCGAGAACAAGCCACAACAGAACGCATACAGAAGAACATTTCATTGTATATTACAACAATGCATCAGATTACAAGAATATACAAAGTATAAACGAATATTACACAGAAATATCAGAGATTTAAATTACATTTAAATACATAGCAGCGGAAAATATTACAATACACAACTAGAAGTAGATATGCGGATACAAAGCTTTCCGGATATCGTTCCAGCTGTGAACCAGGATCCTGTGAATATAAATCTGCAAAACCAAAACTACTAGCTGCCCGTGTCAAAATAGGGGCACCCAGAGTTTAGGTTAAAACAATAAACTCCAGGTCAGTCATGGGACTGGTGTGAGAACTAAAACAGTTATTATTCTTTATTTTAAAAGTTAGGTAAATCAAGGGACCACGCCGTATAACACGGAACGGGTTTCCTCCCAAGAATACCAGTGCATAAAACAAACAGCGCAATGCTAAATAAAGAAAAATGAAGCTGTTATAAGACCCAGGTCCTATCACACAATGCAACGCAAGCCGGGGGATAGGGTTTTCCCTTATAACAGCCAAAGAATGCTTGATACGTTTGAAACAAATCATTTGATACTATAATAAGTGCATAGTGTATAAAACAACTTCAAATCATAAGTATCAATCATAGGCGGCATGAGCGTCCCATGCCACTATGTCGCCATATATAGGTTTACAAATAAAACCGCAAATGTCACGTATTTGGAAATTGGATTTCCGTCTATGAACCGAGGCAAAAGATAGTCCTCAACCGATTTGAGACGCTCTAGCCCGCCCCTCAGGATCAGAACGCATCAACCCTTTAGATCGTCAGGGCCGGTCCACCGATGTGGATTATTATGCCTGAACACTACGTTTCCCCACCCTATGGGGTGTAAGTCTGGTCCGTCAGCCGACCAGAATGCATCGGCCGAAACCGATATAACCGAAGCGCCTCGCAACATCAACAACCACATAAGTCAAACTCGTCAGGGCGTGTAAAACCACTGACGCCACTTCTAGCTAGAAAGAAACGCAAGTCCTCCCTGATGTCCTCTCCCGTTTTTGGTTCATACCGGGTGTGAAACTCGCGAAGCAAACGTTACACAAAGCTACGCCACAAAGGCCGTGCTTTGATCATCAACCACAAGACTTTGCTTTTCAACAGAAGCCTTGATCATTTGCATCTTAGCATGCCACACAGGCAAGCCATCCTATGCAACCGATATCAGTCACACAGAATGAAATCCGATGTCAGACACACAGTCCATTTACAAGTCCGTTCTGGGTCTGAACGAAACCGGAGGCACCTAGTACCCCGCATATCCATCGATCTCCAAGTACGTCTGGACGATCACTAACTGTTTCCATCTTCTTGGGTGTACAGCCCAATCAAGATCATCAGTTATCACCCAAACGACGTGAAGACCTCCGGTCTTCGACCACCGTCTTCATCTTCGACTTATCGTCGTATCAGTTATTCAGAATGGGATAAACCCTGTCTTTCCGAATAACTCGCGTATATATTATAAAAGTGTTACACAAACACAACATACGCCTCATTCCAATTCATTAGTCACTAACCGTAAATTAATCAAGAGAATAATTCCCCAAATATTAACCCCGAAGGCCGAAACCAACATCAGATCAATATCCAGAAAACCATTCTGCTTGGCTAACCGACAGTTAGTTTCTAAATTTCACGTTCAAATCTAATTAAAGATTTAACTATCGCCTGGAGCAAAACTGGTGATACTCCATTCTCGATCTTTTCAATCTAATTAAAGATTCATTAAAACTCCACTTAGTTTTAATCATTATCTGGGTTAAAGAATCAGTGTCATTTAAAAACACGATTCACGATAAACCCAAAATCACATTCCATTAATTATCGGGTTAAAGAACAAGTGTTATTTAAAACACTGTTCACGATAAACCCAAAAATCAATACCAATTCAATTCCAATTAAATATCATTTAATTGGTACACTTCATTAAATCTAAATAAAAAGATTTAATCTTTTCTCAACTGGGTTCAAGAACAGTGTTAGTGAAGACACCATTCACGACAAACCCAAATCACATTCCATTAATTATCGGGTTAAAGAACAAGTGTTATTTAAAACACTGTTCACGATAAACCCAAAAATCAATACCAATTCAATTCCAATTAAATATCATTTAATTGGTACACTTCATTAAATCTAAATAAAAAGATTTAATCTTTTCTCAACTGGGTTCAAGAACAGTGTTAGTGAAGACACCATTCACGACAAACCCAAATCACATTCGATATTCAATACAAGGCTCTGAATAGAAAATATATCGGCTTATATTCAATATCGAATTCTACGACTAACAAATGTCGTATTGGAAATAACGATACAAATATATATCTTTCAAATTTCCATAACAACACCTGTAATATCACGAATTCCAACATCGAAATATTCCGAAGACAATTTCGATTCAAATCCACTCCAATGCAATCATTGGAAATTTTGGTTATTTTCAAAACCATTTCAAATTCAATTTATTTATTTAAAAATAAATAGAATTATAATTCTAGTTCAAAACTAGTTCATTTCGATAAAAATCTATTTTTATCTTTTCAAATATGGAGTTTTTCATCCCAAACTTTCACAAATCATCTCTTATGATTTTACACAAATTATTACTATTTTTTATAATTTTATCAAGGCCCGTACAGTCGATTTCCATCAACGGCCATCGAACTGCACTTACAGCGACCTTTTTCGAATTTGATTTGGACGTATCTCCAAATCCAACCGTTAGATTTCAAATTTCTAACATTCATTAGAAAGCTCTTTTCGATACGAACCCAACGGTTCCGGTTTTAGGAGAATCCGACGGTCGGATCTCCCGCAATGTCCGTTTGAAATAAATGGTCGAAATTCACGAACTGCCGCGGCGCGGCGCGTTCTATTCAGGCCATTATATTATATATATATATAATATATATAATATATACTTCGTCGATTTCTATTTAAAACGAATTATATAAATAGTTTTAAATTCGTTTCAAAAGCAATTTCAACTTCCTTTTCAATTCAAATCAAAATTGAATTCTTCTTTATAAATTCGTTTTAAATTCATTTCTATTCAATTCAAATTTCAATTCAATTTGAATTCATTTCAATTCGTTTTCAATTCAATTCATTTCGAAATCGTTTTCAATTCAATCCATTTCGAAATCGTTTTCAATTCAATTCATTTCGAAATCGTTTTCAATTCAAGTCATTTCGAAATCGTTTTCAATTCAATTTGAATTCGTTTTCAATTCATTTCATTTCGAAATCGTTTTCAATTCAATTTGAATTCGTTTTCAATTCATTTCATTTCGAAATCGTTTTCAATTCAATTTGAATTCGTTTTCAATTCATTTCATTTCGAAATCGTTTTCAATTCAATTCATTTCGAAATCGTTTTCAATTCAATTCATTTCGAAATCGTTTTCAATTCAATTCATTTCGAAATCGTTTTCAATTCAATTCATTTCGAAATCGTTTTCAATTCAATTCATTTCGAAATCGTTTTCAATTCAATTCATTTCGAAATCGTTTTCAATTCAATTCATTTCGAAATCGTTTTCAATTCAATTCATTTCGAAATCGTTTTCAATTCAATCCAAAATATTCGATTTCGAAATCACTTTTCAATATTCATTTTTAAGATGAATAAAATCGATATAAATATCGTTCACGTCAAAATGGCGTCAATCTAATCAGCACGGCTTCATAAATTTCTATTTTCAAATATTCTATTTCAAATATTTCTTTTTCAAAATAGTTGTTATTATCAAAATATTTCGTTCAACACATGACCAATCTCAATGAATGAGTACTGTCAACACATGAACTTTTATTTTATAATATTCTTTATTTTTCAAATTGAAATGAGGCCCAATCAATTACCATATAAAGTTAATTATATGGATTTTCATACAACACATGTATATAATTACATTGAAAAATAATCAACCATCAACCAAAGTGCACTACACTGTATAAGCATCAAATATAGATATTCAACGCTTATAACAGCCTGTCAATCAATCGATCGACACGTTTAATCAATCAGGATGAGTGAACTTCAAGTTTCATCCCAACACCCGTGTGGGGTTTCAAACAATCAAACCAATATTTTATTCGTGCAGTTGGGTGATGTGTAAAATTTATCGTCCCAATCAATGTCATTCAAATAAGTGTTCATAAAAAACCGTCTGGTTTGTAAATGAATATTTATTTATTCACATTCACGTTAAAAATTATATTTTTAACGATAAAACATTTTATTCCAACATATGAATTTCTATTCAATTCATTTATTCAATAAAAATGATATTTTTATTTTTCTAACATATTTTAGAAAATTTCGGCGGCATAACGGCACGATACTAGAAACGGGACAAGGCCTAGCCTTATCCCCGGTCTAGTGAAGGCCCACGCCATTCACACATCAATCAATCCATTCATTTCACCAAACAATTCAATTCATTTCATTATGCAAACCACAAAATTTGGAGTAAGGATCTAACCTAGCCTTACTCCTTCGCCTTATAACGGCGCACGTCTAATCCTAACCAATTTATCGATTCGATTTTTCACACCACAAACCACATTCAAACTAATATCGCAATCAATCACCAAACAGCCAAACAAACAAGTCCATGGTCTGTGGACGATTGTGTCGGGTGCTACTAAACACCGTCTGCATCCTAGTATATATATATAACTAGAAAATAAATTGAAGAGTGAGAAGTTCTCACTTTATAGCTATCCTAGCTCCACGGCTCTTCATTTGCAGAAGTCTTCGTCGTTTCGCCTTTTTGTCACCTTCGTTGCTGCTTTCACTACATACGTAAAAATCACATTTTTACTTCGCTATTCAATATATAAAAATCGAATTTTTAGTTCAAAGTTCAATATATAAAAATCGAATTTTTAGTTCAAAGTTCAATATATAAAAATCGAATTTTTAGTTCAAAGTTCAATATATAAAAATCGAATTTTTAGTTCAAAGTTCAATATATAAAAATCGAATTTTTATTTCAAAGTTCAATATATAAAAATCGAATTTTTAGTTCAAAGTTCAATATATAAAAATCGAATTTTTATTTCAAAGTTCAATATATAAAAATCGAATTTTTAGTTCAAAGTTCAATATATAAAAATCGAATTTTTAGTTCAAAGTTTAATATATAAAAATCGAATTTTTAGTTCAAAGTTCAATATATAAAAATCGAATTTTTATTTCAAAGTTCAATATATAAAAATCGAATTTTTAGTTCAAAGTTCAATATATAAAAATCGAATTTTTATTTCAAAGTTCAATATATAAAAATCGAATTTTTAGTTCAAAGTTCAATATATAAAAATCGAATTTTTATTTCAAAGTTCAATATATAAAAATCAAATTTTTAGTTCAAAGTTCAATATATAAAAATCGAATTTTTAGTTCAAAGTTCAATATATAAAAATCGAATTTTTAGTTCAAAGTTCAATATATAAAAATCGAATTTTTATTTCAAAGTTCAATATATAAAAATCGAATTTTTAGTTCAAAGTTCTATATATAAAAATCATATTTTTATTTCGACTTCCAATATATATATATAAAAAAAAATCTGATTTTTACTTCTAAAAATTCAAATCCTTTCCTTTTTAAAGTTTAAATCTTTTCACTTTCTAAAGCTCAAACTTTTTCCTTTTTAAAGTTTAAATCTTTTCTTTTCTAAAGCTCAAACCTTTTCCTTTTTAAAGTTTAAACCTTTTCTTTTTTAAAGTTTAAACCTTTTCTTTTTTAAAGTTTAAATCTTTTCTTTTCTAAAGCTCAAACCTTTTCCTTTTTAAAGTTTAAACCTTTTCTTTTTTAAAGTTTAAACCTTTTCTTTTTTAAAGTTAAAATCAGAATTCTTCTTAAAAAAAAATCAGATTTATAATCTTTTTTAAAAAAATCAGTTTTCATATAAAATAAAATAAAACAGTTTTCCTATTAAAATAAAATAAAACAGTTTTCATATTAAAATAAAATAAACAGTTTTCATAAAAAATAATATAAACAGTTTTCATATTAAAAAAAAATAAAACAGTTTTCATAAAAAATAAAATAAACAGTTTTCATATTAAAATAAAATAAAACAGTTTTCATTTTAAAATAAAATAAACAGTTTTCATAAAAAATAAAATAAATAGTTTAGGAACTTACAGGGGGGGTCAGTGGGCGCTGGATTCATCGCGGCGGTTGGAGGGTTCGGCGGAGGAGTCTGGTGGGTGGCGGACGGTGGCTCCAGGGGCTGCTCCGGCGACTAGGTTTTCGAATTGGGGGGGGGGGGTGTAGGTCTTCGAACGGAGGAGGGCGCAGGGGGGCTGTGGGGGTTCCCTAAGGCGGCGCGCTCGACGGTATAGGGGGGGTGAGATGGGCGGCGGCCTCCACGTCCGCTCCGTCGAAGTCTCCTTTTTTTTTTTTTCTTTCTTCATATCCGATTGAAAATGAGAGAGGGGGGGGGCCAGAGCGGGTTGTTACAATCTCCCCCACTTAAAACTTTTCGTCCCCGAAAAGGAACAAAGTCGAAAGTGGTTTGATTATTCAACTCTACGCTCGACCTGGCTTCTATTCTCCAACTCTTTAGTTTCTGAGAATTTTCTAAAATCTCAAAATTTTGGCTAACACCCTAAATTTTTGAAAAATTTCGCCATAACCTCCCCTGCACCGGGAGCATCGGGGAATTTCAAATAGCTTCCCCGGTCCTTCAGATCTCAAAAAGAAAAAGAAAAAGCCAAACGGCTAGCCAATAGGCTCACAAAATCATCATCACCCAAACAAAACAGGAAATTATGTAGTAAACATGTACCTATTTGTCGGGCAAACAAATTTTATTCTCTGCTCTAGCCTCTTTGCTATGACCTGCTCAATGTAAGTATATATACATGCAAGCTAATGCGACCAAATTTCAATACAATTCAATATTTGTTTCAAATAGGCTTAATGGTTCAAAATTATCAAACAAATAGGCAAACAACACAAACATCAATCAATTAGTGAATTAGAGTTTCAAATTCATAATTTTGATACATATACAAAAATCAGATTTTTGATGCCAAATCACAACAATAGGCCCTATCTAATTTTGGTTCTCACACCAGTCAATAGGAAATATATAGAAATCTCCCTTTCGTCACTCGAATATAAATACTGATAATGTGATCACAATTATCAGCATCATCCCCGGGCGACTAGAGTGTGATTCTATATCTATCCAGTATATTAAAATTTCAAACACACGTGGATCAGACGTATACGCAAAATCTTTATATACTGGACTGTCCAACTAAATATATATAGATAATCAAATACGAATAATTGTTTTAAATTTCAAAACAAAATTTGTTTTCATTTTATAAATATACTCTTCACACTCGTTCTAGGATACTACTGATCCTATCTCTAACGAGTCATTCTAATTGGATATTACTAATCCAATATCTGATGAATTCTTTCGTATGTTTCTAATGTGCCTTGTTCTCTAGCTTTGTAAACCAAAGCTCTGATACCACGTGTAAAATAGCCGACGAAATCCGGTAGGCTTTGCAACCATCCCTTCATCCCCCAAGCAGCAGGTAATACCCACCGTGGCTCCTACATGGTCCCCCAGTCCCTTGTTTTACGGCGACCCTCTCGAGTCTCGCGCCTATTGGCGAACCAACGCCCTCCCCGGCGCCATGTAGGGGTAAGAGTCTCCCGTTCGCCACCAAACCGCGAAGCGAGAACCCCCTATCATGTGTACCCGGCCTACTCAGGGCCAGCAACAAGAACTGGTGATACTCCATTCTCGATCTTTTCAATCTAATTAAAGATTCATTAAAAATCCACTTAGTTTTAATCATTATCTGGGTTAAAGAATCAGTGTCATTTAAAAACACGATTCACGATAAACCCAAAATCACATTCCATTAATTATCGGGTTAAAGAACAAGTGTTATTTAAAACACTGTTCACGATAAACCCAAAAATCAATACCAATTCAATTCCAATTAAATATCATTTAATTGGTACACTTCATTAAATCTAAATAAAAAGATTTAATCTTTTCTCAACTGGGTTCAAGAACAGTGTTAGTGAAGACACCATTCACGACAAACCCAAATCACATTCCATTAATTATCGGGTTAAAGAACAAGTGTTATTTAAAACACTATTCACGATAAACCCAAAAATCAATACCAATTCAATTCCAATTAAATATCATTTAATTGGTACACTTCATTAAATCTAAATAAAAAGATTTAATCTTTTCTCAACTGGGTTCAAGAACAGTGTTAGTGAAGACACCATTCACGACAAACCCAAATCACATTCGATATTCAATACAAGGCTCTGAATAGAAAATATATCGGCTTATATTCAATATCGAATTCTACGACTAACAAATGTCGTATTGGAAATAACGATACAAATATATATCTTTCAAATTTCCATAACAACACCTGTAATATCACGAATTCCAACATCGAAATATTCCGAAGACAATTTCGATTCAAATCCACTCCAATGCAATCATTGGAAATTTTGGTTATTTTCAAAACCATTTCAAATTCAATTTATTTATTTAAAAATAAATAGAATTATAATTCTAGTTCAAAACTAGTTCATTTCGATAAAAATCTATTTTTATCTTTTCAAATATGGAGTTTTTCATCCCAAACTTTCACAAATCATCTCTTATGATTTTACACAAATTATTACTATTTTTAATAATTTTATCAAGGCCCGTACAGTCGATTTCCATCAACGGCCATCGAACTGCACTTACAGCGACCTTTTTCGAATTTGATTTGGACGTATCTCCAAATCCAACCGTTAGATTTCAAATTTCTAACATTCATTAGAAAGCTCTTTTCGATACGAACCCAACGGTTCCGGTTTTAGGAGAATCCGACGGTCGGATCTCCCGCAATGTCCGTTTGAAATAAATGGTCGAAATTCACGAACTGCCGCGGCGCGGCGCATTCTATTCAGGCCATTATATTATATATATATAATATATATAATATATACTTCGTCGATTTCTATTTAAAACGAATTATATAAATAGTTTTAAATTCGTTTCAAAAGCAATTTCAACTTCCTTTTCAATTCAAATCAAAATTGAATTCTTCTTTATAAATTCGTTTCAAAATTCATTTCTATTCAATTCAAATTTCAATTCAATTTGAATTCATTTCAATTCGTTTTCAATTCAATTCATTTCGAAATCGTTTTCAATTCAATCCATTTCGAAATCGTTTTCAATTCAATTCATTTCGAAATCGTTTTCAATTCAATTCATTTCGAAATCGTTTTCAATTCAATTTGAATTCGTTTTCAATTCATTTCATTTCGAAATCGTTTTCAATTCAATTTGAATTCGTTTTCAATTCATTTCATTTCGAAATCGTTTTCAATTCAATTTGAATTCGTTTTCAATTCATTTCATTTCGAAATCGTTTTCAATTCAATTCATTTCGAAATCGTTTTCAATTCAATTCATTTCGAAATCGTTTTCAATTCAATTCATTTCGAAATCGTTTTCAATTCAATTCATTTCGAAATCGTTTTCAATTCAATTCATTTCGAAATCGTTTTCAATTCAATTCATTTCGAAATCGTTTTCAATTCAATTCATTTCGAAATCGTTTTCAATTCAATTCATTTCGAAATCGTTTTCAATTCAATCCAAAATATTCGATTTCGAAATCACTTTTCAATATTCATTTTTAAGATGAATAAAATCGATATAAATATCGTTCACGTCAAAATGGCGTCAATCTAATCAGCACGGCTTCATAAATTTCTATTTTCAAATATTCTATTTCAAATATTTCTTTTTCAAAATAGTTGTTATTATCAAAATATTTCGTTCAACACATGACCAATCTCAATGAATGAGTACTGTCAACACATGAACTTTTATTTTATAATATTCTTTATTTTTCAAATTGAAATGAGGCCCAATCAATTACCATATAAAGTTAATTATATGGATTTTCATACAACACATGTATATAATTACATTGAAAAATAATCAACCATCAACCAAAGTGCACTACACTGTATAAGCATCAAATATAGATATTCAACGCTTATAACAGCCTGTCAATCAATCGATCGACACGTTTAATCAATCAGGATGAGTGAACTTCAAGTTTCATCCCAACACCCGTGTGGGGTTTCAAACAATCAAACCAATATTTTATTCGTGCAGTTGGGTGATGTGTAAAATTTATCGTCCCAATCAATGTCATTCAAATAAGTGTTCATAAACAAACCGTCTGGTTTGTAAATGAATATTTATTTATTCACATTCACGTTAAAAATTATATTTTTAACGATAAAACATTTTATTCCAACATATGAATTTCTATTCAATTCATTTATTCAATAAAAATGATATTTTTATTTTTCTAACATATTTTAGAAAATTTCGGCGGCATAACGGCACGATACTAGAAACGGGACAAGGCCTAGCCTTATCCCCGGTCTAGTGAAGGCCCACGCCATTCACACATCAATCAATCCATTCATTTCACCAAACAATTCAATTCATTTCATTATGCAAACCACAAAATTTGGAGTAAGGATCTAACCTAGCCTTACTCCTTCGCCTTATAACGGCGCACGTCTAATCCTAACCAATTTATCGATTCGATTTTTCACACCACAAACCACATTCAAACCAATATCGCAATCAATCACCAAACAGCCAAACAAACAAGTCCATGGTCTGTGGACGATTGTGTCGGGTGCTACTAAACACCGTCTGCATCCTAGTATATATATATATAACTAGAAAATAAATTGAAGAGTGAGAAGTTCTCACTTTATAGCTATCCTAGCTCCACGGCTCTTCATTTGCAGAAGTCTTCGTCGTTTCGCCTTTTTGTCACCTTCGTTGCTGCTTTCACTACATACGTAAAAATCACATTTTTACTTCGCTATTCAATATATAAAAATCGAATTTTTAGTTCAAAGTTCAATATATAAAAATCGAATTTTTAGTTCAAAGTTCAATATATAAAAATCGAATTTTTAGTTCAAAGTTCAATATATAAAAATCGAATTTTTAGTTCAAAGTTCAATATATAAAAATCGAATTTTTAGTTCAAAGTTCAATATATAAAAATCGAATTTTTAGTTCAAAGTTCAATATATAAAAATCGAATTTTTAGTTCAAAGTTCAATATATAAAAATCGAATTTTTAGTTCAAAGTTCAATATATAAAAATCGAATTTTTATTTCAAAGTTCAATATATAAAAATCGAATTTTTAGTTCAAAGTTCAATATATAAAAATCGAATTTTTATTTCAAAGTTCAATATATAAAAATCGAATTTTTAGTTCAAAGTTCAATATATAAAAATCGAATTTTTATTTCAAAGTTCAATATATAAAAATCGAATTTTTAGTTCAAAGTTCAATATATAAAAATCGAATTTTTATTTCAAAGTTCAATATATAAAAATTGAATTTTTAGTTCAAAGTTCAATATATAAAAATCGAATTTTTAGTTCAAAGTTCAATATATAAAAATCGAATTTTTAGTTCAAAGTTCAATATATAAAAATCGAATTTTTATTTCAAAGTTCAATATATAAAAATCGAATTTTTAGTTCAAAGTTCTATATATAAAAATCATATTTTTATTTCGACTTCCAATATATATATATATAAAAAAAAATCTGATTTTTACTTCTAAAAATTCAAATCCTTTCCTTTTTAAAGTTTAAATCTTTTCACTTTCTAAAGCTCAAACTTTTTCCTTTTTAAAGTTTAAATCTTTTCTTTTCTAAAGCTCAAACCTTTTCCTTTTTAAAGTTTAAACCTTTTCTTTTTTAAAGTTTAAACCTTTTCTTTTTTAAAGTTTAAATCTTTTCTTTTCTAAAGCTCAAACCTTTTCCTTTTTAAAGTTTAAACCTTTTCTTTTTTAAAGTTTAAACCTTTTCTTTTTTAAAGTTAAAATCAGAATTCTTCTTAAAAAAAATCAGATTTATAATCTTTTTTAAAAAAATCAGTTTTCATATAAAATAAAATAAAACAGTTTTCCTATTAAAATAAAATAAAACAGTTTTCATATTAAAATAAAATAAACAGTTTTCATAAAAAATAAAATAAACAGTTTTCATATTAAAATAAAATAAAACAGTTTTCATAAAAAATAAAATAAACAGTTTTCATATTAAAATAAAATAAAACAGTTTTCATATTAAAATAAAATAAACAGTTTTCATAAAAAATAAAATAAATAGTTTAGGAACTTACAGGGGGGGTCAGTGGGCGCTGGATTCATCGCGGCGGTTGGAGGGTTCGACGGAGGAGTCTGGTGGGTGGCGGACGGTGGCTCCAGGGGCTGCTCCGGCGACTAGGTTTTCGAATTGGGGGGGGGGTGTAGATCTTCGAACGGAGGAGGGCGCAGGGGGGCTGTGGGGGTCCCCTAAGGCGGCGCGCTCGACGGTGTAGGGGGGGTGAGATGGGCGGCGGCCTCCACGTCCGCTCCGTCGAAGTCTCCTTTTTTTTCTTTTTTTTCTTTCTTCATATCCGATTGAAAATGAGAGAGGGGGGGGCCAGAGCGGGTTGTTACACCGGGATATTTTCTATTCAGAGCCTTGTATTGAATATCAAATGTGATTTGGGTTTGTCGTGAATGGTGTCTTCACTAACACTGTTCTTGAACCCAGCTGAGAAAAGATTAAATCTTTTTATTTAGATTTAATGAAGTGTACCAATTAAATAATATTTAATTGGAATTGAATTGATATTGATTTTTGGGTTTATCGTGAACAGTGTTTTAAATAACACTCGTTCTTTAACCCGATAATTAATGGAATGTGATTTTGGGTTTATCGTGAACCGTGTTTTAAATGACACTGATTCTTTAACCCAGTTAACGATTAAAACTAAGTGGAGTTTTAATGAATCTTTAATTAGATTGAAAAGATCGAAAATGGAGTACCACCAGTTTTGCTCCAGGCGATAGTTAAATCTTTAATTAGATTTGAACGTGAAGTGGTAATTGAATTTACCGATAACACCGTGGTGTTAGATATGAAGTATCACCAGTTTTACTTCATGGGATGAATAGGTTGGGATTGGTAAATTAAAACTAATGATTACTTCGGTAAGGTTCGTTAATCCCGACTAGTTGAATCGAAATTCAAAAGATGATTAAAGAATAAATTCAAGGAATTTATCTTGGATAAAATTAATGGGAACCTTTCCCTATGAATGTGAAATTTAGAAACTAACTGTCGGTTAGCCAAGCAGAATGGTTTTCTGGATATTGATCTGATGTTGGTTTCGGCCTTCGGGGTTAATATTTGGGGAATTATTCTCTTGATTAATTTACGGTTAGTGACTAATGGATTGGAATGAGGCGTATGTTGTGTTTGTGTAACACTTATTTAAAATATACGCGAGTTATTCGGAAAGACCGGGTTTATCCCATTCTGAATAACTGATACGACGATAAGTCGAAGATGAAGACGATGGTCGAAGACCGGAAGTCTTCACGTCGTTTGGGTGATTACTGATGATCTTGATTGGGCTGTACACCCAAGAAGATGGAAACAGTTGGGGATCGTCCAGACGTGCTTGGAGATCGATGGATATGCGGGGTACTAGGTGCCTCCGGTTTCGTTCAGACCCAGAACGGACTTGTAAGTGGACTGTGTGCCTGACATTGGATTTTAGTCCATGTGATTGATCTCTATTAAATATATATCTGCTTGGCGGCGGAGACTTTATTCTCTTGCTTAACGCCCTTCTCTGAGACGTACGAGCTCAGGGGTTATATATTGATGGATATCAAACGCATGGAGTGAATTGCCTGTGTGGCATGCCTAAGTGGCAATTGATCGAGGCTTCTGTTGAAAAGCAAAGTCTTGTGGTGACGATCAAAGCACGGCCTTTGTGGCGTAGCTTTGTGTAACGTTTACTTCGCGAGTTTCACACCCGGTATGAACCAAAAACGGGAGACGGACCTCAGGGAGGGCATGCGTTTCCTTCTAGCTAAAAAGTGGCGTCAGTGGTTTTACACGCCCTGACGAGTTTGACTTATGTGGTTGTTGCTGTTGCGAGGCGCCTCGGATTGATCGGTCGTTCTCGAACCGATGGAGTCATTTAGTTGGCTCACCTACGCCCCATAGGGCGGGGAAACGCATGTTCAGGGTTTAAGTTTAATCCACATCGGTGGACTGGCCCTGACGATCCAAGGGCCCACCTGAGTCTGGGTCCTGTGGCTCGGGCTAGAGAGTCACGAATCGGTTGAGGACTATCTTTTGCCTCGGTTCATAGATGGAAATCCAATTTCCAAATACGTGACTTTGCGGTTTTATTTGTAAACCTATATATGGCGACATGATATATGGTACCCATGCCGCCTATGATGGATACTTATGATTTGAAGTTGTTTTATACACTATGCACTTATAATAGTATCAAATGATTTGTTTTAAACGTATCAAGCATTCTTTGGCTGTTATAAGGGAAAACCCTATCCCCCGGCTTGCGTTGCATTGTGTGATAGGACCTGAGTCTTATAACAGCTTCATTTTTCTTTATTTAGCATTGTGTTGTTTGTTTTATGCACTGGTATTCTTGGGAGGAAACCCGTTCCGTGTTATACGGCGTGGTCCCTTGATTTACCTAGCTTTAAAAATAAAGATTAACCGTTTTAGTTCTCACACCAGTCCCATGACTGACCTGGAGTTTATTGTTTTAACCTAAACTCTGGGTGCCCTTATTTTCGACACGGGCAGCTAGTAGTTTTGGTTTTGCAGATTTATATTCACAGGATCCTGGTTTACAGCTGGAACGATATCCGGAAAGCTTTGTATCCGTATATCTCCTTCTAGTTGTGTATTGTATTATTTTCCACTGCTATGTATTTAAATGTAATTTAAATCTCTGATATTTCTGTGTAATATTCGTTTATACTCTGTATATTCTTGTAATCTGATGCATTGTTGTAATATACAATGAAATGTTCTTCTGTATGCGTTCTGTTGTGGCTTGTTCTCGAACTATCCGACGCTTTCCTTTACGGGGAAGTTACGGGTTTTCACACTAAGAGAAACGAATTTCTCCGCCACCAACGTAATATACTTACATAAATTCAATGTGTATAATCTGACTGATATAGGTTGTCAGACACTCGTCCATTCAGGTTTGTTCTAGGACTGAACAGACCGAAAATATTGTTTATAATCATCGTCTTCAGTTTGAACATCTCTAACGTGCGGCGCCTAATCAAATCAAAGTGGAAAATTTATCCGGCCTCTTTGAAATGATTACGAACATTTTTCATTTTAAATTATTAATCTAGCATGATTAAAATCAATTACATATATATTCAAATCAAACAGTGTACGATCATCTTGCTTATATCTAGCATTTCGATCATATCTTAGAATTGGACAATTTTAGTGTGCGCGCTGCACAGGTTTTTCTTTCCACCTTGTCCGTCACTTTTGAAAATGAATTCTTACTCTGTTTTTCCTTAGAAAAATATTTCTTATCATTATTACTTAATTTGATCACCCATAAATGATTTAAATTATAATTTAATCATTTATTTTACACTTTTATACTTGATATTTTTCTCGTCAACTTTCCCCTTTTGATCCTCATTCTTGACATACTTATTTCCTTTCTATACTGATAAAATTCCTTCTTTTTATTTATTCCGCTTAAACACGATTACACCATTATCTACAGTTCTTGTTTTAAAAAGTTCAGAACTGTTCATGATTAGTTCTTATATTCGATATTGTAGATATCAGATAAAACCGACAAATTCTACCGTATGTGTTACATACAGTTTTTTTTCCTCTACCTTGTTTTGAATTTAATAAATTTAAATATCCCATCATAAAATAGATTCTAATTTAAATTATAAAATAAATTTTATAATTTTTCTAAAATAACAGCTTTTGTGTTTCCTTCTCGTCGTCCGTCACAAACAACTCGATCATTTCCACTTGATCGACATCTTTCGACTTTTGGCTATTTCCTTAGAAAAATCATTTTTTTCTAATTATAAATAAAATCTATAATTTTATTTAAATTTTACTTCAGTGTTTTAATTTCAGTTTTTTATGAAGACTGGATTTCAGATCCTGATTCACTTTTCCTTTTACTTAATTAAATAAAGATTATATTTTTATTTAAATATTTATTTCTCTATTTTATTTAATCCATTGTTAAATTTAAAAACTAGTTTACATTTAAAACATGTTCAAAAAAACTGTTGTTTTAAAACTAAAACAACAAAGTATTAATATTGCAAAGTACCCGGTTTCAGAAATTCTAGCGCACGCACACGAAACCGATCCCGGATCACATGATTTTGCCATGTATCACTTGGTCGGGTACTTGCCAAAGTACCAAGCCTTGGCACTCAGCAATTTTCCTTTGATCACCTCAAAATCCCATGCGCTCAAGAGTACCACTCCTTCTTCTTCTTCCCTCCTTCTTTCTGTCCTAGCTGTGCACGTGCACAGCCACGTGGGACCACGCCAGACTCCACCGATCGTCGCCACACACCTCTCTCCGATCCCTGGATGCGCCACCACCCTCAGATGATCCTCCGTCGACCAGAAACTAAAATTGGCCGTGCTCCTCCCTTTCCAGAAAAGAACCCATAATCAAAGAAACCGTTCCACCTCCTCCCCTCGGCCACCGGACACAAACACCTCCTGGCCACCGCAACACAAGACCCCGACGCCTTGATCCCCCCCCCCCATACCGCACCGTTCTAATCCCCCCTAGATTGAGCAGTTCGGCCATGAACCAACGAACCCAAAAACAGTTTTAAAACCTAATTTATTTTAATTTACAAAACTTATTCATTTAAAAATTAAATTTACATTTTTCCTTTGATCTACCCTCTTCCATGCTCCTCCAGGCCAAGCGCCATCCCCTCCCATCAAGCGATGCGCCGGAAGTTCACCAAAGTTGTACTTTCGGCCATCACTCGATTTCTATTGAGACACATACTTTAAAATCCTATTATTTTTTTTAAAATTAACCATTTGGTCACCTTATAAGGATCATGAAATCAAAATTGGTTTTTAAGTGGTTTGAAAATCCTTTTTGAGAAATTGAAACATAGAGCTTTACTGTGTTTTGTATGTAATATAACAGTAAGTGTTTTGGCCAAGTTTGTGTCTTTTGAAATACTTATATGATTATACTACAGTTTAAAAATAAGTGAGGCACCTCATTTTAAATTCCTTTATCTAGTTCTACTGACCTACTTAGACTTGTCAAGCTTTACAACCACTTAACAGGGTCTGGTCAAAACCAACAGGAATTGCACTTTCTTCCAACAGATGATACTTAAGGGTTTTATCCTCACAAACAAATCAATGGTTCCTTATTTCATGTCTAACAGCAAACAATACATGATAGGTTACATGTACAAGATCACAAAAGAATCCAAGATCACTTCATTTCCCAAACAACAACAACTACAGTAATTCAAAACAGAAATTTAAGTGCAGATTTATTCACTTCTGAACCCAAAACAGCTATACAGTTCTCTTTTATATGACACTTAAGATTTTATTTAACAAATCAAGGTTTTCTACTTCATATCACACAGCAAACAATACATGATGATTTACTTTTACAAGATCATGAAAGAAATTCAAGATTACTTCATGGTTCAACCAACTAAAACTGCAGTAATTTAAAAACAGAAAATATAATGCAAGTTTACTCACTTCTAAATGCTTAAAACCCTTGCTTTCCCTTTGCTAAAACCTTGAACTTGCTGTGTGTTTGTGTTGTGTGAGATGAGTGCCTGGGTAGTCTTTATATAAGGGTGAGAAATGGTTAAAATATTGGTGTATTTAATGCTTGATTTGAAAACAGCAAATCAGCATTTCCTTTGTCAAATAAAAGATCACATTTAAAATGATTTTCTCTCTCAAAATCCTCACATCCTCTCATACATTCACATGGTATACCAGCCTATACACCCTCTAAAAATATCCTATACCTTGTACCAAATACCTCTCATTGGCCTTCAAGAAATATCACATTAAAAGTTCTTTGCACAATAAATCTTTCTACAAATCTATTCCTTGGTTCTTACAAGATATGGTGATTATTTATGTACCATATGTATTCAGATTTTCCTGAGTTTTCAAACCCCATTCTTCACATGTCAAATATGATTTTACATGAATATATTTAAAATACCAACTTGCCTTCCAAGTATGGTTAAAATATGAAAATATATGTAACACCCCGTGATTCTGTAACGCTAAGATTCACAAATCAAGGCAGAATTAAAAGTTAAAATCAAAATCAAGGGAAACGAGCAACGCCATTGCGTTCGTCTCGGAATTCTGCATGAGAAAGAGTCCGAGTTTGCGTAAATCGGAGTCCGTATGAGGAAGATATGGCCTTCGGAAGTTTCAGCAAGGTTCAAATTTCAAAACAGACTCAGAAGCGGGTTGGGCGGGAAATTTCCCGCCCAGGACCCAAGTCGACTAGGTATTCGACCCCCCCCTAGGTCGACTGGGGAGTCGACTGGGTAGTCGACCCCCCCCCCCCCCAGGTCGACTGGGGAGTCGACTGGGTAGTCGACCCCCCTCCCCCGCTTTTTCCAGCTTCCTGAACCAGATTCGTTTCTCTGTATTTGGACGCCCTTCTGTCCAGATTCGTTGACTTCTACACTATATAAACAGCACTGGTCTTCTTCTCTATTCACAATTCTTTTCTATCCTTATGCTGCCTCTGAGAAAATATATAAATAAATAAAAATAAGAAGATAATACGAAAATCCAAGACAAGGTTATGCTGCTCAAGTTGTCTAGAAGAGATTCAAAGCTTCAAGATAAGGATTAAAGGCTAAACGTCACATGAATCATAGCAACACCTCCTTTCTATTCTAATCTAATCTCTATAAGTCAGTTATTTCTAGATTTGGACTTTTTTCTCTGTTCGTGACATAAAATTAAAGGAATAAAAGAATATGCCAAATCTCTCTCTCTATTCGAATCAGTGCCTATACTCTTGAACCTAATTAAGAACTGTTATGATTCGAGGACAAATAAGACCGTGACTATGAAACTATGGACCTTAAAACCACATGCCTATGACTATGAACATTTTCCTATGACTAAGAACATTGCCTATGACTATGGACATTGCCTATGACTATGAACATTGCCTATGACTGTGACTGTGACTATGAGGATTATTTCCTTGACTAAGCATATGCCTTTGATTAGGAAATATAAACTATTGCCTATGACATAACAAGGACATTTGTGATTAAACACATGTGATTCATGACTAGGAAAGTGTTGCTTAAGTTTTGTGACTATGAAATTAGGTCTAAACCCGATCATCTATTCTGTCTATTCTTGGTTATCTTTGGTTTTAGACCTTGGGAATTTACCTATTAAGTTAGGTCTACCCATGTTCTTGAACCTACATCTCTATTCTGTCTATTCTTGGTTTTCTTTGGTTTTAGACCTTGGGAATTTACCTATTAAGTTAGGTCTACCCATGTTCTTGAACCGACGTCGTTATTCAACCCTTTTTATGCCAGTTAGTATGCCTATCTTTTGCATAGCATCTTTGGTTCATTCCCTATTTTCTACGAACCTAGCTTTATTTATAATCTAGACTGAATCACGATTATACGAACGGTGGGAATGCGGTTTAGGCAAAATATGAAATTTACTAAAAACGTAGTTTAACTTGGAAATTGGCATAAATTGGGAACATGTATTATGGCATGTTCATAGAAATACAAATTGGATAAATTTGACATAAATTATAAGATGTGTAATTTGAATCTAGTATTGACATGTAAATCTAGCATTTACATGAATAGTGAACTAGAGTAATAAGTCTAGAATTAGAATGTTGAATCAGAATTGGATTAGCTAATTTGGCACGGTAAGTATATTGGCATAAATGTGAAATTGGCCATAATTGGGAGTAATTAGTAGGTTTAGCGAAATCATGGCTAGTGACACTTAATTTGGTATAGTCCACATACCAAAAAGCATAAATATGATTTAGAAGGGGAAATGGGCCATAAGAATGAATGTAGACGATTTACATTAAAAGAGAAATTAGGAAATAAGTAAATTAGAAATAATTTACTTATAGAATTTGGCTTGAATGAGGAAATATAAATTTAGACAAATTAAAGGTTTATTAACGACATCTCTTTTAATGACACACCAGAAAGTTCTAGGGTGACAGAGAGGATAGTGTCTAGGCATGGGTTTGGAAAATACAAGTTTCCTGCTCTCCCTGGCTATCCCTAACTGATCCGACGAATGGGATGGTTACTTTCAAAACTTGATTTGAAAATAAATTGAAACCCTTTGAACTTAGAAAACACGAATATGCCTAGCCCGAGGTTAGACTGAGTTGCGATGTAAACCTGCCCGGAACCAACCGGCACATCCAGTGGTCGCAACAATACCTATCTAATGTGAGTGGTAGCGGCTTTAATTTATTTAGTTAAAGCTAGAACAAGAATGGTAGGGTTAAGTTAACTAAGACACTTAACCAGTTCAACATGATAACTAGACTGATGGGTGGGGTTAGGTTCAGACTGACACTTAACACAGTTAAGCTAGAATGAGAGGGTTAAGTCCATAGGAACACTTAACCAACTTAACACAGTTAAGCTAGAATGGGAGGGGTAAGTCCATAGGAACACTTAACCATCTTAACACAGTTAAGCTAGAATGGGAGGGCTAGGTCCATAGAGACACTTAACCAAACTCAAGGTAGCAAAACAGGACTTGTAGGGGTTAAGTAAAGTTAATACACTTAGCCAAATTAACACGTTAACTAGACTAGAGGTTGGGGTTAAGTAAAATCTAATACACTTAGCCAATTTTGATATGTTAGCTGGGCTAGACCGTAGGGTACAGTAAACCTGAACACTTAACCATTAGGTTGTGATAAAGGAATGAGGTTAAGTCTAAAACATGAAGGGATAATACTTAACCATTAATAACATGTTAGTTAAAACAGACGGGCAAGGTTAAGTTAAAAAGGTACACTTAACCAATACAGGATGAAGGGGTAGGGTTAAGTAATAAGAAATATTTAACCAATATAACTTGGTTTGTGGTAGGGTTAAGTCAACGTGAATTGTTGATGACACTTAACCAGTTTAACAGGAAAAATGAAGAGGGTTAAGTTAGCTTGAATTGACTAATGACACTTAACCAATCCAAATTGACGGGAAAGAAAACTAAGTAGTAAACCTTAGTTAAAAGGAGCTAAGTAGTAAACCTTAGTTAAGAAAACAACAATTCTGGAAACTAAGTGGTAAACCTAAGTTGACAAAACTAAGTAGTAATTCTCAGTATAACACGAGGAGGAGCGAACGTCCGTCTGATTAAAAAGAAGGCTCCAACGAATTGGGTTACGAAGCCCGAGGCTTCGAGGGGACGTGAGGGTACTCTTGGTATCCCTCTGTGAGGCTGCAGATGATCCGCCTGGGCCCACAGAGGTTAAGGTCTGCGTAGAAGAACCAGGGGTATGCCTTGGTTGCAATACATGGCAACCTAAAGACTAGGATGGACCGGCACGATTCGGCGAGCAAACGGTAGCCCTGTGATAGCGACTCGTCGTCTACCATCCATCTTGAGTCAATCGAGATACGTGAAGCGGAAAGGCGGAGAACTCCAAAAGACCATATACTTGCTATCTAGTTATGGGTGAGGATGGACATAGGATAGTGGGGCACCGGGGGCCGGCGTATAGTTCTCATTTTACAAGGTGTGCCTTTCATTAGTTGAGGGAGGGGTCAAGTGGGATCATAGCCACTGGAATAAAAACAGACCTTAGCATCTGCATCGGCAGATATCTGACAGCTCCCGACCGAGTTCTGTATTCCTTGATTTGCCCTGTCACAGGACTCGGACCGCACATTACAGGACATGTGCATCTAGACAAGCGATAACGATTCGTGATACATGCGTGGGGAAGTATAGGAACATATACCACTCTAAGTAGTGTGTCCTAGACTTGGGGGTATCGTTCGACAGGTAGCGTAATCCCTAGTTGGACTAGGTGGCATAAACCCTAAACTCGAGAAGCATTCAGCAGATAGCGTAAACTCTAGTTAAATCTAGAAAGCACTTGATAGAAAACCCTAGATTAGATCTAGGTAATAAATAATAAATGTATGCCTTAAGGCAATGGAAACTACAGGGGTTGGGATCAAGTTATCGTTACTAGTTGGAACACTAGTTAGGTGGTGCAGAGATATAGAAACCAGTATAACAAGGAAATAGCGAAGCGGCGAAAGTATTAGAGCATATCCAGTTTATCTTATCTTAGCATATCTTGTGATTATCTTGTCTAATCTTGCTGACCCTATGGTCATGGTGTAATCTTGGATTCAGTTAATTCATGTCGTTTGTTTTTTCATGTTCACATGCTAGAAGTTACTGAACTTACTCAGGCTTTATGTCCGACTCTGTTTTTCTTTCGTCTTCTTTTCTTCCGTCCCCCCCCCCTGGTAGTAGAGGAGGGAGTAGTATAGCTCAGGTTAAGTTGGACTGTCACTCTTTCCCAGCTTGACGATTTGTCAAAGTTTTGCTTGGATTCTCTTTTCAGATGCTATGGTTGGTTCTTGCTACATTGGGGAGTATAAATGTATTTTTATGCTTCTTTATTTTGTAAGACAGATGACACTCTGATATTGTAAAGAAATCTTCGAACAAACTATTTTATCAATAAAGCAAAGTTTTATTTTCCGCTGTTTAATTTCTGTCTGTCTTGTAATTTATCTGCATCCTTTACCCTAAATGCTCCACAGAACTTAGTGCATTCCCTTGTGAGTGACACTAACGGACATGGGGTGTTACACGTGGTATCAGAGCTGAAGGTTACCAGATCAGATAAAGGATTTGAAAAATTATTTTCAAAACGGTTTTAAAAGAAGCATTTTCAAAAGAAAAGTTTTGTTTTAAAGGCATATTCCCCAAAGCCATATGCACTATTTTCACTTCCTCTGTTTTCTTATCTCCTTCTTTCTTGAGTCTCGGGGGCTCCTGGCTTTCTGGGAGGTAACCTCATCGAAGGGCAAAGTAGTACCCGACTTCCATCTAGGGCTGTGGTTGTTTCACTTACGGCCAGTTTTCTTTCAAGCTTATAGGGTTTTCTGTACGATGGAAGCAGCTTTCGAGAGATTTATCAACACCAATACACACAGAAGGGGATGAGGAGTTTGGCTAGGGAGCACAACCCTAGGATGAGGAATTCATGGATGTAGATTTAGCTCATGAAGGAGGAAGAAATTATAAAACCTAAGACAAGAGGAAGTATCTTTACTAGGGAATGATAGGGCATAAAATTAAGGGCAAGGGAAAAAACGAGGAACAAGGTTTTCAGAAGGGCAAGAACCTACTTTCGCCACCAAGCGTACCTAGGAGAAAGGTAGTAAATTTCTATTAGAAGAGTCTAGATTTGTTGTTCGTATTCTTTCCTTTGGTTTTAGCTCTTCGCATTTGTTCATATCCACTTCTATAGTTGAGTCTCTGCACCATACTACTTATATAGTAGAAAGATCCCACTAGAGTCTCAAATCCAATTGGTGGTCCGACCAGTTTATTTTTGGTTAGTAGGGATTTGAGAATAGCTATCGAGTTTGTTTATATCGTCTCACATAGATCGTCTAAGTTCGGAGGAGATATTCCTTGGGTGCTTGTCTGATATTGGTTTAGGCCTTTGGGGCTTGTACTTGAGGGATGTCGAGTTCGACTAGGATGGTTTGCGTGAGAGATAAATAGATGTGACAGGAACTTAAAAAGCACGTAGTAACCTTTCGACCCTTATAGTTATGGCATGGCGGATAAGAGGGAGACCTCTAATCATCTTAGTACATATACTTGGTGCCGTAATTGACATCTGTTTATTTTGGAAATGGAGATCAGAAACTTCACAATCGTGAAGTTAAATTAGTTAAGATACAGTGGAGTAAAGCTCAAGAAGGCTAGATACTAGCATCATACCCTTTTCCTTAAGGGTGCATCCTTGATTTCTTTGTTTAGGAGCTTTACGCATAATTGATTCTCTCTTTCCAAAGTATATCCTCTAGGTCGTATCTTCGATCCTTAGGTAGAAGCCAATGTATGTAAACATGTATTTGAAACATGTTATGATTGGTGGTTGCTAATGGTTGCTCGTGGATGCATATGCATACGTATTAGGCACTAGATCAAGTTCGGACGCTTGCATATTGCATTTACAAATATGTATTTGTTTGTAAGTTGAACTTGATATGTTATCATATGGATGTTGCATATGGATGAATGGCTGTGCACGCATGTAGTATTTACATAACTAGGGATGCTTGCATACATGATTGGACGGATGGCACAGACATGATTCACATTAAGGAGGTCAACTGAATCAGTAGACCGCCTGATTTTGCATTAGATAAAGACATATACAGACACTATGCATATAAACATGAAAGCATTATAAATCTTTTAAGGATAGTGAATTCCTGTGATTGGATGGTTGAGTAGATGGGTGATTGGATGGTAGGACACATTCTACCTAACTTGAAGATTTCGGGGACGAAATCCTTTTAAGTGGGGGAGAATGTAACACCCCGTGATTCTGTAACGCTAAGATTCACAAATCAAGGCAGAATTAAAAGTTAAAATCAAAATCAAGGGAAACGGGCTGCGCCATTGCGTTCGTCTCGGAATTCTGCATGAAAACGAGTCCGAGTTTGCGTAAATCGGAGTCCGTATGAGGAAGATATGGCCTCCGGAAGTTTCAGCAAGGTTCAAATTTCAAAACAGACTCAGAAGCGGGCTGAGCGGGAAATTTCCCGCCCAGGACCCAGGTCGACTGGGGAGTCGACTGGGTAGTCGACCCCCCCCTCTAGGTCGACTGGGGAGTCAACTGGGTAGTCGACCCCCCCCAGGTCGACTGAGGAGTCGATTGGGTAGTCGACCCCCCCTCCCCCTCCCCCCCCCCCCCCCCCGCTTTTTCCAGCTTCCTGAACCAGATTCGTTTCTCTGTATTTGGACGCCCTTCTGACCAGATTCGTTGACTTCTACACTATATAAACAGCCCTGGTCTTCTTCTCTATTCACAATTCTTTTCTATCCTTATGCTACCTCTGAGAAAATATATAAATAAATAAAAATAAGAAGATAATACGAAAATCCAAGACAAGGTTATGCTGCTCAAGTTGTCTAGAACAGATTCAAAGCTTCAAGATAAGGATTAAAGGCTAAACGTCGCACGAATCATAGCAACGCCTCCTTTCTATTCTAATCTAATCTCTGTAAGTCAGTTATTTCTAGATTTGAACGTTTTTCTCTGTTCGTGACATGAAATTAAAGGAATAAAAGAATATGCCAAATCTCTCTCTCTATTCGAATCAGTGCCTATACTCTTGAACCTAATTAAGAACTGTTATGATTCGAGGACAAATAAGACCGTGACTATGAAACTATGGACATTAGAACCACATGCCTATGACTATGAACATTTGCCTATGACTATGAACATTGCCTATGACTATGGACATTGCCTATGACTATGAACATTGCCTATGACTGTGACTGTGACTATGAGGATTATTTCCTTGACTAAGCCTATGCCTTTGATTAGGAAATATAAACTATTGCCTATGACATAACAAGGACATCTGTGATTAAACACCTGTGATTCATGACTAGGAAAGTGTTGCTTAAGTTTTGTGACTATGAAATTGGGTCTAAACCCGATCATCTATTCTGTCTATTCTTGGTTAACTTTGGTTTTAAACCTTGGGAATTTACCTATTAAGTTAGGTCTACCCATGTTCTTGAACCTACATCTCTATTCTGTCTATTCTTGGTTTTCTTTGGTTTTAGACCCTTGGAATTTACCTATTAAGTTAGGTCTACCCATGTTCTTGAACCGACGTCGTTATTCAACCCTTTTTATGCCATTTAGTATGTCTATCTTTTGCATAGCATCTTTGGTTCATTCCCTATTTTCTACGAACCTAGCTTTATTTATAATCTAGACTGAATCACGATTATACGAACGGTGGGAATGCGGTTTGGGCAAAATATGAAATTTACTAAAAACGTAGTTTAACTTGGAAATTGGCATAAATTGGGAACATGTATTATGGCATGTTCATAGAAATGCAAATTGGATAAATTTGACATGAATTATAAGATGTGTAATTTGAATCTAGTATTGACGGGTAAATCTAGCATTTACATGAATAGTGAACTAGAGTAATAAGAATTAGAATGTTGAATCGGAATTGGATTAGCTAATTTGGCACGGTAAGTATATTGGCATAAATGTGAAATTGGCCATAATTGGGAGTAATTGGCAGGTTTAGCGAAATCATGGTTAGTGACACTTAATTTGGTATAGTCCACATACCAAAAAGCATAAATATGATTTAAAAGGGGAAATGGGCCATAAGAATGAATGTAGACAATTTACATTAAAAGAGAAATTAGGAAATAAGTAAATTAGAAATAATTTACTTATAGAATTTGGCCTGAATGAGGAAATATAAATTTAGACAAATTAAAGGTTTATTAACGACATCTCTTTTAATGACACACCAGAAAGTTCTAGGGTGACAGAGAGGATAGTGTCTAGGCTTGGGTTTGGAAAATTCAAGTTTCCTGCTCTCCCTGGCTATCCCTAACTGATCCGACGAACGGGATGGTTTCTTTCAAAACTTGATTTGAAAATAAATTGAAACCCTTTGAACTTAGAAAACACGAATATGCCTAGCCCGAGGTTAGACTGAGTTGCGATGTAAACCTGCCCGGAGCCAACCGGCACATCCAGTAGTCGCAACAATACCTGTCTAATGTGAGTGGTAGCGGCTTTAATTTATTTAGTTAAATCTAGAACAAGAATGGTAGGGTTAAGTTAACTAAGACACTTAACCAGTTCAACATGATAACTAGACTGATGGGAGGGGTTAGGTTCAGACTGACACTTAACACAGTTAAGCTAGAATGGGAGGGTTAAGTCCATAGGAACACTTAACCAACTTAACACAGTTAAGCTAGAATGGGAGGGGTAAGTCCATAGGAACACTTAACCAACTTAACACAGTTAAGCTAGAATGGGAGGGCTAAGTCCATAGAGACACTTAACCAAACTCAAGGTAGCAAAACGAGACTTGTAGGGGTTAAGTAAAGTTAATACACTTAGCCAAATTAACACGTTAACTAGAATAGAGGTTGGGGTTAAGTAAAATCTAATACACTTAGCCAATTTTGATATGTTAGCTGGGCTAGACCGTAGGGTTAAGTAAACCTGAACACTTGACCATCAAGTTGTGATAAAGGAATGAGGTTAAGTCTAAAACATGAAGGGATAATACTTAACCATTAATAACATGTTAGTTAAAACAGACGGGCAAGGTTAAGTTAAAAAGGAACACTTAACCAATATAGGATGAAGGGGTAGGGTTAAGTAATAAGAAATATTTAACCAATATAACTTGGTTTGTGGTAGGGTTAAGTCAACGTGAATTGCTGATGACACTTAACCAGCTTAACAGGATAAATGAAGAGGGTTAAGTTAGCTTGAATTGACTAATGACATTTAACCAATCCAAATTGACAAAAAAGAGAACTAAGTAGTAAACCTTAGTTAAAAGGAGCTAAGTAGTTAACCTTAGTTAAGAAAACAACGATTCTAGAAACTAAGTGGTAAACCTTAGTTGACAAAACTAAGTAGTAATTCTTAGTATAACACGAGGAGGAGCGAACGTCCGTCTGATTAAAAAGAAGGCTCCAACGAGTTGGGCTATGAAGCCCGAGGCTTCGAGGGGACGTGAGGGTACTCTTGGTTTCCCTCTGTGAGGCTGCAGATGATCCGCCTGGGCCCACAGAGGTTAAGGTCTGCGTAGAAGAACCAGGGGTATGCCTTGGTTGCAATACATGGCAACCTAAAGACTAGGATGGACCGGCGTGATTGGGCGAGCAAACGGTAGCCCTGTGATAGCGACTCGTCGTCTACCATCCATCTTGAGTCAATCGAGATACGTGAAGCGGAAAGGCGGAGAACTCCAAAAGACCATATACTTGATATCTAGTTATGGGTGAGGATGGCCATAGGATAGTGGGGCACCAGGGGTCGGCGTATAGTTCTCATTTTACAAGGTGTGCCTTTCATTAGTTGAGGGAGGGGTCAAGTGGGACAATAGCCACTGGAATAAAAACAGACCTTAGCATCTGCATCGGCAGATATCTGAAAGCTCCCGACCGAGTTCTGTATTCCTTAATTTGTCCTATCACAGGACTCGAACCGCACATTACAGGACATGTGCATCTAGACAAGCGATAACGATTCGCGATACATGCGTGGGGAAGTATAGGAACATATACCACTCTAGGTAGTGTGTCCTAGACTTGGGGGCATCGTTCGACAGGTAGCGTAATCCCTAGTTGGACTAGGTGGCATAAACCCTGAACTCGAGAAGCGTTCAGCAGATAGCGTAAACTCTAGTTAAATCTAGAAAGAACTTGATAGAAAACCCTAGATTAGATCTAGGTAATAAATAATAAATGCATGCCTGAAGGCAATGGAAACTACAGGGGTTGGGATCACGTTATCGTTACACTAGTTAGGTGGTGCAGAGATATAGAAACCAGTATAACAAGGAAACAGCGAAGCGGCGAAAGTATTAGAGCATATCCAGTTTATCTTATCTTAGCATATCTTGTGACTATCTTGTCTAATCTTGCTGACCCTATGGTCATGGTGTAATCTTGGATTCAGTTAATTCATGTCGTTTGTTTTTCCATGTTCACATGCTAGAAGTTACTGAACTTACTCAGGCATTATGTTTGACTCTGTTTTTCTTTCGTCTTCTTTTCTTCCGTCCCCCCCCCCCAAGTTAGTAGAGGAGGGAGTAGTATAGCTCAGGTTAAGTTAGACTGTCACTCTTTCCCAGCTTGAAGATTTGTCAAAGTTTTGCTTGGATTCTCTTTTCAGATGTTATGGCTGGTGTAACACCCCGTGTATTCTATAACCGTGAAAGTCATAAATTAAAGTATAATTAATTTGAAATCAAAGAACTAAGGGAAACGGGATACGCCATTGCGTTCGTCTCGGAAAATACGCGAAATAGAGTCCGAGTTTTCGAAAAACGGAGTCCGTATGAAGAAGATATAGCCTCTGGAAGTTTCTGAATTAAGTTTAAAATTCGAACAGCTCAGAAAAGAAGTTTAAAATTAAAAATCGGGCCCAATTGGCCAGGGCGGGAAAATTCCCGCCTAAGACACCCAGGTCGACTGGGCTGTCGACCTGGTCTAGCCAGGTCGACAGGGCTGTCGACAGGGCTGTCGACAGGCATGTCGACCTGGTCCAGACCCAGGTCGAACCCAGTCCAACCTGGCTGGCCTATTCTATGTTGGTCGATTTTCTGTGGGTTGCTTTGTCATTAGGGCTAGGTGGCAGGCTCTAATTGGTCTCTCCTCCGAATGAATGGCTACGATCAATCCAAGCAACATCAAGGGTCCTAATCAGTTCCTAACCTCTATAAAAATGACCCTATACTCTACCTAGGTTTCTTACACAATTCTCTAGCCTCCATTGCTCTCTTCTTCTAATAAAAATAAAAATGGCGTCTCTGCTCTGCTGGAATTAAAACTAGAAGATAATCAACATCAGCCTAAGCAACTCAATTCAAACTAGAGATTAAAGTTCTGCAAAGATTCTACAACAAGTTAAAGTTCTTTCTTTAATCCAATCAAGGCAAGTACAGTTATTTTCCGCTATAAACGTTAATAATAATTTTGATATGTTTTTGATTTTGAATCTGAGATTGTATATATATTCTCTTCTGTCAGATCTGTTTTTCTGTATCCCTTTTCTTCTTTTCTGTTTCTATAGCCAGGCTACCACGAGCCTGTGCCTAATCTCATAAGAGATGAACGTATGAACGCAAATTTTGGGATGAATGATGAGAAATTTGACAAGACTAAATTGAATGTATGACTTTAGGTCTGAGGCATAAAATATATTGGACATATGCATAAATTTGACTATGAACATATAATTTATGCATGATGTATGCATAGCTATGTTGTAGTTTAGAACTGTAATTAATGAGCATATGTTGTAAACATAGATTTGGATCTATGCATATTCTATGATAGAAGAAAAGAGGAACCATTGTAAGATTTCCTATGATTTGAGACTTTGGACAAAATGCATATAAAAGTCAGGATCTGATTTTTAGAAGATATGATTTAAAGATTTATAGTGTTGGGTATAGTTTGCATAATGATTCATGACATGAAAAGAAGAAGGATATGGAAAGTTAGGTGTAAAGATTTACATTAATTAGGATATCTATTATTTAGATTACACCTAAATAGGGATTTTTGGATATATGGCATGTATTGAAATAAATGATTATATTTGGTATAATTTATATGTGAATCTGTTGTAAGATGCTAGTTTAACAAAAATTAGAACATATGTTATATGGCAAATTATGTCCATATTCTGTGCTATGTAACTTTATGCAAACATGGGGTATATGTTGTGAATCATGACAATTATGTAAGCATATGAATTTAGGCCAATTTATGATTGGGTAAGGCATGTAAATAGAACTTTTAGAAATATTAAATTTGCTAAATCTGCTAATTTGTCTAGTTGCCTAAACTACTAGTTTTGTTATATTGCCTAGACTGCTAATTAGATTGAAATGCCTAATCTGTTAAATTTGTCGGTTGAAATGCCTAACCTGTTATATGCCAAAATCTGCTAAGTTGCTAAATCTGTTAAATCCGTTAAGTCATATAAAATCTGTTATCTGCTATGTTGATATAATCATCATGTGATTGATATAATCTGAATTGGCATATATATTGGGCGTGCGCATAAACGGTAAATTATTAATTAATTGGCCGCAAAGATAAACATGGCTAACTCGAGGTTAGAATGAGTTTGCGGCGTAAATCTGCCTGGAACCGCCCGGCACATCCAGTGGCCGCAAACAATAGGTTCTAATGTGAGAAGTTAGTCATAACATGAGTAAGACACGAGGTTAGGTCTGGCTTGTGGCAGAAGTCTGCCCGGAACCGCCCGGCATATCCAGCGGCCACAAGCTACCGACCTAATGTGAGAGGTCTGTGCATTAATAATTAATTAATGCAAATCTAAGATAAGAATGACGTCTAAAACGTATTGGGGAAAATAGGGTTAAACCCAAAGGGATTAATAGATGTAGTAAAACTCGTCCATGAATCTGTAGGCCCAATACAAAGTTAGACAAATCTGAAAAATCTGTACATCTGACCCATTAGTCTGAAAACTTGTTAACTTAATTTGTGAATTAGTAAATCTGAATTATGTATGTCTGAACTTGTAAACAAGTTAATCTGAAGTCTGTTAGTCTGGGGACACAAGGTTAGGAGGGGAATTACTTGTGTCATCTGTTGTTTGGGACCCATATTAGTCAGTAACCCTTTCTGGTATCAAAACTTTGACCCAACAGTAAGTAGGGTCCGGGCACGCTTACTGAACTAATTATAAGAGGTTCATTATGATAATGGCGAGGGGTGTTGATGGTGCGTTCCAACCGGGTCATGTGCGTGCATGGATCCCGGTCTGCCTCTGAGGATGTAAGACGCCGTGACATCTGTAAATAGGTCTGTGCCAATTGGTTGTCACTTTAGGGAGTGATACACCCTACTGTGGGACCGACACAGGATATTTATGTATTAGGGAGCCGATCGCTTGGGGTAGGGTTTTAGGGTACGCTTAATTCTGTCTGTTTCTGTTGGTACCGTCTGTTTCTGTTGGGTGGTAACACCTGTCTGTTTCTGTGTGGTACCGTCTGTTCGGGTGGTAAAGGCCCATTACTAGTGTACACCTAATTCCACATTCTGTTTCCATAGGGATAAATCTGTTTCTTCTTCTGTCTGTTTCTGATCGGGTAGTAAAGGCCCATTATTAGCATTCTGTTTCTGTTAAAGTATTATGTACCCGTTCCTGCTTCAATTTAGACATTAGGGTGACACCTAATTCTGCTATACTAGTATTAGTGCAGAGAAGTGTAAAAACAATAGTTTATATCATTCTGTTTTTCTGTTATATCTGCTACACCTGTTATAGTTATCTCACATCCAGTTTTATGTTCATATCATATTATTATTATCTGTTCATATGCTGAAAGTCACTGGACTTGCCAGACTTTTTGTCTGACCCTTGTTGTTTCGCCTCCTTTCTTCCGTTTCTCCCCCCCAGGTTATCCAAGGAGGGAAATACTTTAGCTTGACCCGGATTTCTCTTTGCTTGAAGTGCTTAAAGTATGGCTTGGCTCTGTATAGCTTCCGTTCCATGGGGATTATGATTTTAAACCATGCATTTTGAAGGCTTTTGTACAAGACTGATATTTTGTACTTGAATTCTGAAATTGAAAGGATGTAACCATATTAATTTCTGTTTCCGCTGTAATAAAGTTAAAAATTTTCAAGTACTGTTTTTATCTGTCTTGTAAGTTTCTGTTCTGTTTACTAAAATGCTCCACCAAAGTTAAGGCATTCCCTTTGTGAGTGACCTTAACGGAGGTGGGGTGTTACACTTGGTATCAGAGCTGAAGGTTACCAGATTGGGTAAAGTTTTTGAAAACTATTTTCAAAAAGGTTTTGGAAAGGAAGTATTTTCAAAAATAAAGCTTATTTTGAAAAACATGATCCCCAAGAGCCATATATCTTTCTTTCAGTCCTTTTTGTATTGAACCTTTCCTTTTTCGTTCCAGCATGTCTGAAGCATCTGAGATACCAGAGGGTGTTCATGTACCCGGTTGGTTTCGTCAATATCTTGAGGCTAGGACCGCCGCTGCAGGTCCAGCAAATGATCCCCCTCCTCCACCCCCTCCTCGTGCTATTGCTTTCTCAAAAATCTGTAGAGATTTTAGGGCCATGGGTGGGAAGGATTTCAAAGGAACTGAATCATTCGTAGAAGCAAGGAATTGGCTCAAAGAAACCGAGGATCTGTTCGTTATCTTCGAGGTGGACGATAGGCAGAAGGTACAGTTGGCAGTATGGCTGCTCAAAGACGAAGCTTCCTACTGGTGGGAAGTCACTAACGCCGAGAGGCCGGTTGAGACATGGATGGATTTCAGAACATGGTTTGAGACAAAATTCCTCTCGCAAGCTGAACGAAGTTTACAATTGGAAAAGTTCTTGTCTCTTAAGCAAGGAAGTATGACGGTCAAGGAATACGTCAACCAGTTCAACCAACTAGCAAGATTCGGATTGGATTTAGTCAACACTCAGCATAAAAAGGCTCTCCGCTTTGTTAAAGGATTGAATGAGCCACTGCACAGCCTAGCCATGACCCATGTACCCATGGGAGCAACTTACGAGAAATTGGTGGATATGGCACTACTGCACGAGGAAGACAAGGGCCCGAAAGAGACAAAGAAGGAAGAACCACAGAATAAGAGAGCGGGGCCCAAAAAGGAAACACAAAAGAAGGATGAGAAGTCTGAAGATAAGAAGGGGAAAAAGTGCTTTACTTGTGGGAGCTCAACTCATCTGAACAAGGATTGCAGAAAAAGGAAGGGCGCTTGCTTCAACTGTGGGGAGATGGGACACTTCACTAGGGACTGCCCAAAGAGACGAGGATAAGGAGGGCAGGCGAACACTCTTGAAGCTAGTGGCTAGGATAGGATAGGGAAAAATTTCTATAGTAGGTTTAATTTCTTTATCTGATTATGGAGTTAAGACTTTTTCTGATTCTGGTATTTTGGTTTTGTAATCGGTACTCTGCACTTTAATACTAGTATTATTTCTGAATTCCGCTATAGACTCAGACCCATAAGGGTTATGGATCATCTGTTTGAGATTGGGGTTTGAGGGATATCTGTGTTAGGAGTCAAGTATGACGCATACATTCTGAGTTTTCGTGGGGTATGATTTTATCATGCTTAGCTTCCTAAGAATCATTAGGGAACCTGATCTGTACCAGTAGTCTGTAAATATCTAAATACTTTTTATAGGATTTCCAGTTTTGACATTGTCTAAAGAAGGTAATCCTCTGAGTGTCAATTTGATGTTGGTTTCGGTCTTTGGGGCCGATACTTAGGACCCATGTCTAATGGGAACCAAATTTTCGTTCTATCTGTACTCACTTCCATCATTCGACTATATCCTATCGATCGAATATTTGAACTTTAGGTAGAAACTAATGGGTGTAAACATGTGTTTGAGACATGTTATGTTTGATGGTTGCAAGTGGATGCAAGTGGTTGCTAGTGGTTGCTCGTGGATGCATATACACACACTAGGCACTAGATCGGCTCGAAAGCACTCTCATGCTGCATATGGATGTGTGAGAATTTTTAAATTTTTATGGATGCAAAATGGTTGAATTAGCATATGGATGTTGCATATGAATGAGCAGTTGTGCACTCATATAGAAATGATATGTCTCAAATAGGAAAATTTGCATACATATTGGACTCATGGCACTAACATGATTTGCATTAAGGAGGTCGACTGAATCAGTGGGCCGCCTAATTTTGCATTAGATACGGACATGAACACACACTGTGCATTTAAACATGAAAGCATTAGAAGTCTATAAGGACAATGGATGCCTGTGGTTGATGATTGAGTAGATGGATGATTGGATGGTAGGACACATTCTTCTTAACTTGAAGATTTCGGGGACGAAATCCTTTTAAGTGGGGGAGAATGTAACACCCCGTGTATTCTATAACCGTGAAAGTCATAAATTAAAGTATAATTAATTTGAAATCAAAGAACTAAGGGAAACGGGATACGCCATTGCGTTCGTCTCGGAAAAATACGCGAAATAGAGTCCGAGTTTTCGAAAAACGGAGTCTGTATGAAGAAGATATAGCCTCTAGAAGTTTCTGAATTAAGTTTAAAATTCGAACAGCTCAGAAAAGAAGTTTAAAATTAAAAATCGGGCCCAATTGGCCAGGGCGGGAAAATTCCCGCCTAAGACACCCAGGTCGACTGGGCTGTCGACCTGGTCTAGCCAGGTCGACAGGGCTGTCGACAGGGCTGTCGACAGGCATGTCGACCTGGTCCAGACCCAGGTCGAACCCAGTCCAACCTGGCTGGCCTATTCTATGTTGGTCGATTTTCTGTGGGTTGCTTTGTCATTAGGGCTAGGTGGCAGGCTCTAATTGGTCTCTCCTCCAAATGAATGGCTACGATCAATCCAAGCAACATCAAGGGTCCTAATCAGTTCCTAACCTCTATAAAAATGACCCTAGACTCTACCTAGGTTTCTTACACAATTCTCTAGCCTCCATTGCTCTCTTCTTCTAATAAAAATAAAAATGGCGTCTCTGCTCTGCTGGAATTAAAACTAGAAGATAATCAACATCAGCCTAAGCAACTCAATTCAAACTAGAGATTAAAGTTCTGCAAAGATTCTACAACAAGTTAAAGTTCTTTCTTTAATCCAATCAAGGCAAGTACAGTTATTTTCCGCTATAAACGTTAATAATAATTTTGATATGTTTTTGATTTTGAATCTGAGATTGTATATATATTCTCTTATGTCAGATCTGTTTTTCTGTATCCCTTTTCTTCTTTTCTGTTTCTGTAGCCAGGCTACCACGAGCCTGTGCCTAATCTCATAAGAGATGAACGTATGAACGCAAATTTTGGGATGAATGATGAGAAATTTGACAAGACTAAATTGAATGTATGACTTTAGGTCTGAGGCATAAAATATATTGGACATATGCATAAATTTGACTATGAACATATAATTTATGCATGATGTATGCATAGCTATGTTGTAATTTAGAATTGTAATTAATGAGCATATGTTGTAAACATAGATTTGGATCTATGCATATTCTATGATAGAAGAAAAGAGGAACCATTGTAAGATTTCCTATGATTTGAGACTTTGGACAAAATGCATATAAAAGTCAGGATCTGATTTTTAGAAGATATGATTTAAAGATTTATATTGTTGGGTATAGTTTGCATAATGATTCATGACATGAAAAGAAGAAGGATATGGAAAGTTAGGTGTAAAGATTTACATTAATTAGGATATCTATTATTTAGATTACACCTAAATAGGGATTTTTGGATATATGGCATGTATTGAAATAAATGATTATATTTGGTATAATTTATATGTGAATCTGCTGTAAGATGCTAGTTTAACAAAAATTAGAACATATGTTATATGGCAAATTATGTCCATATTCTGTGCTATGTAACTTTATGCAAACATGGGGTATATGTTGTGAATCATGACAATTATGTAAGCATATGAATTTAGGCCAATTTATGATTGGGCAAGGCATGTAAATAGAACTTTTAGAAATATTAAATTTGCTAAATCTGCTAATTTGTCTAGTTGCCTAAACTACTAGTTTTGTTATATTGCCTAGACTGCTAATTAGATTGAAATGCCTAATCTGTTAAATTTGTCGGTTGAAATGCCTAACCTGTTATATGCCAAAATCTGCTAAGTTGCTAAATCTGTTAAATCCGTTAAGTCATATAAAATCTGTTATCTGCTATGTTGATATAATCATCCTGTGATTGATATAATCTGAATTGGCATATATATTGGGCGTGCGCATAAACGGTAAATTATTAATTAATTGGCCGCAAAGATAAACATGGCTAACTCGAGGTTAGAATGAGTTTGCGGCGTAAATCTGCCCGGAACCGCCCGGCACATCCAGTGGCCGCAAACAATAGGTTCTAATGTGAGAAGTTAGTCATAACATGCGTAAGACACGAGGTTAGGTCTGGCTTGTGGCAGAAGTCTGCCCGGAACCGCCCGGCATATCCAGCGGCCACAAGCTACCGACCTAATGTGAGAGGTCTGTGCATTAATAATTAATTAATGCAAATCTAAGATAAGAATGACGTCTAAAACGTATTGGGGAAAATAGGGTTAAACCCAAAGGGATTAATAGATGTAGGAAAACCCGTCCATGAATCTGTAGGCCCAATACAAAGTTAGACAAATCTGAAAAATCTGTACATCTGACCCATTAGTCTGAAAACTTGTTAACTTAATTTGTGAATTAGTAAATCTGAATTCTGTATGTCTGAACTTGTAAACAAGTTAATCTGAAGTCTGTTAGTCTGGGGACACAAGGTTAGGAGGGGAATTACTTGTGTCATCTGTTGTTTGGGACCCATATTAGTCAGTAACCCTTTCTGGTATCAAAACTTTGACCCAACAGTAAGTAGGGTCCGGGCACGCTTACTGAACTAATTATAAGAGGTTCATTCTGATAATGGCGAGGGGTGTTGATGGTGCCTTCCTACCGGGTCATGTGCGTGCATGGATCCCGGTCTGCCTCTGAGGATGTAAGACGCCGTGACATCTGTAAATAGGTCTGTGCCAATTGGTTGTCACTTTAGGGAGTGATACACCCTACTGTGGGGCCGACACAGGATATTTATGTATTAGGGAGCCGATCGCTTGGGGTAGGGTTTTAGGGTACGCTTAGTTCTGTCTGTTTCTGTTGGTACCGTCTGTTTCTGTTGGGTGGTAACACCTGTCTGTTTCTGTGTGGTACCGTCTGTTCGGGTGGTAAAGGCCCATTACTAGTGTACACCTAATTCCACATTCTGTTTCCATAGGGATAAATCTGTTTCTTCTTCTGTCTGTTTCTGATCGGGTAGTAAAGGCCCATTATTAGCATTCTGTTTCTGTTAAAGTATTCTGTACCCGTTCCTGCTTCAATTTAGACATTAGGGTGACACCTAATTCTGCTATACTAGTATTAGTGCAGAGAAGTGTAAAAACAATAGTTTATATCATTCTGTTTTTCTGTTATATCTGCTACACCTGTTATAGTTATCTCACATCCAGTTTTATGTTCATATCATATTATTATTATCTGTTCATATGCTGAAAGTCACTGGACTTGCCAGAATTTTTGTCCGACCCTTGTTGTTTCGCCTCCTTTCTTCCGTTCCCCCCCCCAGGTTATCCAAGGAGGGAAATACTTTAGCTTGATCCGGATTTCTCTTTGCTTGGAGTGCTTAAAGTATGGCTTGGCTCTGTATAGCTTCCGTTCCATGGGGATTATGATTTTAAACTATGCATTTTGAAGGCTTTTGTACAAGACTGATATTTGTACTTGAATTCTGAGATTTGAAAGGATGTAACCATATTGATTTCTGTTTCTACTGTAATAAAGTTAAAATTTTTCAAGTACTGTTTTATCTGTCTTGTAAGTTTCTGTTCTGTTTACCAAAATGCTCCACCAAAGTTAAGGCATTCCCTTTGTGAGTGACCTTAACGGAGGTGGGGTGTTACACTTTGTATCAGAGCTGAAGGTTACCAGATTGGGTAAAGTTTTTGGAAACTATTTTCAAAAAGGTTTTGGAAAGGAAGTATTTTCAAAAATAAAGCTTATTTTGAAAAACATGATCCCCAAGAGCCATATATCTTTCTTTCAGTCCTTTTTGTATTGAACCTTTCCTTTTTCGTTCCAGCATGTCTGAAGCATCTGAGATACCAGAGGGTGTTCATGTACCCGGTTGGTTTCGTCAATATCTTGAGGCTAGGACCGCCGCTGCAGGTCCAGCAAATGATCCCCCTCCTCCACCCCCTCCTCGTGCTATTGCTTTCTCAAAAATCTGTAGAGATTTTAGGGCCATGGGTGGGAAGGATTTCAAAGGAACTGAATCATTCGTAGAAGCAAGGAATTGGCTCAAAGAAACTGAGGATCTGTTCGTTATCTTCGAGGTGGACGATAGGCAGAAGATACAGTTGGCAGTATGGCTGCTCAAAGACGAAGCTTCCTACTGGTGGGAAGTCACTAACGCCGAGAGGCTAGACATGGATGGATTTCAGAACAAGGTTTGAGACAAAATTCCTCTCGCAAGCTGAACGAAGTTTACAATTGGAAAAGTTCTTGTCTCTTAAGCAAGGAAGTATGACGGTCAAGGAATACGTCAACCAGTTCAACCAACTAGCAAGATTCGGATTGGATTTAGTCAACACTCAGCATAAAAAGGCTCTCCGCTTTGTTAAAGGATTGAATGAGCCACTGCACAGCCTAGCCATGACCCATGTACTCATGGGAGCAACTTACGAGAAATTGGTGGATATGGCACTACTGCACGAGGAAGACAAGGGCCCGAAAGAGACAAAGAAGGAAGAACCACAGAATAAGAGAGCGGGGCCCAAAAAGGAAACACAAAAGAAGGATGAGAAGTCTGAAGATAAGAAGGGGAAAAAGTGCTTTACTTGTGGGAGCTCAACTCATCTGAACAAGGATTACAGAAAAAAAAAAACTACCATCGAGCTCGTATTTTTATGTAGAAAAATACGTATAATGAAAAAGGATCAAAAAGTAAAACAAATCAAGATATAAGAAAACTAGTTGAAAGATGCAGCAAAAGGTGAACAAGATATAACAAAAACTAATCAAACAAAATGCAAAATCTATATTAATACACAGATATAAGCACGAAATTGCATTACAAAAGTTCACACAAAAATTTCATTAAAATCGAAAGTCGAAATTCTTCAAAGAAAAATTAATTATTGACGAAGAAGTCAAAATTAAATATACTTAAAAAGGGAAAATATGGAAATGGCGAAGTGAAAATTTTAAAAAAGGATGTACTAAAAGCGATATATTTTATAATTAAAAATAAAGATGAGCAATAAATATTCATTCAATTTAAAAATTTTTGATTTGATATTTAGTGAAATTTTTAGCACTTTCGCTATTTTCTGTTGTGTCCTTACAATATCTTTTTTTGCATATATATTGTTATGGAAGTATGTATTTCAAATGCCAAGGTTCGAAAAGACGGGGAATGGTAATATGAAACATTTTAATCTAAATAAACTTCAGACCATTCCCAACACGCAGAGTTGAGATACATCAAATCAATCACTTTTTCAAGGTCATCAAACCAACCCATCCCAACACCATATACTTTAGCCAGTTAATTTTAATCGGTTAAAGTCCTGTTGAATATTTACCCCGTTCAATCACAATCTATGTAACCTCTGAAACAAATCCAAATATGTATGTTTAACCAGCTTTTAAAATATTGGTTAAACAACCAATTTTCAGGATTGTCAAAGCAACGCAAAATTGATCAATCGACGTTCTGTTCGGGGTCGGTTGGATTCCACCCAACACTCGGTTGAGAATGCTTTGAGGCCTTTAGCTTCGAGTATGATTTGACGACCAAAATAAAATCACGACAGAACCAACACAAAAAACAAAAATAAAATAACCCAATCTACACATCCCCCCATTCCCCACGATAAAGTTAACCCCATCTCTTCGCCTCTTATCAATGGCGGCAACACTATTAACCCAATCCACTCTAATCTTTACAAAATCCCCAACATATCCTTCCTCATCCTCCTACTCCGCTCACTTTCTCTCTCCTCGCCTCAGCAAAAAACTGCCGGCTCCACTTTCTACCTGTAGGAACCCTCGTAGCGCAAGGTCTGCCATCGTGAAAGCATCTGGTGCTAAAGAACAGAAATTGGTGCACGAAGGTCTGATTACCGAATCGCTTCCAAACGGAATGTTCCGTGTTAAATTGGAGAACGATGATGTGATTTTAGGTCACATTTCTGGGAGGATAAGGAAAAGTTACATCCGTATACTGCCTGGAGATAAAGTCAAGATCGAAGTAAGTGTTTATGATTCTACACGCGGCCGTATTATTTACAGAAACTAGGGATGTGTTAAAGTATGCAAAAAGGACTTTATGTATTTATTTGATTGCTGATTATGTTTTTGATTGTTTTGTTGTTGGTTTATGTAGTTAAAATGAAAGCAAATCCCATAGGTTTATGTACAGATCAAAGTATGAGGTTTAATTACACATTTATCTGCAACAAATACTATGCAAATCAATCTGTGATATGGCCTCTAGCCTGCAGTTTTATGCAACACCTATTACCGACATTTTGATGTCTATACAAGTTATACTTATGTCTGATTATTTCCAATTAAGCAAATGAATGTGGAGATCTTCATTGCTTAAGGGTATGGGTGCAATACCTGTTTATATCCAACTTTTTCCTTCATGAGTGCCTAAGTTTCTAATCCCACGATCTACGTATATGATTAGTCAGGTAGATATAATACTAGAGCATTGCTGACAATACTGGACGGTCGGGTAATGGCACCACAATTTTTTTGCTGTGTGGTACCGGCAATTGGTGCCATTAGCATAAAGCGTAGTGCCTTTAGCCGCTTAACAGTATGATTGAAGGTGCATTCATAGACAACGTACCATTGGACCGTTAGGGATGACACATTGTAACAATCTTGCTTTTTACAATGTAAATAAACAAATTTATTTATTTTTTTGAAAAAATTTAGTTCGGTTTGCGATGGTTTATAAATTGAATAAATTGTTTTAATTGAAGATAAATATTTTAAAGTATTAATATTTTTAATATGGTTGAAATGGTAGGAGAATAAATTTATTTTAAAAGAGTTCAGTGGACGAATAAATAAAAATAAACGGGTGTCGAATTTAAGATTTAAAATTCAAATCGTTAGTGCAACGGAAATTAAATAAAAACGAATTAATTCAAATTTTGGTCAAGAACTATATCAATCCAAGTCCAACTATAATCCATTTTCTTTCGTTCTCTCGAGAGTTCTCTAGGTTCTTCACTATATCCGAACTCATATGGCTTATTTTTGTTTTCAAAAGCCTAATCCTCGAATTTATAAAGTGATTGAACTGTAAAAAAAAAAAAAAGAGGAAAAAGAGAGACATGGACACGTGAGATTGAAGGTGGAATCTACGGCCGATGCCAACCTAAGGCGAAGTGACTGTGACATGTTGTGTCCATGATGCATGCAGGGTCGTCACTTGAAATCAACGACGAAGTTGTGATTTTTTTGGTAGACGTAAGGCAGTGGGAGTTCAACATGGGCTTGGATGTGCTAGCGATTTTAGATGTCCTAGGTGCAACTAAGATGTGGAGAGAGCTAGGGTATTGTGTGATGAAAGAATGCTAAGCTGACAATGATGCAATTAAGACAACGATGATTTAGCCTGCAATATCGTTTTAACTATCGAAGACTACAAGTCTTCATTTAACAAATTATGTGAGTTCACAACTCACAATTGTATATACTTCTCGCTTGCAATTTATTTGTTTACCTCGATTATTAATTAAACTATTTGGTTGAACTGTTTGGCTGTATTGATTGGTTGAAATAGTGGCTAGGAATATTGCTTCAATTGATTGGTAATATTTACTAAGCTGTTTAGGATGAAATGATTGTGATATTTGATGTAATTTGGATTTGATGGTGAGATTTCATGTTTGTTGGATGTTCGAAATGCACAGGAGATGTTGGTTTGCTTCATGTAATTTATTTATTTTCTGCATACAGTGTATTGGTGGTCGAAATTCGACTAAGTCGTACGATAAAAATTTATATTGGTGTTTGTTATTGCTTTTAGTGGATTTTACTTATAATTAACATTTTGGTTTTGTTTTCTTTTTTTTAATGCTTCAATAGATGATTTTTGTTTTAAAATTAAATCGAAGTATGGTTATAAATAAGGGTCCGTTTGGCACAGGTCCCTATTTCAAAATTAGGCTCACATCCGGTAATAAACTTATTGTAAATTTGGTTCCTGTTTTTGGAAAATTAATAAAAAAATATGTAAATTCATATTTGAATAAAACACGAAAACATAAAACAATTCAGTTGAAAAATCCACCGAAAAACACGTTTAAAAAAAAAAAAAAAAAACAACGAAACTGCATTTAAATGCATAATAGTATGCATAAATTTGAATTTCCTTGCATAGATCTGTGTTTGTCATGCGTATATGTTTGTTTTCATGCATACAGGTATGCAAGTAAAGCATTATTCTTGCATACAAGTGTGCAAAAATTCACATGCATGCAAATCAGTTCATAATTATTTGCATTCATATGTGCAATAAAAACAGAAAAGTTGCACGCTTGTGTGCAACAATCTGTAGGCAAAATTCAATACAGTTTTCCTTTATGTAATACTTGCATACATGTGTGTAAGTATTTCAAAATAGTTGCACATATGTTAGTAAGTTTTTGTCCAGATTTTCAATGGAAACAGCTTTTGCAATAATTGCATTCCTGTATGCAACTTTTGGTAATAGTCGCATACATGTATGCAACTTTTTTTTTATTTTCGTGGACTTTCGAGAACATTTCCAGAATTTAGCAATTTTTTTTTTTTTTTTTTACTTGACAACTTTTTTTTTTGGGCATAAAAATGTAAAAGGCGGAACTTTCAAAAATAGGGATCGGGTTTGTATTGAAAAGTAGTTAGGGACGTGAGCCTAATTAAGTTTAGTTTTAGGGATGTGTGCCTGATTTTCACTATAAATCATAATTGGTTGGAAAATAAAAATGATTAGTTCTAAATTTTGTGGATATAAAAGTTGTTTTTGAATATAATTTATTTCTACCTGTTAAAATATAAAGTTAAGGCTTTGAATTATGAGTTCTAGTTTGAAGTAAAAAGAACTATTTTGAGATTCATATTTTTCTATGAAGGAATATTTTAGTATATGGAAGTATATCGTAGTTAAAAAAACTAAAATTATATTTCATTTGTAAGGAGTGTTTGGTAGTTTTGGAATAATCATGTAAACGATTTGAAAATTTTGTTTATTGTAACTGAGAGATTATCATAATTTCTAATTTTATTTTTACTTAATTTATAAATTAAATCGAAATTGGATTGTATTTGTGAATAGATTATAAAATAATTTTCTGATTTCATTAAATGGTTTTAATACAATAATAAATGATTTTTGAATTAATATAAAGAGATTTAAAATGTATTATTGAACTCAAATAAAAAACAATTATATTAAAAGTTATTCAATTTATTTAAAAGAAGTATTTGATCATAGTAAATTCAGAAATGATTTCTATGTATATATTTGACTAAATAAAGTGATTTTGAAGTTGAACCATATATTTGTTATTTTTGTCAATATTTATTCGTTTTAACACTAAATGTTGTGAATAATTTATTATTAAAGATTGCTTTGTTTATTTTAAATTTATTTAATTAATTTGTTTTTCTGTTTGTTTATTCTTTTCTTATATATTGAATTTGATCATATAAGTAAGTCGTCGGTGATATAGATCTGATTGATAATATGATACAGTGATGGTATTCTTCTATATTTTCAGTTTAGCTAAGGTCCCTATTAAATTTCAAAATACACAAAAACACACTATTTTAAAACTTTGTAAATTAAGTTTCTATTTTTCAGAAATCTTAAAAACACATCAAAAATCAACGTAAAAAACTGCCAGAAATCAAAATTTAATTCAGTATATGATCTTCTTTGTATTCATGTAAGAAAAATAAAATAAAAAAATTTAGAACCAAAAAAGCGTTGCTTTGCACAAAAAAAGAAAAGAAATAAAAAGCATTCTACAACGAAAAATGCTGAAAAACCTGCCATTTTCGAACAATTGCAGATACCACCGCAATTATATCAACAAATCGCATCCTTTAATGGTGCAGAATACTTTAAACTTTCAAAATTTAATGTCTAAGCTTATTCAAACATCAGATTATTGCAAAAAAGTCATCAAAAGAATGATGTGCATTGCATATAAATGAAAAATATACCACTTCCGGTAAAATTTCAAAAATAACAACTATTTTGAAAAATCGCAGTCATGTTTGAAGCTTTTTCACACACTTAGACATGTCTGCAGTACACTAGAGGATTGTTGCAGATATGTCAGTACTTATAGTAGGTGAAAATATTTTAGCAACTTATTTTCCTTTACGCAATACGCTATGGAATTATTATATAATTCAGAAGTTGATAAGATAGTTAATATTTTGTCTGTAGTAAATAATTTATAATCGAATATGTAATCAAGATTAAGTTATAAACTTGATATATAATTAATAAAAAAGTTGACTTGTAAACGGAGATTATGAATGAACTATGATGTAGATTTATAAAATGTCTTGATATTTGAAATTTATCTTGTAATGGTATTTTTAAATAAAAATCAAAATTTGATTTGATAAAATGAGTCCAATTACTGTAAAGAAATAATATCCATGTTTTAAAGTGAATAATGATTTAAAAACAAACATTTTACGGATTAAAATGATTTTAAAAGGAAACTGGAAATTGTTTGGAAGTGATAAATTCAAAAATGAATTTAGAAATTGGGTTGACTTGAAACGGTGAATTTATTCCGATGTTCGGAATGTTAATCGAATAGAGATTATTCGAAAAAGAGTTATACGTTGAATTTTGATTATATCGAATTCAGGAAAGTACTATTTGCTTTCCGATTTTTAATCAAGTTTCATTATTTATTTATTTATTCAAGTTAATGAATAAAAGTTATATTTTAAAGTTAATACTTTGGGAGCAGGGATTATAACGCTATCGTTATAATCTATATTTTCCGTAAAAGAAGAGGATTCGTAAATTGAATACGAGATTTACGTAAGAAATGATTTTGTTGATAAGAAATCAAGAAATGAAGTTAGCGAAATTAGAAACTTACTGGAGATTAGTCAAGTTTAATGGCTTTCTGAGTGTCGATCTGATGTTGGTTTCGGCTTTCGGAGTTGATGCATAGAGAGTTGGTTCTCTTACTAGTTTACGGTTAGGGACTAATGAAGGCGGAAGAACAGTGATGTGTGAACAGGAAATGGAAATGTTTTCCAATATTAATAACATATATTTTCTAAATATAGAATATAAGAAGTTGCAGATATATGGAAATGTTTTTTGAAAATCATGAAATGCTAAACGGGTTTTAAGAAATATCTAGGAGAAATATGGAAAACGGAAAATTGGGAAATAAATAAATAAATGATAAATTAATTTAAAGGGCTTTGTGTTATTTAATGGTTGATCAGTAGAATTTCCATTGGAAATAAGATCGTTGATTGTATGGATGTTTTCTTTTGATAGTTAAATAATCGACTATCAAAGTTTTTGGGACATTTTTCCGTTGTCAAATACAGAGAGATCGAGATCAGGTTTATTATCTGAAAACCACTCCGTACGATCATAAGCGTTGCAAATCAAATATGCTGAAGAAAATTGAAGACAGAGTTTATGCAAGGAATGTTCTGGCAATCCTAGATAGAAATTTCCTAAGATGGATTTACATTATAGTTTCTTCGGTTTGTCCAGTCCTAGGACAACTTGTATGGACGAATGTCTAAAAGAGTATACCTAATAGATCGCGTAAGTTAATCTCTTAAAACGTATTCACATTTGGTGGCGGAGGAATTCGTTTCTCTTAGCCTTATACCCGTGGTATTTTTTGGGAAATCTATTCGTGATTTGGCAACTATGATGATGTAGCATTCAAAGTAAACGAAGATGGGATCTATCTAAGGGTAAGTTATGACCTCAAGCCTCTTCAACTGGGAAATGGAATAAAATCGGGAAGGTCGCATGGCTAAGTGGGTCGCTTCTAATTAGCGTGTATTGTCACCATCTAGAGAAATTTCTATTTATTCTTCTTTCGTTTTTGTATCTCCCGAGAATACGGTGGACCCAAAATTCGTAGGGTGACAATATATTCAGAACATTTAAGCGACGTGAATGACTGGTCATGTTTATCCTAGGTTGCAAGATTATCTGGTTGAAGCCTAGTGTATTTTCTCTCGAGGAACACTGTGGAAAGGTGATCCCATATCTTGCCATAGTTGGAAATCCATTCTCCAATAAGAGCCCGCAGTTTTGATTGTATACTATGTATTTGGAGCGTGAGATGCAAGCGTTCTGCTAGATTACTATTTACTTGATTTGGACACTTATAATATCAAAATAATGTTGATTTAAAGAATGGTTTGGCTTGTTGTAAGGTAAAAACCATCCGTATTTATGTGTGGATCAGTCTTACGATTATCCTTTCTTTGAAAAGGATTTTAAAAAGTTAAACCAAGTGGTCGGAGTTTACTCACACTAGTCCTATGACTGACCAGAAGTTTATTTTGTTTTGTTTTTTACCCTAAACTCTTGGGGTCCAAATTTGTATGGGAAGTCAAGTAGTCAGGATTTTACAGATATACTTGGAAGAGCTTAAACCAGAAGCCTTCAACATTATATATCTATTGTTTACTTCCACTGTGATGTTATGTGTTGTACTCTAATAATGGTATGTATATACAGTTAAAAAAAGTTTGTATTTCAAAAGTTATGTTATACAATATATTTTACTCGTTCCGCTGTGAGATTCGTGTTTACTCCGATTCTGTTCTATTGTGATCTTTTTCTTCTTCTATTCTAGCTTTTTTCTTTCTATTTCTCACCCTCTAACTTCTTTGTATTAATGATCCGGTATTTTCGGTACTTGAATAGTTGGCACGATATTTATGTCAATATTTAGGGTCGAAAATCTTTCGATTCGTTGCAAAGCTACAGGGTCGGTATTGCTTAGGTGGAATCAGAGTTGAATTTGGGGTGGCGACGGGGTGAAGTTTTGGGCAGTGAGTGCGATGGTGAAGTCAGTGACATTGATGGGTGGCCAGAGTGTCAAGGGATGGTGGTCAACGTTCGGGGTTGAGTTCTGTTACTATAGGCGGGATTTTACTTTGAGTTTGGGAGAGAAGGGATATCAACATATTCAGGTGAATAATTAAATTGTTATTGACCTTTTTAATTACTTTAAAAAGTATTCAAACTTATAAATTGTACATCTTGCTCATACATTATCAGATTTAAACGAGACAAGTTGCATTGGAATCGTGTCGAGGAACTCTACACGTACGAACTTGATTGGTGTGATTTGGAGCTTTATCTAATTTCAAACGTCTATTTGAAAATGGATAAAATGACACGAAATCGATGAATTGGAATGGATAGTGGGTTAACTCTCACACTTTCTGGAATACCGTGAATGTTGTTATTTCATATAATAATAGTCATTGTTTTTAGTATATAAATTGTGTGTTTGGATGTTTTGGTTGATTTATTGCTTTATTGGTGGTTGTCGATATATATATATATATATATATATATATATATATATATATATATTCCTATCTATGAACGGATGATCTTTGACATTACTTGCTTTTGAGCGGAAGATTCATATTAAATGAATTAGATTAGATTATCTAATATATATGCATATATAAACTGATATATGAGCTGTGATCCAGGAGAACAGGTTGGAAGGATTCAACAGGATTCCTCAATATCTTGGATGATACTTGCTTTCATATTTTACACATAAGAACTGTCTAATATAAGTAACATTAAAATCTAATTTGGATGATTTTTGTTGAATTAAATTAAACACTGATGTGTTATTTATCAATAAATTGGTTATTGGTTAAGTGACTGGTAGCAGATGACCTAAAATCCGTCTTTTTAAGACGTTGATTCCACACTAGACGTATTGACTAAGTCTGAAGTTATAAATCTATTTTATAACAAAAGCATTGTTTTGTATTAAATTTTATATAAGTTATATAAATAGAAGTTTTATAAAAATTTTGTTATTTATAAGTCGGAGTGTATAAGGAACTTATAAATTAAATTATATAGCAAACTTCTCGTTTTTCTAAATAGGTTTCAAAATTGGAGACTTCGAAGTTAAAACTTAACTATGTTTCACAAGTTAGTTTTATGAAGCTATAAAAGTAGGTCGTACAAGCTATTTTTGACTAAGTGAATAAATAACTTATATGAACTTGTAAAGTGAAGTAGAAATGGTCTTTGTTTTTTATAATTGAAATTTTTGAAAACTTAAATATTCATAAAGAGTTAATAGAAATGGTCTTTGATTTGATTTGAAGTTTTATAAGAGAAATTGAAATCATGTTTTAAAAGAATATTATAAATGAGATTTTTTTTATAAGGATTTCATAAGTAGGATTTTTAGTTATATATCCAAGTTTTTAAGCATGTGTACTTAAGGAAATCTAAATTTAAAAGGATTCCTTCGAATAAGGGTTTATAAAAGATTTTGTAACAAATCTAAGTTTTGTATAATAAGTTTTTTGAAGGAATTTTTATAAATTAATTTACAAAAGGATTTTGAAATGAATCATAGTTTTGTAGACAAAGTTTACAAAAGAGATTTAAAGCTAATTAAATGGTTATAAATATGGGTTTACTTAATAATTGAGTTAGGTAAAAGGTGATTATATATTATAAATAGATTTTCAAATGGAAGAACTAGGTTTTTAAAACTTTAAGTTGCAAAGTTTATAAGTTAAGTAAAAATGTTTGAATACAATGTATCACATGATATTGTTTAGTCCAAATATGATTTGTATGAATACTTGTACCATTCGGTTAAGTATGTAGTGCTATTTTCCAAAGTAAGGAAAATATTATGGTTTTGTGAATACGCTTATTCTAAAAAGATAAGTGTAAGGCTATCGTTTTCAAAGTAATGAAAACAAGAAATTTTTGAATATACTTATCCCGTTGAGATAAGTTTATGGAATCGATTTTTTAGAATCGTTGAAATGAATTAATGAATGGTTTTAATTAAAAAGGCATGTGCTGTTAATGTACTTAACTATGTCGTTGTGATTTGGTAGTTAAGGAAATGATTATGAATAAATTCCCTTTTAACTTATAATGTGTTGGTTCGATGAACTGGGGTTGGAACAGGATCCAAAGCAACTTCGTACCGACTTGGTGTTAGAACGTGATTGTAGGTGTGTCTATGCTTATGTAGATGATTTGAAGGCATACACCTTCCAAACGGAAAAGGCTGCTTGTCGATGTCTATGGTTAGCTGCCAGGAGTATACTTGTAGCAGTAGGTTTTGGAGTTGTGCATGATGCGAGGACTTCTTGTTACTAATCCTAGGGATTTTCCCGATAGGATGTAGTAAAAGACTGTCTTCAGTTTGTCTTGTTCCTAAACAACTTGTATTGACGGATGTCTAACGGTGCATTTCTTAGATCATGTAAGTTGATTTCTACAAACATAGATATCGCGGGGAATGCAACTTCTCTTAGCTTAACACCCTTCTCTGATACGTATTGTAACACCCCACGTCCATTAATGTCACTCTCAAAGGAAATGCATTAACTTTCATGGAGTATTATTAGTGTATAGAACAGAATATAACAAGACAGATACATATATTGGTACTTGAGAAAGTTATAACAACTTTTATTGCAGCGGAGAAATAGTTTGATTACAACAACTTCATAAACCAAGTACACTTAATATCCATCTTGACAAATTGTTTTCAGAGTACATAAAGTAAAAAAGCACAACCCCAACATAAGTAGCCATAAAAGAGATGAGCTAAACTTTACTTTTAGCAATCCAAGCACTTCCAAAAGTGAGAGAAGAGAGATCCAAATCAAGCTCCACTAGTACTAGTCCCACCCTGAAAACCTGGGGTGGGGGGGGGGGGGAGGAAGAAAAGAGGAGAAAACAAGGGGGTCAGACATAAAGTCTGACGAGTACAATAACTTTAACAATATAATTATTAAAGTAATTAGGATAACGCATAAACTAGTAAAACAAGGAATGACTGCGAAACAAGTGGGCAAGTCAAAACAAACAAGAGGAATATTCTAGCGTTAATCTCATTCCTAATCGCTATAGAATAATTACTATACTGCACCAATGCTAATTACACCGCACCATTACTAGTCCCATACTGGAAGTTGATCCCTATTACTAATCATAATTATAATAATAGTAGTTTCGTGTACTCCTAGCTGCTATCGTAGATGCCGCCTGCTCCTACCTCCACTAGTTGTACCCACTACCTTCCCCAGTCTAGTTACAACATTTATTCATAATATGGTAGTTTCTTTTACTCCTAGCTGCTGTCATAGGTGCCGTCTGCCCCTATCTTTGCTAGTCGTACCCACTACCTTCCCCATTCGATCGGCTCCCTAACTCGTAGATACCCGTGCTGGTCCCACAGTGGGGTGTATCACTTCCCAAAGTGGCAACCTGATACCACTAAAGATGCACGGCTTATACCTACACGATGCAACGTCTTACCTACCAACCTGGGTCCACGCACGCACATGACCCCGTTGGACTTGCGTTGCCACCGCTAACCCGTTTTGACCTCTTACAATCAAACCCAGTAAGCGTGTCCCGTCCTCGATCTAGATCGAGCTCACTTAGATACTAAATAAGTTACTGGTTGAAAAGGGTCCCCACGCTTGACACAAGCTTTCAACCTATGCTTGGTCCCCACTAGGATTTCCCACTTAACCCCCCCCCCCTTATTCATGTCTTCTTACATGTTTCAACTTGCTTAAGTGTTTATAATTATTTCCCACATGTCACCCATGTTACCCACTTATCAAATCAACATGTGTTATTGGTTAAGCTTGTCTTAACCTTATCTGCTTATCAGATCAATATATATATATATATATATATATATATATATATATATATATGGTTAAGCTGGTCTTAACCCTATCCACTTATATTATTGGTTAAGTTGGTCTTAACCCTGTCCACTTATATTATTGGTTAAGTTGGTCCTAACCCTATCCGTTTATCAAATCAATATATATTATTGGTTAAGTTTGTCTTAACCCTATCAGATCAGTACATATTATTGGTTAAGTTTATCTTAACCCTATCCACTTATTGGTTAAGCTGGTCTTAACCCTATCCACTTATCATGTTTTACTTAATTTATGATTAAGTACATCTAAGTTCACTGATACATTGGTTAAGAGAATAACTCCCTAAGTATCAATCCCGAAGACCGAAATCAACATCAGATTGGTACTCAGAGAATTATTCACTCAACCAAACTTATGTTTGTCATTCATATTCGTCTTTGATCAGCATTAATTAATTATTAATGCCCAGACCTCTCACATTAAGTCGATTGCTTGTGGCTGCTGGATATGTCGGGCGGTTCCGGACAGACTTCTACCACAAGCCAGACTTAACCTCGTGTCTAAACATCATTTAATTTATGTCTTTGACCTCTCACATTAGACTACCGTCTGTGGTTGCTGGATTTGTCGGGCGGGTCCGGGCAGTCTTATACCAAAAACGAGTCTAACCTCGTGTCTTAGGCTTTTGTTACTCATTTAATTTATGTCTTTGACCTCTCACATTAGACTATCGTTTGTGGCTGCTGGATTTGCCAGGTGGGTCCGGGCAGTCTTACACCACAAACGAGTCTAACCTCGTGTCTTAGGCATTTATTTTGCATTATTATTAATCATCCCCAATTTGAATTAATATCCCTATTTCAAATTGCCAATAACTCCCAATTTTAATCCATGTCCATGATTGTTACCTAAATTATGCCCATACTGTTTAGGTATATAAATTATACCAATTAATGTCTCAATTTAATTATATGCCTTTAAAGCCATTTTATGCCAATTCACAATTTTGCAAAATTAATATTTTCTCATTATCCCCACGCTATTTGTTCGTTTTAATACGATATATGTTAGACTCAAAAAAAGTCCAACTTATAAAAAGAAATGCAATATCACAACTTGCATAACACATAAAATAGATCATAACATAAGTTTGCATAGCCAATAACTTGCATAAGCAATGGATATATATATATATATAACATAAATTTGCATAAATTATCATGGATCTAAATATAGATCTAAACATGTAATCGTGAACTGCATATATGGATATGGTTTTCCTATAGCTTGCACATGAATTTCATACAAACTTACATTCAAACTAGCATATGATTCACATACAAAACTAGCATAGGCAATGGGCATATAGAACATAAATTTGCATAATTATGTTTTACCATGGATCTAAATATAGATCTAAACATAAAAATGTGAACTTGCATATGAATCTAAACATGTAAATTAATGTCACATGTTTTGCATATAAACTAGCATATGTATATACTTGATTCACATATGAACTTGTGTATAATCCACCTACAGACTTGCATAAGATTCATATATAATTTAACATCCCAAACTTACATAAGATTAGCATATGCTTTAACATTCTAGACTTGCATAAGATTCACATATGTTTTAACATTCCAAACTTGCATATGATTCATATACAAATTAGCATATGTAGAAACAAACTTGCATAAGATTCACATATGTTTTAACACCCCAAACTTGCATCGGATTCATATACAAATTAACATATGTAGAGACAAACTTGCATAAGATTCACATACGTTTTAACATCCCAAACTTACATAAGATTCGTATATAATTTAACATCCCAAACTTACATAAGATTTGCATATGCTTTAACATCCTAAACTTGCATAAGATTCATGTATGATTTAGATCTACAAACATAAGTTAACAAAACAATCATATATTCACAAACAAAATCAAGTAACGTCACATGATTCAACAGACATGTTCTCATAATCCAAGTCATGACCCATCATAATTAATTTATTAATTATTTTGTGAAAGAAATTATACTCACAAACAAAAGAACAGTCTTGTTTTTCTGGGATCTGTATTCTAAAACTGAATTGCTCGCCTTTGATGTAGACTAATTGTTATTCTAATTTAGATTAGATTAGATTTTGATTCTTGCTTCTATCTTGCTTTTGAGTTGAAAGAGAACGGCGGCTACTCTAGGTTCACCATTGACAGTATGATGGCTCTTGGTATGAATTGGTGTGATTTTAGGTTGAGGGTTAGGTTGCTTATATAGAATTTTAATTAATTAAGAGACGTCAAATTAACCTAGAAGAAATCAAGACCATCCAGACAAGATAGAATAACCACCTCAGCCCTAATGACTCAGCAGTGAGTCAAAACATCATCACATTTCAGATCTGCCCCGGGGGGGGGGGGGTCGACCCCCAGTTCGACCTGTATATAGGGAGGTCGACCCCCTGGTCGACCTGGCCTGGGGTAGGTCGACCCCAGGTCGACCTGCCTTGGTATTTAATTTTCTGAATTGTTTTATATAAATTTATGAAAGTTCTTAGGGCCATAACTTCTTCATACGGAGTCCAATTCACGCAAACTCGGACTCTATCTCAAGTAGAATTCCGAGACGAACGCAATGGCATAACCCGTTTCCCTTAATTCTCACATTTAAAATTAAGTATTTTTTAATTTGTTAATTTTAATATTTAAAATCACGAGGTGTTACACGTATAAACTCGGTAGTTGTATTTTTATGGACGTAAATTAATGATCGATGGAATGTGGTGATGTGGCATCCAAAGGTAGGCGCATGCCATGTATGAAAGGTAAAAACATAGCCGCTAGCCACATCAACCGGTAATGACTAAAGCATGAGATTTGCTTCGAGGCTAAGTGGGTAGCACCCAAGTAGGGTATTGTCACCACCCCATCTAGATTGGTTGTCCCTTTGACTATTGTATGCTGACATTTCGTTAATGATCACAACTAGTGAGGTGAAATATTCGGTATATTCTAGAGAGGGGTTAACCGTTCCTGATTCATAGGGAGTTCATGCGAGGCTCTCGGTAAGCTTATCTAGAGAGGTACCATGGTAGGTGATATCCTAGTGCCTTGTCATTGTACGGAAATCCAAACTCCAGTACAAGCCTCCATGGTTTTAGATGTAAACTAACTATGTCGAAATGTGAGATGCAAGCTTTTCGGCTATATTTCTATTTTATTTGTAGATTTGAGACATTCTTATAATGTCATTGGATTTAAAATAAAATTGATTTGGTTATCGGAAGGTAAAATACATCCCATATTATGTGTGGTTGTATCTTACGAAAGTTCCAATCTTTGGAAAGATTTTTAAAACCAATTTCAAAATTTAATTTAAAACCAATTTCAAATTTAAATTTAAATTAGATTATAAATCCAATTTATGTGTAGCTTTTTAATTTAAAACCAATCTCAAATTTATATAAGATAAATTAGGTTATAAATCCTCAAATTAAATTTCAAAATCAAATTTATAAATATTTAAACAAATATTATTTGAATTAGTAAAAAGGTTAATAACGTTAAAACTTATTTACAAATCAAGTTAAAATAAGTTAAGTTTAAATTTATATTTGAAATATAAACAGTACAAAATCTAGATTAGTTACTTATATTAAAACGTAGAAAATCATGGTTCGTTACAAAAATAATAATGAATATTATTATATGTGTAACAATATTCAGAAGTATTCCAGAAAGTGTGAGAGTTAACTCAGCATCCATTCCAGTTCGACGGTTCACGCGTCAATTTATATAATTCCAAACAAGCGTTTGAAATTACATAGAAATCCAAATCACTCAAATCCGACTCGTACACGCAGTGTTCACAAATACGAATCCAATGGAACTTGTTTCGCCTCAACCTGATATCGTATGAAAAATTATACTCGTTACATTTATTAATTAAGTTCAAAATAATGATATTATAATTAACATAATTAGATTAGTGTAAAGACCCAAAATTTTGGTTATATTTATTTTACTTATTTGATTATGTTCCAAAAATGGTGTTTTTTCTTCAAATGATGGAATTTGACCACGAAACTTGCACGGTTGCGTTCACGATGGAACTCAGGTCAACTTTCATGTTTGAGACTTCGCGAACGGAGTCTGTATAAAAAAGTTATGGACAAAATACGAAAAATAGACACAAAATAAGTAAAGTAGAATAATATATATAAGGTAATATATTTATTACTTTTATTCCCATGCCCCACACCGCTGCTAGGTCGACCGACGGTCGACCGCTGGTTCAACCTGTTGGTCGTAATAGGCAATGGCGGCTAGTACTTTGCTTATATATTTTATTATATCGGTGGACGGATCTTTATATAATTAAATCTAATGGTCTAGGGTCATTTCCATGCCTACAAAATAAAGGGCTAAACCCTCGTTCTCTTATTCATGTTTTCTAGAGGCAACAACGAAGCTCTATCATTTCCGATCCTCCAATTTTTTCTAAAATATGAATTATAAATGTGTACAAATCAGATTAACAAGAACTGAAAGGATTAGATTCATATCTATGAAAAAGAGGTGGTTCATCGCTTAGGTAATTTATATTATAGAAATTCCTTCTTTTCCTATTTCTCTTTCAGATCTACAAATTTAATTCTATGTCTGTAAATCTCCTTTAGAGATAAATTGTAGATCTATAGGATTTGAGAATTATTTTCCTAAACGTTGTTTCAGATTTGGATAGCTTTCAGGTAAGTGGGAAATTATATACATTGTTTGTAGTGAAATTTGTTTGTGTTGAATTAGAATTGTATGCCTAAAAGTGTTGGATTTGTTAATTTTGTCAATCTGAATTATTATGAATATTGGTTAAATATGCATTTGTAGGCCTTTTTATTTATTATCATCATCTCGCCTACAATTATTATTAAGTTGTTTGCAGTTATTATAAACTCCGCGGATCTAGGAATCAGTCCCAAAATCATTATCAGATTTAAATTTTTGGTCTAGATTCGTACGGTTTTGTAGTTATTTGTAGTTTGTGAAGTACTGATTAAAATTTAATAATCCTGATTGTGTTTGAGATTGTTTGTGGTTTTACTTGGTTATTGTAATTTTGTTCTTTTTGCATAAAAAGGCATTATTCGAAATCTACAAGGAATATAAATAAATCAAATAAGAAGAGACGTACAAATTTACGCATTTTTGTACATAGTTTCCAACAGCTATTCTAAATAGAATATTAACTTATTTTCTTGTGATTTGAAATAATGTCATTTTTTTTCTTTTGAATAGCTTGGTCAAAATTTACAATAATTACTATAAATAACATTATATAAGAATTTGAAACTTAAAACAAGATTAAACACAAAAATGATTGTTTTGGTCGTTAGTTTAGATCAAAACATAAGTAATAGATAATAATAAAATATAAATTAATAACTACGTTAACTTCGTGTTCAAAGTATACATATAAATATATATTAATTTTAGGCGTACAAATCAACGTAAATGAAGCTAATATATAAAATAAATGTTTGTTTGTCATTGTATGTTTGAATTTGAAGTGTTTCCGTTTATTGGAATAAATGCATGGTGATAACTCCTATAATAAATGGAAATTGAACGTTTGTGTCCGTTGTAGCAATAAACATGGGAGTTATTGTTGTAATAAAAGTTCCTGAATAAAGTAACAAGTATTGTAACCATATTGTTCGGGCTTAATATATTGAATAAGATAGATATGTCTACATGATTACAATTAAATTGGTATTAGGAGTAGATACTGTAACTCCAACTAGGGAAATAAATTAAATAATAAGCTTATAAATATATATATGTTCAAACAAGTATTAAACGGAATTAAGTTTATACTACGATTTGGTAGTTAAAATAATTAGATTATAATTTAAATGGGACTGATATATGTAGCATTAAATAGGTTAATTGATGCCTTAGGAAAAATGACTGTTTAGGTCGTTAATGGAAGGTAACCTAACTAACTAATAATAATAATAAATGGAATTAATGGGTATTGACTGTGTCATAGTAAATGACAACTGCAATAAGGAAATAATAATTAGATGCCCTAAGATAGGAAGCTATAGTTTTTCCTTATTTTATTCTAGTTAATTTAGAATTAATATAATCACAATAAGGATTGGACTTAGTAGGTTAATGATACGTGGTCAATTACGTTATTCGATAGAATTCTGCACATTCCTATAGTCGGATATATGTAAAACTGATGTGAGATATCATTAACCATTGGAACCCGTGACGATAGTTAATTACGTAGGGAGAATTATTTCCTCCAAGGGACTAGTTTGTAAGCATAGTCTACTTTGGGATTAGAGGTATTAAGTAGTTAAATCCACCCTTAAAAGGGTATTAAGTGATTGCGTAGCTCACTAACCCATAAACAATAAGTATTAAATGGCTATTAGGTACGAGTTTAGTAATCCCTGCGTATGTCCACTTCCTTTAGGTAGTAAGTGACTGGGGTGGGAGTCCGCCTAGGGATTAGGTATTAATGGCAGTTAAGGAGGTACCATGATTTTGCCTATCCTATAGGAAGTATTAAGTGGCCGAGGGATTATCTAATAAGGTCATCTAAATAGTAACATGGGAGGTCCGCAAAGAGGGCCTTAACTAGTGTCGCGCTCCTACCTATACCTGGTATTAAGTGGCGAATTACCATCCCTTGCCTTATGCGGGTTTTCGGTATATGCGTGAATAACGAAAGCCTTACATAAGTAGGAATTAGTAGCTAGTGTCCCCTAATTTTTATTAGCGCAGATTAACCACCGAGTAAGACATTATGTAATGACTCGCATTTTATGTATTGGAGGATCAAATTTTTTTTTTAAATTCCCTGAGAGCTGGATCATTCTCATATTTTGATATGTTGGTTATGGGGATGTGAGACATATCCATAAATTTTATCAATTTTATTTGTGACTATTTTCCTCTATCAGTTTTATATAGGGAATAACTTTTGACTGAGATCGAATCAGGTGCTGAGATCGATTTCATTGGAAAGGAAATGATGTTTCCAATTCCGTATAGTGGTTACATAAAAGATTTGGTTTAGCGGTTTGGGAGGATTTGTTGTTTTAGTGCTACATAATTTCTAGACAGGCTAAATAGTCATTAATGGGCTGATTTGGTGTGGCCCATTAGTGAGATGGTTATAAATAGGGGGTAGAGGTAAGAAAAATGCTTTACTTCCTTCATTACATATTTGGTTGGGGTTTGAGATTCTCCCTACTCCAGTCAAATACCTCTCTACTCCAATAATTTCTTGGATCTAGATTAAAAGATTGAAGATCAACATCGAAGAAAGGTAGATCGCATCAAAGTGATTGATTCAGACATTGTTCTTCGCTTTGCTGATCATCGTTTTAAAGGTATTTTGTGGATTCTACCTGATTGTATGGTAATATTCGTTGTGTTAATGTTTATTTGAAGATTGTTTGAATTATGTGATGTTCGGTCGATTTGGTCGTATAAACTTGGTTTGATTACACGAGTTTGGAAATGATTTGGTTTCGGGTTTGATCATTTCTTGGTGCGCCAGCGTGGATGGGTCGAGGGGAAAAACACGTGGTGATTTCATCATGGATCGGCAAGACCTGTGTGTGATGGATCGGGCAAGTTTTAACATGGGTTGGTCATGTTTGGCAAGCTATGGATCGGCCAATAATTGGTTATCAACAAATGTATGGATCAGCCACTAAACTAATGGATCAGCACGAGTTCTTTAGAGGATCTGGCGTGGTACACTTCGATGGATCGGGCACTTTAAACTAATCACTACAAGAAAAACAGCATATAGCAGCGGTAAAATCTGCTTCTAATCCGTCGCTAAATAGGCCTTAGCGACGGATTTCCTACGTAACATTGTGGTTGGAAAAAACCATGACGGTATGTGTCAGATTTTACGACGGAATTTAGCATGAGTTTTCCGACATTTTACTAATTTTATAATAAAAATAAATTTTATTTATTAATTTAATTTTAATTTATATACCGACGGATAATTAATTTATAATAAATTATTATTTATAAAAGGCGTTAATAAATCCTTACTAATTGCCAAGGGATTAGTGACGAAAATTAAATTGAAGTAAACTTAGCCTCCCTTTTTTTTGGTAATCCGCTGCTATTCCCCTTGTGATCTGCATATATATATATATATATATATATATATATATATATATATATATATACATACTCATCACACACATAATTTGTGTTCCATTCGATACACAATTCTAATGTAAATACAGCACAATTAATATCAACACACACATCTCATAATTAATGTATTATATTAATCACTCATCTCATAATCAACATTCAACATTACATTTTTTTCCAAATAGAACTAATTTGAACCCGTCTGACCGAAAAACGTGTAAATATTTAAATCAATTTCATTACAACCACCATTCTAAATATAATTTTGGAAGCAACTTTCTTTCTTTTGACTGTGAGTACAAATTCATACATCATTCTCCAAGTAAGAAAGAGAAACAGTTGAAAACACCCCTCATCTTGTAATCCTTCATCGATTTGCTACCCAATCAAAATTATAATCATGCAATTTTCTGAGTAAAACAAATAGTCACATAACCATTTTGCAGACAATAAAGAGCATTGGTCACTTGCAAGTGGAAAGAGAAAAAAACAGATTAGACTGTTTGATAATAAAATACACAATGATTAGACGATCACTTGAAATTAGTCATGTCACCTATGAACGATAAGAATCAACAATTTACAGTTCTATGCATTATAACCTTTTCCCTTAAATGATGAATATTGCATCGCATAACATAATATACAAAAGAATCAAGAATACTAAAAATGGTATGCGATGCAATACCCATAAGCTAAGGTTGAAGAAGGGCAGTCATATTGAATTCATATTATCATTACAGAGGCTACAGTATATCATAAAACGATGGAAATATGTAATCAAATAAGTATATTCAATAAGCAAAAAACCAAGCTAAAAGATGAATTTATTTATTAAGAGGGGAGGATGAAAGCAGGATATACAAATGGATTATTCAGTCATAGTTACGAAACAAAATGAAATCAACGATAACTATTGAATCAATTTGTTATAAAACAATATCATAAGCGTATGATGTATGCATTTGTATGATGTATGCATTTATGAAACAACTGTAAAAAGACACGTTGATAGAACCACTTGAAAGATTTTGTATTTGACAGCCAAAGATTATTTGATGTATAGTAAAATCGAAGAATTAGAAACTTACAACATCCAAAAGGTGCCAAAAGAGCAGTGAATGAAACGGAAATTGTAACACCCCGAAAATTCTATAACTGTGAAATTAACAAATTAAAGTATAATTAATCTGAAATCAAAAGAACTAAGGGAAACGGGATACGCCATTGCGTTCGTCTCGAAAAAATACGCGAAATAGAGTCCGAGTTTTCGAAAAACGGAGTCCGTATGAAGAAGATATGGCCTTCGGAAGTTTGAGAATCAAGTTTAAATTCAAACAGAATAAATCAGGTTTAAATTCGAAAATGGGGCCCAATGGGCCAGGGCGGAAAAACGCCCGCCTGACGCACCCAGGTCGACTGGGCTGTCGACCTGGTCTAACCAGGTCGACAGGGCTGTCGACAGGGGTGTCGACCTGGTCCAGACCCAGGTCGAGCCCAGTCTAACCCGGCTGGCCTATTCTCTATGTGGTCGATTTTCTGTGGTCTGCTTTGTCATTAGGGCTAGGTGGCAAGTTTTAATTGGTCTCTCTATCGAATGAATGGCTACGATCAATCCAGGCAACATCAATGGTCCTAATCAGTTCCTAACCTCTATATAAACAACCCTAGACTAAACCCTAATCTATTCATTCAAAAATAAGAACATAGCCGCCATGTTGCTGAGGAACGACTAGGAGTAGCCACCAAATTGGAGAGAGGATTAGGAGGAAGATTCTAAAGCTTAAAGCAACCTAAACAAATCAATTCAACAAAGGAATTTACGTCTTCAATCCCTAAATTAGAGAATTCATCACACCATTGTAAGTAGAGTATTACTTTGGTATGAATAAACAATTGTGTTGGTTTGTATGCTTGAATTGTGGCAATAAAGTAATTCATATTTGTGCGTTCTTATCAATTTGAAATATTATATACGTTTGGATATTTATGAATCATGTTATTCATTATAAAGAACTACATGCGGTAGTTCTATGCAAGTATACGTTTGGAATATTTCGCAAATTATGTAATCCATGTTGAAGCTACATGTATGTAGTTGATTTAAATTCATGCAAGTTTGGGGTTTTGCTACTATGCCATCATGATGTATATTTTTGTGCATAAATCATTTTGTAAGTAATTAGAACAAGTTTGGTTATTATAATCCATATGAAATTATGTTGAGAATTTGGCATTATGTACTAAGCCATGCTTTTGTACTAGAAAACCTATTTGCAAACTTATGAATATGGCTAAGCTATGAATGATATTTGGCATAATTGAAATCCATGATTAAGTTCATCTCGTTTACAAAAATTATATGATGACATATGTGGTACATAGCTAGGTTAGGCTCAAAAATCCCTTTTTGCAAGTTTGTATGACTAAAGTAAGAATCATGATTTCATGTTAGAAATATTTATGCCATGGTTATGTGAATAAATTTAACTATACTTATGCCATGCTTATGTTTGATATTATGCAATGCTTATGTTTGACATTATGCCATGTTTATGCTAGAAGTATTTATGCCATGCTTATGTTTGACATTAGGCCATGCTTATGCTAGAAATATTTATGCCATGCTTATGCTTGACATTATGCCTAAATAAAAATATAGGTTCATGTGTCAATAATGATATCTCAATTACAAGTTCACATGCTTTGATTCATGTCACCTATGTTTTATGACCAAAGTATATGTCACTACTATGCAAGTACACCAGTTTCTATTTTGTATTCCCAACGTCATATTGCAAGTTCATACGCTCACCTTCCCCTTTTTGTGTATGTAATCACGCCATAAGCCTCCCCTTTTCGCATGGCTAAATTGGGCTTTAAAAGGCTAAGCCCAATATATATAAACGGACGTGTAAAACGGGGGAAAATAACGTTGGGTTAAAATTAATTAATGAATGAAAATATAAAATAGAAGGGCCCAAATTCAAGTATGGGTTGGGCCCATGATTGGTGTAACCTTTACACCACTAACCTAATAATGGGCCGCAAATATTTACATATAAGAAATAAAGAAGAATGACAAAATATGTAAATGTAGAACATACGATGTGTTTAAACCGAGGTTGGATTGAGTTGTGATGTAAACCTGCCCGGAACCGCCCGGCTGTCCAGTAGTCACAACAATACCTATCCAATGTGGGAGGTTAAACATGGAGCCCAGCAAGGACCCGAGGTTAGACTGAGTTGTGGCGTAAGACTGCCCGGAACCAACCGGCAACAGGCAGCCACAATAATACCTGTCTAATGTGAGAGGTCAGGGCCTTAATAAGACAATTAAGGCTGAGTCAGAATTGTTAGGATTAAGTGAACTAAAGACTTAATCAAAATGGAACATGCTAAACTAAACGGACTGGTGGGGGTTAGGTTAGAAAACACTTAACCAACTTAGCATGTTGGCTAGAGATAGAAAACCTAGTAACGGGGGACCCTTTTCAGCAGTAACCCTAGAAGGTGTATCGGGATACCCTGAAACTAGGCAGGGTGGGGTACGATTACTGGGCTGATTGTAAGAGATCAAATCGACGGCGGTGGTGTAGCAGTGTAGGTTCTAATGGAGTGCGGGCGTGCACACACTCCGGCGCAGAAAAATAAGGCACTGGACACCAGTAGCATACCTGTGCACTCTAAGGTTGTGTCAGGTTGCCACTATGGGACTTGATACACCCCATGGTGGGACCAGCATAGGTAACTACAACATCGGGGGCCGTAAGACACATGTAACTATGTGAGTAGGAGCCGATCATCATAGAATGGATCACATCACCCTGATTATGGGTGCCAGTTGGAAACTAGTTTATATGGGTTCAGAGATTAACATGGGGTACGATAGTATATTCGACCCTAGACAACTTAACCAAGTTATAATGCATGCCCACTTCTTGTTTATATTTATCACACCCAGTTCTTTATTCATAGACATAATAGTACTAGATTTACTCAGGCTTTATGTCTGACTCTACTTTTCTTTCGTCTTCTTTCTTCCGTTTCCCCCCCCCCCCCCCCCCAGGTCCTCAGGGAGGGAACACGGCAGCTTGATCAGCCTTGACATCCAGCTTGAAGAAGAGAAATGTATTGCTTGGACTTTCCTGTTTTGAACTATGGCTTTGGACAATCCACTATGGGGCTTTTGCAGTTTATCTATGTTTTATTTATGCTTCTTTAAATAATGTACTCAAGACAGATTATGAAAGTGTTATGTTATGTTTTTGGAAAGGATGTTGTTGTAACACGTATTTGACTTTATGAAATAAAGTTTGTTGTTCTTCCGCTGTTTACAAATATGTGTTCTTATATCTGTCTTGTATATCTGTGACTTGTACTTATAAACCTCCACCAAAATTAGGGCATTCCCTTTGAGAGTTACCCTAACGGAGGTGGGGTGTTTCACTTGGTATCAGAGCATAGGTTTACCAGATAAGATAAAAAGTTTTGAAAAATTATTTCCAAAAAGGAAATTTAAAGAAGCATTTTTAAAAAGAAAAATATTATCTTATTTTAAAAAGGCAAAGTCCACCCCCCAAAGCCATAGGTACTATCTCTTATCCTTCGTTTTGAATCTATCCTTTTTATTTCAGCATGTCCCAAGAACTTAACTTGCCGGAAGGGGTGCCAATACCTGATTGGTTTAGACGGTTCTTAGAAGCAAGGGCCACTCAGCCAGGTCCTACCATTCCTCCTCCCCCAGCTGAAGGAAATCATCCAGCCGCAGCGGCACCTTTTCCTCCACCTCTTCCACGGGGAAACACGTTTGCTAAGATATGTAAAGATTTTAAAGCTATGGGAGGAAGGGATTTCCATGGAACTGAGTCCTTCGTGGCAGCCAGAAATTGGCTGAAAGAAACTGAGGACCTATTCATCATCTTTGAGGTAGAAGATAGACAAAAAGTACAGTTGGCAGTGTGGCTATTGAAGGGCGAGGCTTCCTACTGGTGGGAAGTCACTAATGCTGAAAGACCAGTGGAGACATGGGAGGACTTTAGGGCAAGGTTTGAGATTAAATTTCTCTCAGATGCGGAAAGAAGTTTGCAGTTGGAAAAATTCTTATTTCTTAATCAAGGGGACAAGACAGTCAGAGAGTATGTGAATCAGTTCGATGAGCTGGCTAGGTTTGGGCTTGACCTAGTCAACACCCCGCACAAGAAGGCTCTCCGTTTCATCAAAGGGTTGAATGAGCCATTACACAGTTTGGCCATGACCCATATACCCATGGGAGCCACGTATGAAAGATTGGTGCAAATGGCATTGCTGAATGAAGAGGATAAGGGCAAGAAGAAAGAGGGTTTGCAGCCTAAGAAGACAGACTTTAAAAAAGGCGGGGAAGGCAACAAAGAGAAGAGGACGTGTAATTTCTGTGGCAAAGTGGGGCACTTAGTAAAGGACTACCGGAAAAAGAAGGCCAAGGAGAATGATGGGTGCTTTTCTTGCGGTGAGACGGGCCATAGGGCTAAGGACTGCCCAAAGAAACGGGGACAGGGGCAGGGCGCTGGATCCACCCCAGGGACACAGGTTCATGTGCTGGAAGCGCCACCTCTGCAACAGCGAGGTATAAATATTTCTGTAGAAAGTGTAGTTTATCTTTATGATCACCCCGTTCGTACTTTGTTTGATTCTGGCGCATCACACTCCTTTATCTCATCTGCTCTAGTAGAATCTCTGCACCTAAAAACTAGTATGGTAGAGGACCCCTTAATTGTTTCAAACCCAATTGGGGGCCCAGCTCATTTGTCTATGATCTGTGTAGGATTGAAAATTTCTATTCTAGTGTAGAATTTCAATGTAGTGCCTTTGTTTTGGGCTTTTCGGGTTATGGTTTGATTTTGGGTATGGATTGGCTATCCAGTAATGGGGCCATCCTTGATTGTGAGAAAAGGGTTGTTAGGCTCCTAACCCAACTCGGTAATACTTTGGAAATTTCTTGTAATCCCTCGTATGCGGTTACGCTTAGTTATCTTGAATCGCTAGATGCCTCTGTTGAAAATTTGCAATCAGTTAGAGTGGTCCGGGAATATCCGGATGTATTCGAAGAGGTGAAGGGCTTGCCTCCGAAACGAGAAATAGACTTCCGCATATATCTTGTAGATAATGTAAAGCCTGTTGCGTTGCCCGTTAGACACATGGCTCCACGAGAAAGGAAAGAGCTCAGTAAACAGATTAAAGAGCTACTAAAAAAGGGGTTCATTAGGAGGAGCATTTCAGAATAGGGCGCTCCAGTAGTGTTCGCCACTAAGGCTGAAGGTTCATTTCGCTGATGCATGAGTTGTAAAGAATCACCTTAGTAAGTACATTTGGCAACATAGTTGACATTTGTTTATTTTCAAGAGATAATTCATCTATGTGGAATACCTTCTAGTAAGTGAACAAGATCCAAGATTCACTAATGAATTTTGGAGAGCTTGCATGGAACCATGAGTACGCAGTTAGGCTTGAGCCAAGTATACTAGAAGGAGAATAAGTGAAAGAGGAACGAGAAATAGGTTCCAACTCATATTTTGGAAACAAGAATTAAGAAGCTACGAAATTGTGAAGTTAAAGACGGACAAAGCATAATGGAGTTAAGCTCAAGAAATGCGGCTTAGAAGATTGAAGACTAGATTCGTGCATCGTATCTCTTCTTAAGAGTATATCCTCTCGGTCCCTTTCTCAATCCAATTTCTGTTGCAAACCACATAGGGAGTATGACTCATCTGTTAGTAACACATGTTGGGGCTCGAGGGTGTTCGTTGATTTTACTAAAGTTTTTTTTGGGCTTTATAGGATACGGGTTGGTCTTAGGAAGGGACTCCCTTATGACCTAAAAGGAGTCCATTATGCTTAGTTTCCTAGAATCATATATGGTGGTTGGGTTGAGTAACTCTTTGGGTGTCAGTCTGATGTTGATTTCGGTCTTCGGGGCTGATGCTTAGAGAGTTCTTCTCCTAATCAATATATGTGTGGCATAGGTTTTCAGTTTTGACATTGCCTAATGGGCACAAAGTTTTTACTTGCTTCTATCATTCGACTATACCTTTAGATAGGAACAATTGGGAAAATGTCCTATAGATTAGAGCTACCCGAAAGATTGGCTGGGATCCACAACGTTTTTCACGTTTCACATCTCCGAAAATGTCTACATGAGTCTGCTGAAGTGGTAGAGCCAAATATACTCGAAGAGGCCGAAGTGGAACGCGAAGCAACCATAAGAAAGGTTCCAACCCGCATCTTAGGAACGGAAGTGACGAAGCTACGCAACCGCGAAGTCAAGCTCGTCAAAGTTCAGTGGAGCGACGCCGAGGAAGACGCGACTTGGGAAACTGAAGCTAGAATCCGTACAGCCTACCCTTTTCTGTTCGAGGGTACATCCTTGATCTTTCTTTTTCCTTAAGTTGCGCTTTTATCAGTCTTTTTAGGTATATTTCCTCGACCTTATCTTTTAGGTAGAAACCCTTTGGATGGAAACATGTAATTGAAACATGTTATGGATGATGGTTGCAAGTTGTTGCAAGTGATTGCTAGTGGTTGCTCGTGGTTGCATATACACACACAATCTAGGGTTTAGATCGGCTCAGTCACTTCATATTGCATATGCATATATGTTTGCACTCGTATATGGTTGAACTTTAATGTGTTGTCATGTGGATGCTGCATTTGTATTGAATGATTGTGCACTCATGTAGAATCAAGAATAGGAAAAAAATTTGCATACATAATGGATTCATGGCCCTTACATAATTCGCATTAAGGAGGTCAACTGAATCAGTAGACCGCCTGATTTTGCATTAGATAAGTACATGTACACACACACTTCGCATATGATCATGAAGCATTAGAAATCTTTTAAGGACAATGGATGCTCGTGTTTGATGGATGAGTAGATGGGTGATTGGATGTTAGGATATACGTTTTCCTACACTTGAAGATTTCGGGGACGAAATCCTTTTAAGTGGGGGAGAATGTAACACCCCGAAAATTCTATAACTGTGAAATTAACAAATTAAAGTATAATTAATCTGAAATCAAAAGAACTAAGGGAAACGGGATACGCCATTGCGTTCGTCTCGGAAAAATACGCGAAATAGAGTCCGAGTTTTCGAAAAACGGAGTCCGTATGAAGAAGATATGGCCTTCGAAAGTTTGAGAATCAAGTTTAAATTCAAACAGAATAAATCAGGTTTAAATTCGAAAATGGGTCCCAATGGGCCAGGGCGGAAAAACGCCCGCCTGACGCACCCAGGTCGACTGGGCTGTCGACCTGGTCTAACCAGGTCGACAGGCCTGTCGATAGGGCTGTCGACAGGGGTGTCGACCTGGTCCAGACCCAGGTCGAGCCCAGTCTAACCCGGCTGGCCTATTCTCTATGTGGTCGATTTTCTGTGGTCTGCTTTGTCATTAGGGCTAGGTGGCAAGTTTTAATTGGTCTCTCTATCGAATGAATGGCTACGATCAATCCAGGCAACATCAATGGTCCTAATCAGTTCCTAACCTCTATATAAACAACCCTAGACTAAACCCTAATCTATTCATTCAAAAATAAGAACATAGCCGCCATGTTGCTGAGGAACGACTAGGAGTAGCCACCAAATTGGAGAGAGGATTAGGAGGAAGATTCTAAAGCTTAAAGCAACCTAAACAAATCAATTCAACAAAGGAATTTACGTCTTCAATCCCTAAATTAGAGAATTCATCACACCATTGTAAGTAGAGTATTACTTTGGTATGAATAAACAATTGTGTTGGTTTGTATGCTTGAATTGTGGCAATAAAGTAATTCATATTTGTGCGTTCTTATCAATTTGAAATATTATATACGTTTGGATATTTATGAATCATGTTATTCATTATAAAGAACTACATGCGGTAGTTCTATGCAAGTATACGTTTGGAATATTTCGCAAATTATGTAATCCATGTTGAAGCTACATGTATGTAGTTGATTTAAATTCATGCAAGTTTGGGGTTTTGCTACAATGCCATCATGATGTATATTTTTGTGCATAAATCATTTTGTAAGTAATTAGAACAAGTTTGGTTATTATAATCCATATGAAATTATGTTGAGAATTTGGCATTATGTATTAAGCCATGCTTTTGTACTAGAAAACCTATTTGCAAACTTATGAATATGGCTAGGCTACGAATGATATTTGGCATAATTGAAATCCATGATTAAGTTCATCTCGTTTACAAAAATTATATGATGACATATGTGGTACATAGCTAGGTTAGGCTCAAAAATCCCTTTTTGCAAGTTTGTATGACTAAAGTAAGAATCATGATTTCATGTTAGAAATATTTATGCCATGGTTATGTGAATAAATTTAACTATACTTATGCCATGCTTATGTTTAATATTATGCCATGCTTATGTTTGACATTATGCCATGTTTATGCTAGAAGTATTTATGCCATGCTTATGTTTGACATTAGGCCATGCTTATGCTAGAAATATTTATGCCATGCTTATGTTTGACATTATGCCTAAATAAAAATATAGGTTCATGTGTCAATAATGATATCTCAATTACAAGTTCACATGCTTTGATTCATGTCACCTATGTTTTATGACCAAAGTATATGTCACTACTATGCAAGTACACCAGTTTCTATTTTGTATTCCCAACGTCATATTGCAAGTTCATACGCTCACCTTCCCCTTTTTGTGTATATAATCACGCCATAAGCCTCCCCTTTTCGCATGGCTAAATTGGGCTTTAAAAGGCTAAGCCCAATATATATAAACGGACGTGTAAAACGGGGGAAAATAACGTTGGGTTAAAATTAATTAATGAATGAAAATATAAAATAGAAGGGCCCAAATTCAAGTATGGGTTGGGCCCATGATTGGTGTAACCTTTACACCACTAACCTAATAATGGGCCGCAAATATTTACATATAAGAAATAAAGAAGAATGACAAAATATGTAAATGTAGAACATACGATGTGTTTAAACCGAGGTTGGATTGAGTTGTGATGTAAACCTGCCCGGAACCGCCCGGCTGTCCAGTAGTCACAACAATACCTATCCAATGTGGGAGGTTAAACATGGAGCCCAGCAAGGACCCGAGGTTAGACTGAGTTGTGGCGTAAGACTGCCCGGAACCAACCGGCAACAGGCAGCCACAACAATACCTGTCTAATGTGAGAGGTCAGGGCCTTAATAAGACAATTAAGGCTGAGTCAGAATTGTTAGGATTAAGTGAACTAAAGACTTAATCAAAATGGAACATGCTAAACTAAACGGACCGGTGGGGGTTAGGTTAGAAAACACTTAACCAACTTAGCATGTTGGCTAGAGATAGAAAACCTAGTAACGGGGGACCCTTTTCAGCAGTAACCCTAGAAGGTGTATCAGGATACCCTGAAGCTAGGCAGGGTGGGGCACGATTACTGGGCTGATTGTAAGAGGTCAAATCGACGGCGGTGGTGTAGCAGTGTAGGTTCTAACGGAGTGCGGGCGTGCACACACTCCGGCGCAGAAAAATAAGGCACTGGACACCAGTAGCATACCTGTGCACTCTAAGGTTGTGTCGGGTTGCCACTATGGGACTTGATACACCCCATGGTGGGACCAGCATAGGTAACTTCAACATCGGGGGCCGTAAGACACATGTAACTATGCGAGTAGGAGCCGATCATCATAGAATGGATCACATCACCCTGATTATGGGTGCCAGTTGGAAACTAGTTTATATGGGTTCAGAGATTAACATGGGGTACGATAGTATATTCGACCCTAGACAACTTAACCAAGTTATAATGCATGCCCACTTCTTGTTTATATTTATCACACCCAGTTCTTTATTCATAGACAAAATAGTACTAGACTTACTCAGGTTTTATGTCTGACTCTACTTTTCTTTCGTCTTCTTTCTTCCGTTCCCCCCCCCCCCAGGTCCTCAGGGAGGGAACACAACAGCTTGATCAGCCTTAACATCCAGCTTGAAGAAGAGAAATGTATTGCTTGGACTTTCCTGTTTTGAACTATGGCTTTGGACAATCCACTATGGGGCTTTTGCAGTTTATCTATGTTTTATTTATGCTTCTTTAAATAATGTACTCAAGACAGATTATGAAAGTGTTATGTTATGTTTTTGGAAAGGATGTTGTTGTAACACGTATTTGACTTTATGAAATAAAGTTTGTTGTTCTTCCGCTGTTTACAAATATGTGTTCTTATATCTGTCTTGTATATCTGTGACTTATACTTATAAACCTCCACCAAAATTAGGGCATTCCCTTTGAGAGTGACCCTAACGGAGGTGGGGTGTTTCAGAAATGTCAAGAAATATCGGCACAATGAAATACCACTGCCTAAAAAGCATCTGAAGCCTAGCTTGTAGCATTTATTCCATTCATTTATTTGGTCATATTTTCTCAAAACAGCAATACTAACCTGAAAAATAACAAAACTATTCGTCAATAACTTTAATGGCATAGTTATATCATAAATTAATAGATTATGTGAACAGGTTTACCATTAATACAGTTTAAAAATAAATGGTGAAATTTAGCTATACCTAGGGTATAAGGCTAGATCAAAAAGTTGTAAGAAAACAAAAGTTAAATAACTTGTAGGATGTCACTTTGGAGGTACATGAACAAAGTAAAGGATGCAGAAAATGAAGAACAAAGCATTCTTGAAGAATAATATGAAAAAGTATTGCCTATGAACAATTTTCTAATAGTGACAGGCAAAACATAAAGCGAACGAAGGAAATGAAATGTAATCCTATGAACGTTTTGTTATTCTAAATTATGAGTGAATTAGCATAAATGGATGGTGCAGTTTAATCAAACACGATATATACATTACAAATGAAATACTTAGTACCACTACTACAGTAGATCATCAGAACTAATCAAATAAAAATGTAAATGTTTTACACTCCACTACAGCATATATATATATATATATATATATATATATATATATATATATATAGTAATGATGTACTGATGTGTTTAAAATACTATTTAAGATCTATCCATCAAGGGGGTGTAAGTCTATTTCAAATAAAATTAATTTTAATTAAAGCTTAGAACGGATAAAGAGATCATTAATTTGGTTAAAGCAAATATATTTTAAGGGTAAAGTAAAAAGTGAAAGAAATTGTAAGACGAGAAATTACTGATGTTAGTTTCCTTCAATTCATATTGCATTAACTCTTCTCCTAAAAAAGCTCCTCACGTTTCTTCTACATCACGATATTATCTGTGTTTTAAATAAAATAAAAGACAACTATATTTCTTAACTTAAAACTTCATCAAACTATAAATGCTTACGCTCTTCCAGAAACAACACCGGTACAACCTTGTATTTCTGCATATTAAGAAGATGGCTGAGGAAGCACCTTCTCCTCCTCCATTATTTGAAGCCTTGCCTTTTTTTTTCAGAACTAAGGTTTAGAAGTGGAGATGAAGAGAAAATATAGTTTTGGAGAGAAAAATATGCATGAAAAAAAGGGAATCATAAAAAAGGAATTTAGTCTTCTTTTCATTTTTGAGCAAAGAATCAAGTATTTGATTCTTTCCTTTACTGTCCGATCCAAAATATTTCTTGGTTATTTGATACGTGTCAACCATATGCTTGGAAATAACAGTCCATTGATATCATATGATATATATTACTTCTTTAGTTCATTTATTTATACCCAAATTATCGATACCGTTAAGAAAACTAAATAAAATCTTTTCAAAAAGCAAAAGAAGCAATGGATCTAAATTAGGGGGAAATAAAATAAGATCAAATGAGGAAAAACATATATCATAAAACACCAAAAAAGCAGGAGGCTCCTCCTTTATAATATGATAAATATGTACATTACATAGATATTTCTTTCAAGGTTATTACTGCATCTATATTGGACTTTCCTTCCCTATTGGGTAGAATTGAGTCACAAAAAGAAAAGGGTTGCCAATAGATAAGTTAGAATTAGAAATCTTTGAAACATTGAAGAACTTGCAACTAATTATAGAAAATAAGATACCATAGGAAAATAATAGTAGTAATATATAACGTCATTACAGATACATGGTGATTAGCAATTCTACCACTATTAGTGGCTTAGATGGTTAAATTCCATTGATAAATCATGCTTTTAAAAAGTGGCAGCATGAATACAAATCATTTTTGGAATGTACACTTAACATGAATATGCTACTTCGTACGTATAATAATAAGTGAATTCCGCAGAACTTAAAATTTTCATTTAGATAAATACATTATTTGGTTATAGCCAATTGAGTGTTATGTATCAAGCCATTTAAAGTTTTTCTCAATGCTTTAGAAGGAAATGCCATGAGGCTAGAAAGTGACAGCAACAATGTTTCCTGATTCAATAATACCGATAGCTAGGTTGTATCTTTGCAATATAGTTTTAAGCAGGTGTAATCACTTTTGCAGTGCAGAGCGTGAATAAAAAAAATTAGTTACTAATCAAGGAAACCATAAACATGCGTCGGCCCAGATGACTAGATATTAAAGTTTGAAATTTACTTGTTATATTTACAGGTTTACAAAAACATTCAAAAATAAAATCATGAACTGAGAAAAGGCCTTTAATTTCCAATGTATAAAAAACACTCTTTTGACAGAATTGGGCAAATAGCAATCATCGACCATGATCATAATCCAGACACAATTGTAATTTCACTCAATTATCGTTCTAATACACCAAAAAAATTAATCAGTTCTTTCTTCTTAAAACACTATCCAAGACTTAGCTTCACTTTTCAAGTTTGAAATTACGGATAAAAAGGCGAAGTAACTCCAAAAGGAAAAATCCTAGAATCCCTAAATTGGAAAAATCCTAACCTTTTCATTCATAGTCTCCCATTTTGACTGAACGTAAGCATCCAAATCAAAATTATTGGTCCTGAAGATCTTGAGCGTGTCGGCGAGCTGGAGACCGCCGCTGTCATGCGTACAAGTCAGATTCGCATGATGCGGTACTCTGGACGAGATCAACCTGAGGGATTCGAAGCCCTAGATGCCAACGATTCAACAGAAGAGTGGATTTTTAGGAAATAGCCTGTCGAATTGGGTCGTGAAACTACTTGGTGGCTTCAGATGTGAATCAGGGGATTTGGTTTGCAGTGAAAATTTTAAATAAAATTTGGAGATCGTTTAATTTAGCATATAATTGCTATGGCCTATGGGAGTACAAAATAAGTTAGCCTTCCCTTAAACGTATAAATGAAAATTCCGATATTAACCCCAATAATCCTCATTAATAAAAATCATAGAAATCTAAATCTTTATTAATACTTACAATTCAACGCTATACGTAAAAATAAAAAAAGGATATAATTAAAGTAATGAAGACAAAAGAAAGTTTCGTTGAAAATTGAAAGGCAACGAATCGGGTAATTAATTGTAATTTCATATTGGAATTGATATGTTCAATTTAAATTAAATGCAAAAAGGAAATTTTAGTCTAACATGCTGTGTATTTTATTTTGTTAACGATTTTTTTTTCAATTGTTTTTTTATTTTTGAAAGCACGTGTTTTTTTTTTGTGTGCTGAATTTAGTACGTTAGGTTTTAACACAAATGACGAGCCAGGGGCATTTAGGTCTCGTTTTCTTTTTATTTTAAAATATTCTAGACTCCCCCTTAACAATTTTTTTTTAAGCTGGGGTCCCCTTAAAATTATCCCCCTCTTAACCAAATTTGGAGTGCCTTTAACTATCCCCTAAAATTTTACTTGATGGGGCGAGCAAAGATTGAAGAGATTGGAGCCAAAATTTCAACGTTTGGAGCCAAAATTTCATCCTTTGGATCCAAAACCTGTTTAGTATGACATAAGTTTTTTAATGATTCAAACGAATATAAAAGCCATAATTTGAGATATTGGTTACCTGAGCGAGCACTTTTGTAAACTAAGCGAACAACTTTTAAAAAAAATTACCATGTATAAATATTTATTCAAAAACAACGAAGATGACCATTAGTAAACATTTTGAACAATCCTATTTTTTATTGCATTTAATTTCTACTAAACAATGACATCATTCTTTTATACTTTTTTCAACTTAAGTACTAATTTAATATAAATATAAAAATACTTAAAAAATTAAAACGTTAATATTAACAATTATCAATAACAAACAATTAATTGATTCACAAAAGTACATCTTTTACATACAAATTGCAAATTAATTAATAGAAAAATAATTAAAAATACTAATTAATAGTAGTTATTAATATGTTACCAATTATTTAATATTAAATAGTATTAATTTATTATAATAATTAGGAATTGAAAATTAATTAAAAATAATTATTATGTATTGAATATCACTTCTTAATTATTTAATATTAAATTATTACTTGTATTTATTATTTATTGAATTTAAATAATAAATATTAACAATACCTTACTAATTGATAATGATTAACTATTATGAACTGCTAAATGTATAAAAAAATTACTTATTGATAATAATTAGTGAAAAAAGCTACTTAGGATAAGTTCGAAAAACTGCTGCAAATCTCTTGAAAAACAGCTGCATAAATAGCGTCGAAATTTTGACGACGGTAAACAGCGTCTATCTGCAATGGAATTTAGCATTAAATATTTTATGACGGTAAAGTGCTGCAATTTCCAATGATTTAGCGACAGAAATTAGATTCGATGGTAATAATTTAAAATAAGTTGACATATAAAATCCAAAATATCATCCCTTACAAAGTCCATGAAAATCCATCACTAATTTGCGATAGAATTTTCTGTTGCTAAAAATCTGCTGCTATATACAGCTTTTCTTGTAGTGAATGGATCAGACAAGCCAATGTGTATGGACAGGCAGCACATGACAACGCTATGGATCAGTCTAAGCTTTTGATGGGTCGGGCATGCACAAGTGATGGATCGGGCAAGATTTCTGAGCATGGATTGACATGTAAATTCTGATGGGTTGACCATGTGCACTTCAATGGATCGGATATGCGCCAGTTGTTGGATCGGTGGACAAAGCACTTGGCATGGATCGGGCTTTGTGGTAGCATATGGATCGACTATGGCAAGCATGGATCAATAACGCTTCCTAAAAGGTTGTGGTTGTTGGATTGGATGCAAGGTGGATCGAGCAAGCGTTTAGCTGATGCATCGACCAAGTTTTATGGCAGATCTGATGGATAGGCAACCAATCCATGATGGATCGGGGACAGAGAAGCCATTGCGTTTTGGGAATGCTGTTGGTGGAAAATGAAATGCTGTGATTTGAGATTCATAGCAAAAAGGCTGAAATGCCTCGAATATCGACCAAACAAAGTATGTTTCTGGTTCGATGATGGTCATGACTTCGAAGCTAATTCAAGAAGGAACATTCGAAGTGTTTTAAAGTGTTCGTTGATCGTCGTAAAGCAACGAATGTGAAAACGACTCAAGATGATTTGATCTCATGGATAACGGTTGCTCAAGATGATTTGAGCTCGTGGATAACAGCTACTAAAGATGATTTGGGATTATAAATGATAACCAATGATGATGACAAGAGATATTAAAGGTAGAGGAATTACCGTTGTCGTAGGTTCTAGCGGACACAAAGCAGGGATATAATAGGGATGCCTAAAAGATTAGATGATTAGTCGAGTACCTTGGGTATCGAGGAAAGGCCAAGATACGTATCGATGAAAGGCGTATGGAGTTTTTGCTAGAACCGGGGTTACCATTAGCCCTTGACGGGTGGCATGATGGCCAGTAATACAATTAACGATGGTTTCAAGGTAGGATTGGAGGTAATAGCCAGAGTCATGGATGTTGATTATTTTTCTTGTATCGTCTTGTGTAGATTGTCCGACGTCAAAGGAGATGTCTCTTGGGTGCTTGTCTGATGTTGGTTTAGGCCTTTGGGGCTTATGCTCGAGAGATGTCGAGTTCGATTAGGATGATCTACGCTTGATAATTGGTTGATATGAATAAATTTTTTGTTTCTATTTGATTATTTGTAAAGGCTATCACTATCGGATGCGGAGGAGACGGGATGGGTTCTTCTCTGTTGATATGATTGGTAGATTAGATAACTAATCTGCCTATTTCTCATATACTTTATTGGTGATATTAGATAGCCGTTTATCGCTCATTAAAACTGTTGTTTGACTCAAGGTTTTAAGTTTCCTCTTATCAACTTAGGTTGTTCATCCATTGTGTTGATGGGCAGATCGAGTATTAGGTGGCATGTAGTTGATCTTGATGAGGACGATGCTGCTGAGCGACGACGAGCTAGAGGCTTATGTATTAGTTTTCCTTTTACCTACTATTAGTTTTTCCACTGTTATGTTGATGTATTCTCGGAGTGACCTATAGTTAGGCAAATTGTACAGAGTTTGATGTTGTATCTAGTTTGATATTTGGATAATTTATGATGATATGAAAGTTTGAAATTCTGCTCAATCCTGCTTCACTATTATTGCCCATTGTATATGTTATATTATGCTTTATCCTTGTGTTGTGAGCTATACGATAGGTTCTGCGTGTGTTATTCTACCTCCATGATCGTCCATAGCTACCTGGCACGTCTTTCAGCACGCTATTCCTCTTGTTAAGTGCAGGGGTTATGGGCGATCATCACATTTGGTATCAGAGCTTTGGTTAATCGATTTTACCCAAAGTTCAAGGACGTATTAACGTATGAGAGACATATTTGTAAATTTCTGATGGATGTATACTATATATTAGTGTATAGTATAATAGCGTTTGAACTCAATTATGGGTTTTTTCGGATGTTGACTAATTATTCTATTTTTCAGATTTAGAATGAGCCATCGATTGTCGAGACACACTGCTAGGGAGGAGACTGTTTTTGGAGGGGTTGATAGCAATATACCAGATTACCCAACTATGTTCGAGGCTACGATGGCAACGATCATGAGGAGGGTACCTGATCCAAGAGAAGCCGCGGTAGATGTTGGGGTTCAGGTGTAGTTACCAGGGGTTGTGGACTACGCGAATTTGTGTAAAGATTTCACTGCTCTTGGTAGGAAGTCGTTCAAAGGGGCAGAACCGACTACAGAGATTAAAGGGTGGTTAGATACTTGCATTGAGATATTTGGCGACTTGGGTATTGACGATGCAACTAAGAGGAAGCTTGCATCTAGGCAGCTACAAGGCAGAGCCATGGATTGGTGGAACTCTGTCACTTTAGAGACTCCTGAAGATGAGATCATGTAGGATCAGTTCCGAGTCAAGTTCGAGATGAAGTTCATTTCAACCGCTCAGAAGTCAGTTTTGTTCAAGAAGTTTGTGGAGATGAAACCAAATGGTTGACCAGTGTTGGAATATATTTCTGACTTTGAAGCCTTGTCCAAGTATGCTCGTTCGTATATTGAATCCCCTTATCAGAAGAACGAGAAGTTCGTTATGGGCTTGGATAAGTATCTTGGGAATCAGTTGGTTGATCATTTGGATGATTCTTATGAGAAGATCGTGGAAAAAGCTTTGAGGCATGAGAGTTTGTTTCCCAAGGAAGAAACTATTTTTTGCTGCCAAAGAGGATCCGAAACCGCAGCGAGGTGGTAATAACAAGAATAAGAAGCAACAACAAAAAAAGGAAAAGATAGCAAGAAGAAGCCACAAAGCGAGGTGACTTGCTTTAACTGCCAACAGAAGGGCCCTTATTCCAAGGATTGTAAGTATCTGAAAGCTGAGAAGAAGTGATACAACTGTAGCAAGCCTGGGCATAACAAGAAGAATAGTGTAGAACTAGCTATGGAAAAGTAGATTGTGAATGCTTATGCTTTGGAAGTTGTGCCACTTCTTCGAGGGCTCCTACAGCGGAGGAGAAAGGGAAGAGCATTGTCATTCAAGGTGCTCTTTCCATTAGGTATGTTTCAGTTTGTTTGTTGTTTGATACTGGAGCATTGCATTCTTTCATTTGTAATGAGCTTGTGTTCCGCTTAGGTATGGAACCCGAGATTTGTGATAGACCTTTGGTTGTGACTAATCCAGTAGGGGGTTCGTCCAGCTATTGTATGCTTTGTCGGGGTCTTGCGTTATTGAGTCATGGTTGCTCTTTAATGTGTGATTGCTTTGTTTTGAACTTCATTGGGTTTGGGATCATTTCGGGTATGGATAGGCTTAATAGGTATGCGTAAAAAGTGGATTGGGAGAAGCCCGAGGTGACTGTCGGGAATGTGGAAGGGTGAGTGGCTGTGATTTGATGTAAGTCCGAAGACGGGGTCTTCATAAGCTTTTTGTATTCGCTTGTGATTCCACGAGAAGACTTGTCATCTGTGTCGATCGCTAGTAAGTTCGATGATGTCTTTGATAAGGTTGCATCGTGAGATTAAGAGCAGGATCGATTTGGTCGAAGTTGCTTAACCTATCGTCATGCCTCTTAGGCGGATGGCGCTTAAGGAACATCGAGAGTTAGAGGTGCAATTACGTGACCTTTTGAGAAAAGGATTCATTTGGATGAGTGTGTCCGAATGGGGTGCACCATTTGTGTTTGCAACCAAGGCTGATGGATCTTTGAAATTGTGTGTGTGTGTTATCGTGAGCTGAACAAGGTGACCAAGAAGAACAAGTATCCGTTGCCGAGGATAGATGAATTGTTCGATCAACTTTCACGAGGCTAAGGTGTTTTCTCAGATGGATTTGGCAATGAGATTCCACCAATTGAGAGTGGCGAAGGATAGTGTGCTGAAAACTGCTTTTAGGACACCATCCAGTTTCTTTGGATGGTTGGTGATACCATTTGGGTTGGCTAACGCGCCAACATATTTCGTGGATCTTATGAATAAGGTATTCATATATCAGTTGAAAAAGTTCGTGCTTATGATCGTGGATGGTATTCTGGTTTACTCCTAGAATGAGGAAGAACATAAGACGCACTTGCGAGTTGTTTTGGAAATCTTGCAAAAGCATCAATTGAGAGTTAAGTTTTCGAAGTGTCAGTTCTGGAAGAGTGAAGTGAGGTTCTTAGGCCATGTTTTTTTGGGAAATGGAATAGCGGTCGACCCCGCTAAGGTAGAAGCAATCCAAAACTGGGATAGACTTATGAATGCGATGGATGTTCAGAGTTTACTGGGGTTGGCGGGATATTATCGTTGGTTTATCAGGGATTTCTCCAAGGTAGTTGCACTGTTAACATGATTGATGACGAAGAATCAGGCGTTCACATAGGATGCAAAGTGTGAGCAAGCTTTTAGAATCCTGAAAGAGAGAGACTGACGAATGCTCATGTTTTGACAATTTCAAATGGGAATGAAGAGATAGTGGTATACACCGATGCATGTGGTAAGCGAGTCGATAGCTGAAGCCGCATGAGAGGAATTATCCGACTCATGATTTGGAGTTGGCAGTGATTGTGTTTTCTCTGAAGATGCAGATACATTACCTGCACTACAACATAATGGCCATTTGGCAACTCTTATTTTTTTCATCTGCCAACACTTATATGCGTTGTAGGCTAGTGACACTAATATGTGTTGCGGTAGCAAAAGTGTGTCACCAAAAATGTGCCAACACTTCTATATGTTGTTATGCCTGGTCAACTCTTCTTTTCTAAGGGCAAAAGGGTAAGTTACCAAACATAACCCTAATCGGATGCTCAACGCTTATTCCTCAACAATTATTCGTTCCAAGCCGCAACATAAGCAAATAAACAGTATGGACTTCGAAGAATTGAAATCAGCGACAAGCCTCTCAAATCCTTTCTCCATGACTTCGAATTGGGGCTCCTAGGAATCACGGCGGCTTCTATGAATCACGATAACAGGTAAAAAATTCGATTTCACTTTCAAATTTCAATTAAGCCAGCATGGTGTATGCTTTAATTCAATTGTGTTAAGTCTGATGTTGGATAGTCTATCGAGTCTGTTAAGTCAGATGTTGGATAGTCAATCGAGTCTTGGTGTATTTCGATTCTTGATGTATTTCGATTCTGTTAAGTCTGATGTTGGATAGTCAATTGAGTCTTGGTAAAAACTGCATTTGTGCTACCAATAATCACATGAAAATATCACAAGAACAAGTGTTTACATTTCTTTCTAATGAAGCATCTTTTTTTTTTTTTTTTTTTTTTTTTTTTTGAGGATGATAACATAAGGAGAATGCAAGGGTTACTTAGAATTTATAAGAAAATGTAGTTAAAATAAAATAGATTCAATAGGAAAATGAAGTATTATTGGAATAGAATTTGAGAAAAGTCAGTACATCCTTAGTTCAGACTCATTAAGATAGAATTGGTTTGGTTGGTTCTGCATAAACAACCAACACCTATAAAGTTTCAAACCGTTCGTAACCATTTTCCATAACCTAAACTGCATATCTGATTGGTTTGTACAAAATTTTATTCGTGCTTGCCTATAATTACAATTTACGAAGTCTTGTCTTGGTAAGGTTATTTAGTTTGTTATGTTTAAGTGAACTGTGCTTGACTATCTTTAGCGTGTACAATTATATTTCCATATTTGAGTGGAAGTCCTACTGTTGATCCTCCACTTGATACAAGATAATAACATATGCATTTTCCAGCATTCCTGTAACACCCCACCTCCGCCAGGGTGGCTCTTGCAAGCACTCTGACTTTGGAGGGACGTTTGAATCAGGTAAACATGCATAATGATATATCAAGGCAGAACAAGAACATATGTATATATGTAAACAGAGTAAATAACATAGATAAAACATCGGAAGATTTCAAACCATTTCAAAACAAGTCTGGTACAACATAATGTCAACTTTCCAAATACACAAGTCTAGATAAAAACAACATTTCTGAAAAACTGAAATACATAAGTACTATCCCCAAATAAGTAATAACCATAGCTAGCTTCATGTCAAGACCGTACATGAGCTAAAATCCCACAAGCAAGCGATCAGAAATCCAGCTAAGCTCCAAAATTCCCTCCCTGAGAACCTGGGGGGGGGGGGGGGATGGAAGAAAAGAGGCGAAAGAAAACAGGTCAGTCAAAAAGACTGAGTAAGCCCTACTACAATCAATGTAAACTGATAATGTTAACTGTCATGAGCAGCAGGGATGAACATAAGGATAATTACATACTAGCATGGTGAATATCTAACAGATAGTTCAAAGGAGTCATCTCATGATCAAGGTGAAGTTTTTCACCACAGGTGTACCAGCATTCTAACATGTCATGTATAAACAAGAATTTATCCCTTGGCCTAAACTTGGCCCAATATCAGGTGTTGACCTAAGTCAAGATCCAACTTCTTAGTACCAATACTAGTATAACGGGATTAGGTGTTACCCTAATGTCTACATCGAAACAGGACGGAACAGAATGGTCCATAGATAGAGTTCGGGAAAAATGGGCTTTTGTCACCCTAACAGATAAAGTACAGAAACGGAATGCTAACAATAATGGGCCTAACAGATAAAGTACAGAAACGGAATGCTAACAATAATGGGCCTTTACCACCCTAACAGAACAGAGTACAGAAACGGAATACTACAATTAGGTGTACACTAGTAGTGGGCCTTTACCACCCTAACAGACGGTACCACGCAGAAATATACGGGTGTTACCACCCAACTAAACAGACGGTACCAACAGAATCAGACAGAGCTAAGTGTACCCTAAATCCTACCCAAGCGATCGGCTCCCTAATACATAAATACCCTATGTCGGCCCCACGATAGGGTGTATCACTCCCTAAAGTGGCAACCAATTGGCACAGGCGTATTTACAGATGTCACGGCGTCTTACATCCTCAGAGGCAGACCGGGATCCATGCACGCACATGACCCGGTTGGAACGCACCATCAACACCCATCGCCATTATCAGAATGAACCACTTATAATTAGTTCAGTAAGCGTGCCCGGACCCTACCTACAGTTGGGTCAAAGTTTTGATACCAGAAAGGGTTACTGACTAATATGGGTCCCAAACAACAGATGACACAAGTATTCCCCCTTGTGTCCCCAGACTATCAGATTCAGATTAACTTATTAACAGAGTTCAGACATACCAGGTTCAGACGATCAGTTTTCAGACTAACGGATCAGATAACAGATTTACAAACTTTCCTAACTTGGTGTGGGTCCTACAGATCCGCAAAACAGGTTCGTTTAATTTATCAATCAAGTTAGTTTATCCAGACCAGGTATCCAATCGGTTCTCAGCCTTATCAAATTACTGAGTTGGATTGGCTAAGTATAGTTCAACTTAACCCCGTTAAATTACCGAGTTCAGATTGGTTAAGTGTAGGTAAACTTAACCCTAACCACTAGTCGTATTTTACGGTTAAGTGTCATCAAGAAATCAAGCCCGGTTTCACTTAACCTACCCATTCATGTCAAATTGGTTAAGTGTCATAAATCAAATTTACTTAACCTTATCATGTAGCATTAATTAATTTAATGCACCTTAACCTCTCACATTAGACCTCGTTGTGGTTACTAGTTAAGCCGGGCGGGTCCGGGTAGCTTTACACCACAACTTGGTCTAACCTCGGGTTCAAGGTACAACATGACCAACTTCTCACATTGGGTCCTATTGTTTGTAGCAACTAGTTAAGCCGGTCGGTTCCGGGTAGGTTTACGCTACAAACTCAACCCAACCTCAAGTTGGTCACACTTATCTTTTCTAAGTGTCATGTCCATCATGTTTCCAAAACACATTACAACTTTTCAAAGCAATTGGGTAGACCTAACTTAATAGGTAAATTCCCAATGGGTAGACCTAACTTAATAGGTAAATTCCCAAGCTTATGTCTTTATGTCTTTTAAGTTTACCCAACCCCAAACGCAATCCCATCGCTTACATATCGCAATAGCGCATAAAGGATAGAAAGAGGGAACTTGGCATAATCGTGACATAAAGGTGTTGAAGCCACGAGTTCAACATGGTGGCATAAGAAATGTACATATGTTCATATACTTGCATATTACATTTTTAGGCCTCAAAAGCATGCATAAAACCAAACTTAGCATATTGGTGACACATGGTGATAAATGACATGTAGAAATGGCCATAAGTTCGCATTTAGCCTCACATGCAAGTTATCATAAGGGATATGATAACTTACATGTTGCCAAAATGCAACCTTTAGCATAAAGCTTGAAGCTTTATGTACATAAGCCCAAGATAAGCTTGCATAACATAACTTGCATATCATATGACAAACTTGCATATCAAACTTGCATAACATACTTGCATAACATATGACAAACTTGCATATCAAACTTGCATAACATACTTGCATAACATATGACAAACTTGCATATCAAACTTGCATAACATACTTGCATAACATGACATGATGAACTTGCATATCATAGCATGGCATACTTGCATATCATAGCATGGTAAACTTGCATATAATTTTGCATATCATACATTTAACTTTAGAGTTTAAGTATGAAAGTAGAATAGGGCTTACAATGCCAAATCCCTTATGAAATCAAATAAACCCAAAATGCAAGCAAAACCCTTGAGCCAGAATGATCAAAACTCTTTCTTTATGATGCTAATATAGAAACTTGACTTGAATGCAAGCTAATGACACTCATACAAGCTTGAAAACACTTGTATGCATGGAAAATCTCTCATAGAAATTTATTTAGGAATTTGATGAAGAGAGTGGAGGCCATGAGAGGTAAAATTTTGCCATAGTTTAGTTGTATGAGTGAATAATGTTGATTTAGGCTTAGGTTAGGGTCTTATTTATAAATTAGGCAAGTGTTTTAGGCCATTAGATTAACCCTAGGTTAGATTAGGACCATCAGATCTCGGAAGCTTCCAGAAAACAACCCCCAAAACACAGCCAAACCCTAAAATGGTGCACCAGGCCAAACTGGCCGAACCCCCCGCTGTCGACAGCCAAGTCGACAGGGCTGTCGACTTGGTCCAACCAAGTCGACTCCCAAGTCGACAGGGCTGTCGACTTGGGTGCTCTGGCGGGAACTTTCCCGCCTGGCCCAAACTGGCCCAAGTTTCCAAATTCAAACTTGAATTTGAAATCTGTTTTTACTTTGAAATTTTCTGAAAACTTCGTTGGGTCTTAACCGTGTCATACGGACTCCGATTTTCGAAAACTCGGACTCTATTTCGTGTATTTTTCCGAGACGAACGCAATGGCATAGCCCTTTCCCTTGATTCAGATTTATGAATTAAATTCTGCCTCGATTTACGATATAATAGGTTATCAGAAATACGGGTTGTTACAATTCCAGTTTTGTTGTTATGAAAGGAAGATTTGGTTTTCTGACATGTGAGAGAAATGAATTTCATTTTGAGATAACTAGCTCGTGACATATCATGTATCATCAGTAATTTCAAACACTGGAAACTTCGTAATTATTATATTATATGCTTTTCATTATAGTTTTAGGATGTAGGTAATCTTTTAAAAAGGACGGGATTTATTAGGGAATCTTTTAACAAGGACATGATTTAGCCTTCATGGCGTTGAGTTGATGAATATACGGTCGGATTTAGTATGGTTTATACTTAGGTACATCTCTTTTATTTTTATTATATATGTACCCATTACTACTAGTTCAAATATTTGTCTTCTCATCAAATGATAACTTCACATAGAACTTCATATATTGTACTGGTTAGAACTGCTTCTACTGTCTACCTGCACATGTATGCGGACACGCATGAAGTATATTTCATGTCACTACTTAAGTAGCAGCAAATTGGAGCTAACTACTTATGTAGTTCATTTAATAACAAGGGTTAAACGAATCACAAAAAGTTGTTATTCTTGATTCAATTGTTACTGCTAAATGCTTTCACCAGGTGTTAGACCAAAAAAGTGGTTCTAACACCCAAATTGACTAAATTCAGAATAAAATAAGATCAAAAGTAAAATGGAGACACAGAATTTATAGTGGTTCGGCGTTAAAATGCCTACGTCCACTTGTCAATCACTATTCTCGATGATAGAGTTGCAATTACAATGAGATATTCACTCAATTTCACTCACAACTCACATACATTCACTCAATTGTTTCAAAACAAATGTTGAAAGACGATTTGGATTATCCGGGAGTGCTGGAATTCAGTTTATGAAAGTGGTTGAACTCTCAAAGTGCCAAAAAGAAGCTCCCTTTAATTGTCTCCAGGCAGGGTATTTATATGTGAGAATATAGTCAGAACCCGATCCGGATCGGAGCCACGTGTCTTCCATCCCATTGTCCTCGGGTTCGGATGGACTCCAGTGCTGACAGCGCATCAGAATAGAGATTATCGTGGGTAGGACTAGTCATAACCGCTCCGCATCTCCAGGCGATCGTGGGGGAAGTAACGTGGATTATAGGTTCGGTTCGGAGGAATCTTCAGAGGGGGTTCAGATCGGGATATTCGACCCGATCCGGATTAACCTAAAGCTAAGTCCTTATCCATTTTGCTCTGCTCCAGTCCGACCCGGTAGTAGGTAGTCCTCCGATCCGAATAGCAGCGTCTCTTCGATCTAAATAGTAGTAACTCTCCGATCCGAACAGCGACACCTCGCCGATCCGATCCGCTACATCTCTCCGATCCGATCCGCTATGAGGCTTTCTAAGTTCTTCAACGTTTCACATCTCGACTTTGTGTTGCCCAGTTCACAAAGTGGGCTAACATTTTGCCCCCTCAAAGGATGCTCCTGTTGGGAACGGAGCGTGCTTTGATTATCTTTGCATATCGCCTTCTAGGTAATCTTTCCTTTGACTTTCCTTGTGCTTTCATCCTCTTCTTTAAATTTTAATTTAATTCATATGCCAAGCTGAGATATGACATCCTGTTCAGGTCGGATTCCGACCCGAACGGATCCCCTTCTTCTTCTATTGCACATTGGACTAGTGGGCCAGGCTACGCTACTGGGCTGTCGATCCGGTCCGAACGGGGATACGAATAGTCACCTTGTTTTTATATAAATTCAGTTTTCTTCTTCCTCCCACTTTCTTTTTATCGTTTTACCATTTCTGCTTCGGAACTCCAGAATTCAGAGAAAAAGAAAAAAGAACTCTTTACCATTCTCGTGCGAATCTTCAAATTATACACCTCGGTAGGTTTGAATCCTTGATCGACTTCGTGATAATAGGTTTTAATCGAAATCTACGGTCGATTCGACCGACTTAGATGTGGCTTCCACGCTACAACACCCTCCTCGTTCATTATTGTTGTTGGTGGCTTCGTTGCTGCTTCGAGGCGTTGGGAGAGGGAGTTGTGGTTCGTTCGATCATGACTGGGGCGTTGGAGATGATATTGTGTCTAAAACTAAAGAAGAGGAAGAAGAAGAAGATCGCAGGGAGTCGGTTCGGGCGGTGGAGTATGGAAAGTGGAGAAAGGGAAAAAGAAAAGAAGTCCAGGAGGTCGGATCGGGTCGGGGCAAGTAGAGAAAGGGAAAAAGAAAAGAAGTCCAGAAGGTCGGATCGGGTCGGGGCAAGTAGTTAAAGAAGGGGGGAATGGAGCTCACCTAACCGGATCGGGTCGGTGTGTAAGATAAAGGAGGATAGGCACGACTACATGATCCGACCCGAACCGTTCGGAGAATCTACTTCCGAACCGATCCGATTTTGATTTCTGAGCTTCAATGTTTATCCAAGCTACGCCCCCGATCCGATCCCAATGAATGCGCCCGAACCGAACCGAAAGGCAGTCCATCTTAAGGCATAAAAACTCGTTTAACTGGCCTAATCAACTCTTGGCATAATCTTCAACTTAATGGGCAGTTAGGATAGTGCCTTGCGAACATAACTGGACATCAAGAACCACCTTGATCCTTATTACTTTGCCAAAATTTTGCGTCGCACTTTCAAATATTAACTTTACACTTTCCGCATACACTGTTTACACTTTAGTTTGCACACATGCACGGGGGGATACGGGCTAATTTACTCTAACTTGTGCTATTGCTTCTTCAATAGTTTTGTGACCATGAGACCCAGACGCTCTTCTAGATTAGCCGGGAAGAAGGAGGCCCCGGAGACATCCAACAAAATTACTCTTGAGGACATATCTTCTTCTTCAGATCCAGAATGGAATGATGAGGGCTCAGACTACGAGGTTGGAACTCGCGAAAGCGACAATGTGTCTTCGGAGGGTGGAGTTTCCCTAGGTTTTGAAGAGGAAGGAGGGATTGGTGACGACCGAGCTCCTGATGAGTTTGAATCTGCTGTCATATTGGAATCACCCCAAGATTCTGTTGAATCGACGATCGACAATGACAGACTTATCCAAATTTGTTTAAAATACGGGATATTAAAAAGGGACACCCTGGTGCCTTCGAGAACTGACCGTCCCCACAACCCTCCAGAAGGGTATATGGCAATTACTCGGTTGATGTGCATGGTTGGTGCTATCCCTCCATTTTCTCCTTTCATCGTCGATTTTCTAAGACAAATGCGGATTGCCCCCATGCAGCTGCACCCTAATTCTTATGCATACTTGTACACCTTATATGTAGCGTACCGTGAGATCTTAGGCTTAGAGCTCACTTTCGATGACGTTCATTTCTTCTATAACTTCAAGCATTGGACTCGAGAGACTCCTTCTTTCTGTTACTTTGAGTCTGTGCCTAAGAGGAAAATAATTCCAGCGCCATTCAGTAGTAAAGATGGGGATTCCAGGCTGGAATGGTTTTATGTGAAGCGACAACCAGGGTGTGCTAGTAGGTGGACGAAATCAAGTAAAGCACTAGTTTTCTAAATCTCGACTCTATACATTTAAGCCATCGCCTTAACTTTTTTTCTTTTTGTTTGCAGTCGATAACCCAAAACAAATATCAGACCAAGTATTCTTTGGCCGGATGCATCAGCTCCTTAATGGCGATCAGAAGTTTTTAACTATTGACGAAGTCCTTAAGGACGAATATCTTCATTTTCATGGGTTGCTATCTGTTACTCGTAGCATTGGTCATGGGACGGCTCCATATGTATATATTCCCCCAGTGGACGTAATTGTAACACCCCGAATTTCGGTTAATGTTAAAATTCACTAATTACAGAATAAATAATCTCAGATGTGAGAATTGGGGGAAACGGGCTGCGTCATTGCGTTCGTCTCGGAAAAATACGCGAAATAGAGTCTGAGTTTTCGAGAATCGGAGTCCGTATGGCCCGGTTAGGGCCCAATGAAGTTTGCAGAAAATTCAAAGTTCAAAACAGATTTAAAAATTTAGGTTCAAATTTCAAAATTGAGGCCATTGGGCACAGGCGGGGAAAATTCCCGCCTAGCTACCCAAGTCGACAGCCCTGTCGACTGGGCAGTCGACTTGGCTAGGACCAAGTCGACAGCCCTGTCGACTTGGGTGTCGACAGGGGGTGCCCGGCCAGTTTGGCCTGGTGCACCATTTTAGTGTTTGGGCTGTGTTTTGGGGCTGGTTTCTGGAAGCTTCCGAGATCTGATGGCCCTAATCTAATTTAGGGTTAATCTAATGGCCTAAAACACTTGCCTAATCCTATAAATAAGACCCTAAGCTAGCCCTAAATGATCATAATCCCATCTCCTAACTAAACTATGCCAAAATTTTCTATGATCATGGCCTCCACTCAAAAGCCTAGCCTCCACCCTATTTCTAAACTATTTCTATGAAGGCTTTCATGTTCATACAAGCATCTTTGAGTTGTATGAGTGATCATTAGCTTGCATTCATCATCAAGTTGCAAGCTTTATGTTCAAGGCTAGAGTTTTTGGGTGATTTGTGGCAAGGGTTTGCTTATTGGAGTTTAGTGGTGAGTTTCTATAGCCTTAATAATCAATTGTTAAATTGATTATGATAGGATATGATAAGATATGGCTATGTTTGTGGATAAATGTGCTTATGCAAGTTTAGTATAGTGTATGTTGTGTGTTTTGCAAGTTTTATGCTATATGCAAGTTTAATGCTATGTTTTATGATGCTCACTATGCAAAACACTATGTTGAACATTGATGCATATGTAACATGTTATGCAAACTATATGTGAGATTATATGCAAGTTATATGTAACATGTTATGCAAGTTGTGTATTTGGTTTTATGCATGCTAAGTATTTGGTTTTGTGCATGCTAAGTATTTGGTTTTATGCATGCTAAGTATTTGGTTTTATGCATGCTAAGTGTTTGGTTTTATGCAATTTATGATGCAAGTTCATATGCAAGTTTGTCTCTTTTTGTGATATGCATAACATATGCAAGGTTGCCTCTATGTATGACATGATATGCAAGCTCATATGCAAGTTTATATGCAAGTTCATATGCAAGTTCATATGCAAGTTTATGTGCAAGTCTATACGCAAGTTCAAATGCAAGTTTATATGCAAGTTCATATGCAAGTTTGGGTTAATGAATTATGCTAGTTGGGTTTAATGTTATGATGCAAGTTGACACTTTTTAAACCCATGTAAATGCCAACGTTGTGCTAAGATTGAACCCATTACATTTATAATGAAACTCCCCATTTATATGACATGTCATGAGAACGAATTACGTGGGAAACGATGGGGTTAATATGCATGTTAATAGAAATGTGTAAAGTTGGTATGTTTAAGCATAACATAAAATGAATGGACATAATTGGGAATTTACCTATTAAGTTAGGTCTACCCATATTATGGAGTTGGGAATTTACCTATTAAGTTAGGTCTACCCATACTATGGAATTGGGAATTTACCTATTGAGTTAGGTCTACCCATATTCTTAAAAATGTGTAACTAATTAGGGATAATTAATACAAATTATGGGGGTGATTAATTAGGTGTAATTAATCTACTAAGACACGAGGTTGGACCCTTTTGTAGCACAAGACTGCCCGGAACCGACCGGCAAATCCAGCGGCTACAAATGATTGGCCCAATGTGAGAGGTCTTAGTCAAAAACTAAATACGTGACAAGTGTAAAGACACGAGGTTGGACTCTGTTATGGTGTAAGGCTGCCCGGAACCAACCGGCATATCCAGCTACCATAAAAGACAGTCTAATGTGAGAGGTCTTTACAAAGGTTACGATTTTAATTAATTAAGAAACACTTAACCAAATTAGCATGTAGTGAGGCATGAGGGGTTAAGTGGGTGCCTTGGGTGGCATGTAGTAACTAGTGGGGGTGCCTTGGGTGGCATAAAGAAACTAGTGGGTTGCCTTAAGTGGCAATTGAAATATAATTAAATGACAAGCTTAAGTAGTAGCTTGTGGGGGCCTTAAGTGGCAATTGAAATATAATTAAATGACAAGCTTAAGTAGTAGCTTGTGGGGGCCTTAAGTGGCAATTGAAATATAATTAAATGGCAAGCTTAAGTAGTAGCTTGTGGGGGCCCATTTCAACCAATATCCCAAACGTATCTTAGTGGGCTCGACTCAAGTCGAGGACGGGACACGCGTATTGGGCTTGACTATAAGAGGCCAAAACGGGTTAGCGGTGGCAACGCGGGACCAACGGGTTTCATATGCGTGTGTGGACCCGGGCTGGTTGGTAAGACGTTGTTGCATCGTGTAGGTATAAGCCGTGCACCGTTGATATTATCAGGTTGCCACTTTGGGGAATGATACACCCCATTGTGGGACCAGCACGGGTATCTACGTAAGGGAGCCGATCGCTTGGGGAGTAGTGGGTACACCTATGTAGTCAGATAGGGGTACACGAAACTACTAAATTACTAAGTACACTTAGTGGGATCAACCTTTAAGTAGGAATGACTGGTGTGGTGCAGTGTAGGAATTACCCTTGGGTGGGTAGGTCTGGGGTGGTGCAATATTGTAATTATCCTTGGGTGGATAAATGCGTCTTTCCGGTTATCTTAGTACATCCTGGGTTTAGTTGGCTACTTAGTGTAGTCATTATCCCCAGAGGTACCGTACCTTGTTTATATCATACCCTAATTACTTTGATGATTGTATTGTTAGGGTTATAGGACTCACTCAGACTTATGTCTGACCCCGTTGTTTCTTTAATTTTTTTCCCAACCCTCAGGTTATCAGAGTGGGCCTAGCACTAGTGGGCTTTGATCAGACTGCTTTATCTATCCTTTGGAGCCTGGACCGTGGATGTAAAGCTCAGTTTATCTTTTCTATTATGGCTATTAGGTTATGTAGTGGGATTATGTACTTTTGTTTTTTATCAGGATGGATATTATGTACTTGACTCTTATTTAAGGTTTTGGTGTAACCAAACATGTTTTACTTTCCGCTGGAATGAAATGATATTTTAAATTCTCAAGTATTACTTATATCTGTCTTGTTGTAAACTTTCTGTTCTATATTCACTTAAAATACTCCACCGATGTTATGGCATTCCCTTAGTGAGTGACCGTAGCGGGTGTGGGGTGTTACACGTGGTATCAGAGCTTAAGTTTACCAGAACATATAATTTTTTTTTAAAAACTATTTTCTAAGAATATTTTTGAAAGGAGTATTTTCAAAAACATGTCTTTTAAGAGAAAAGTTTTTGAAAGAAAAGCATAATCCCCGATAGCCATATCTTTATCTTTCGAATTCTCCATTTTGAATCTCTTCCTCTCTCGTTTTGAGTTTCCCCTCCGTGTATAGATGATCTTTCTAAGATAGATAAGAATGGAAAACCACTTCAAGGGACTTAGACGTTAGTCGGATTAGAAGTTGGTTCAAGAGGGAGGAGGACTGGTAGGTATCTATTGGATAGACGATGGGAGGAAGGCTCAAATAGTTGTTTGGTTAATGAAGGATGAAACCTCATTGGTGGGAGGTTACGAGTGGAGAATGGGAAGTAGAAGGCGAGTAGTTATCCTTTTGGAGGAATAGGACACCTTATTAGGATTGTCCAAAGGGGCATGGGCAAGGTATGGAATCTCCTGGAGGGTAGTTGTATTCCCTCGCGGCTAGTGTACCAGATGGGGATAGGACCGTCTAGGTTGGAATTTGGATTTCTTTATTATCCGGTTCGAACTTTATTTGATTCTGACGCATCGAGTTCGTTTATCTCATCATTATTAGTTGAGTCACTGCACTTAGACACCAGTTTAGTTGATGATCCCTTAGTTGTTTCAAACCCAATTGGGGCTCCATGATGTGTTTGGGTTTGAAAGTTTCTATACTTAGCGTTGAGATTAGATGTGATGCTTTTTGGGCTTCACGGGCTATGGATTAGTTTTGGGCATGGACTGGTTATCCAGTAGGGGTGCCGTTCTTGATTTTGAAGGGAGAGTTGTTAGGCTTATGACCCGCTTGGGTAACACTCTCGAGATCTCTTGTAATCCCATGGAAACTGTTATGCTAAGTTGTCTAGAATCGATTGACACGTCGGTCGAGAGTTTGCGATCTGTTAGAGTGGTCCGGGAAATACTCGGATGTGTTTGAGGAGGTGAAGGGCTTACCTCCGGAGCGGGAGATTGACTTCCGAATATATCTGGTAGACAATGCCAAACCAGTATCTTGGCCAGTGTGCCACATGGCTCCTCGTGAGAGGAGGGAACTCCATAAGCAAGTAGGCGATTTGCTTGAGAAGGGGTTTAGAAGACGAAGTATATCGAAGTGGGGTGCTCCAGTAGTTTTTGCTATGAAGGCGGATGGGTCCCTCAGACTTTGTGTAGACTATAGAGAGTTTAACAAGATAACAAAGAAGAATAGACACCCATTGCCGAGGACTGATGATCTCTTTGATCAATTAGTTGGCGCCTCAGTATTTTCGCAGTTGGACTTAGCCACGGGGTTTCGTCAGTTGAGAGTGGCTGAGGATAGTATAGAGAAGACTGCCTTTAGGACTCCGGGTGGTTTTTATGAGTGGCTGGTGATGCCATTTGGTTTGACGAACGCCCCCGCATACTTTATTGATTTGATGAGAAGGGTGTTCAGGGAGTGCCTAAATAAATTCGTGATGGTCTTTGTAAATGACATCTTGGTCTTTTCTAGGAGCGAAATAAGTTTTCGTATGGGCTCAATAGGTTGAGCAAAGCCAGTTATGGGATAAACGGTGGTTTTGGAGGGAGACTGGCAAGGACATCCAGAGTTGGACAAGGGCTTAATTAGTTAGCCTTTTTACTAGTATCATCTCACGTAGGTCGTCTCAATTCGAAGGAGGTATCCCTTGGGTGTTTGTCTGATATTGGTTTAGGCCTTTGGGGCTTGCATTTGGGGGATGCCGAGTTCAACTAGGGTGGTCTGCGTGAGAGATGGACAGTTGTGATGATTTTGGATGGGGTAATATCCTGGTGGAGAAGAGCATGCCCTACATCTTAGGGAAGTGTTGGAGACTCTTCGAGAGCATAGTCTTAGGACAGCAAAAGTGGATGGGATTCTTAGCATCCTATGAGTTTGAGATAGCGTATACCCATGGCAAGGGTAACGTGGTGGTGGACGCCTTAAGTAGAAAAAGGTTGTCCTTGAGTTCATTGTTCGTTGAACGACGGAGCTTAGAATTTATTTCGATGTTTGACTTTAGACCTTCCATTGACTTTGTACCCGGTTTGCTAGCCTCCTTGGAGGTTAGGCCTACTCTTTTGGGGCGGATTGGCGGAGCACAGCGAGATGACCCACAGTTGGTTGAGTTAGTAGAGAAGCTCATGAGGAGAGGGAGTCGTCCAGCCATTTGAGTAGGTACACCCTAGATGGTAAGGGGTGGTTGCGTAGAGACGGTAGACTTTGTGTACCGCAAGACAAGGGTTTGAGGAAGGCTATACTTGATGATGCACATCGGTCGAAGATGGCCATTCATCCCGATAGGGACAAGATGTACCAAGACATGAAGCGAGTTTTCTTTTGGGCCGGTATGAAGAAAGATGTGGCCGAGTATGTCGCTAGATGCTTGGTGTGCTAGCAAGTGAAAGCGGAGCAGAAGAAACCCGGTGGGTTGCTTCACCCATTGGAGGTTCCGCTATGGAAGTGGAATAGTGTCTCGATGGATTACCGAGATCGAGGAAGGGTAATACGGGAATTTGGGTTGTGGTAGACAGACTTACTAAGAGCGCCCATTTTATACCCGTGGAGAGTAAGAGAACTGCTCCATGGCTAGCTTCAGTTTACATTCGAGAGATTATTAGATTGCATGGTGTACCTTCCATTATAGTGAGCGATTGAGATCCTATCTTCACTAGAGATTTTTGGAAGAGTTTGCAAAAGGCGGTAGGGACTCAGTTGTGTTTGAGTACCGCATATCATCCTCAGACAGACGGCCAGACCGAGAGGGTGAATCGTATTTTAGAAGACCTTTTGAGGCTATGTATCTTAGATTTTGGAGGTACATGAGAAGAGCGTCTTCCATTGGTGGAGTTGCCCGACAGACTTAGTGGTGTACATGACATATTCCATGTGTCACATTTGAGGAAGTGCCTACATGAGACCGCAGAGGCGGTAGAGCCGAGCTTGCTTAAAGAAGTAAAGGTAGAGCGTGATGTGATTATTCGACGAGCTCCTACCCGCATCCTTGGGTCAGAGATTAGGAAGTTGAGAAACAGAGAGGTTCGACTAGTCAAAGTGAAAAGGGGAGAAGGTGAGAGCAATGCTACTGGGGAGACAGAAGCGAAGATGATTTTGTTATACCCATTCCTTTTTGAGGGTATGTCCTTTAAACGTCTCCTTTATCGTTTGTCTAGTACTTATCTTATCTTTAGTATGTCCTCTTGTTAGTGCCTTTGACCTTTAGATAGGGTAAACCTATGGTTGAAACATGTGTTTGAGACATGTTATGATTGATGGATGCATGTGGATGCAAGTGGTTGCTAGTGGTTGCTCGTGGATGCATATACACACACTCTAGACACTAGATCGGCTCAATCACTTCATATTGCATATTGCATATAATTGTGTGTAGGTAGCTATATTTATGGATGTATAATGATTGTATTATCATATGGATGATGCATTTTGGTGAATGATTGTGCACTCATGTAGATATTGTATGTGTCGATAGGGTTCTCTCGCATACATAATGGGTGCATGGCACTATCATGGTTTGCATATGTTCATACAATAGATAGGGAACATATACACACACTTTTTGCATATGCTCATACATCATTAGAAATTGTTTTAAGGACAATGGATGCCCGTGTTTGATGGATTGAGTAGATGGTTGTTTGGATGGTAGGATATGCATTCTCCTTAGTTTAGAGATTTCGGGGACGAAATCCTTTAAGGAGGGGAGAATGTAACACCCCGAATTTCGGTTAATGTTAAAATTCACTAATTACAGAATAAATAATCTCAGATGTGAGAATTGGGGGAAACGGGCTGCGTCATTGCGTTCGTCTCGGAAAAATACGCGAAATAGAGTCCGAGTTTTCGAAAATCGGAGTCTGTATGGCCCGGTTAGGGCCCAATGAAGTTTGCAGAAAATTCAAAGTTCAAAACAGATTTAAAAATTCAGGTTCAAATTTCAAAATTGGGGCCATTGGGCGCAGGTGGGGAAAATTCCCGCCTAGATACCCAAGTCGACGGCCCTGTCGACTGGGCAGTCGACTTGTCTAGGACCAAGTCGACAGGCCTGTCGACTTGGGTGTCGACAGGGGGTGCCCGGCCAGTTTGGCCTGGTGCACCATTTTAGTGTTTGGGCTGTGTTTGGGGGCTGGTTTCTGGAAGCTTCCGAGATCTGATGGCCCTAATCTAATTTAGGGTTAATCTAATGGCCTAAAACACTTGCCTAATCCTATAAATAAGACCCTAAGCTAGCCCTAAATGATCATAATCCCATCTCCTAACTAAACTATGCCAAAATTTTCTATGATCATTGCCTCCACTCAAAAGCCTAGCCTCCATCCTATTTCTAAACTATTTCTATGAAGGCTTTCATGTTCATACAAGCATCTTTGAGTTGTATGAGTGATCATTAGCTTGCATTCATCATCAAGTTGCAAGCTTTATGTTCAAGGCTAGAGTTTTTGGGTGATTTGTGGCAAGGGTTTGCTTATTGGAGTTTAGTGGTGAGTTTCTATAGCCTTAATAATCAATTGTTAAATTGATTATGATAGGATATGATAAGATATGGCTATGTTTGTGGATAAATGTGCTTATGCAAGTTTAGTATAGTGTATGTTGTGTGTTTTGCAAGTTTTATGCTATATGCAAGTTTAATGCTATGTTTTATGATGCTCACTATGCAAAACACTATGTTGAACATTGATGCATATGTAACATGTTATGCAAACTATATGTGAGATTATATGCAAGTTATATGTAACATGTTATGCAAGTTGTGTATTTGGTTTTATGCATGCTAAGTATTTGGTTTTGTGCATGCTAAGTATTTGGTTTTATGCATGCTAAGTGTTTGGTTTTATGCAAGTTATGATGCAAGTTCATATGCAAGTTTGTCTCTTTTTGTGATATGCATAACATATGCAAGGTTGCCTCTATGTATGACATGATATGCAAGCTCATATGCAAGTTTATATGCAAGTTCATATGCAAGTTCATATGCAAGTTTATGTGCAAGTCTATATGCAAGTTCATATGCAAGTTTATATGCAAGTTCATATGCAAGTTTGGGTTAATGAATTATGCTAGTTGGGTTTAATGTTATGATGCAAGTTGACACCTTTTAAACCCATGTAAATGCCAACGTTGTGCTAAGATTGAACCCATTACATTTATAATGAAACTCCCCATTTATATGACATGTCATGAGAACGAATTACGTGGGAAACGATGGGGTTAATATGCATGTTAATAGGAATGTGTAAAGTTGGTATGTTTAAGCATAACATAAAATGAATGGACATAACTGGGAATTTACCTATTAAGTTAGGTCTACCCATATTATGGAGTTGGGAATTTACCTATTAAGTTAGGTCTACCCATACTATGGAATTGGGAATTTACATATTGAGTTAGGTCTACCCATATTCTTAAAAATGTGTAATTAATTAGGAATAATTAATACAAATTATGGGGGTGATTAATTAGGTGTAATTAATCTACTAAGACACGAGGTTGGACCCTTTTGTAGCATAAGACTGCCCGGAACTGACCGGCAAATCCAGCGGCTACAAATGATTGGCCCAATGTGAGAGGTTTTAGTCATAAACTAAATATGTGACAAGTGTAAAGACACGAGGTTGGACTCTGTTATGGTGTAAGGCTGCCCGGAACCAACCGGCATATCCAGCTACCATAGAAGACAGTCTAATGTGAGAGGTCTTTACAAAGGTAACGATCTTAATTAATTAAGAAACACTTAACCAAATTAGCATGTAGTGAGGCATGAGGGGTTAAGTGGGTGCCTTGGGTGGCATGTAGTAACTAGTGGGGGTGCCTTGCGTGGCATAAGGAAACTAGTGGGTTGCCTTAAGTGGCAATTGAAATATAATTAAATGACAAGCTTAAGTAGTAGCTTGTGGGGGCCTTAAGTGGCAATTGAAATATATTTAAATGACAAGCTTAAGTAGTAGCTTGTGGGGGCCTTAAGTGGCAATTGAAATATAATTAAATGACAAGCTTAAGTAGTAGCTTGTGGGGGCCTTAAGTGGCAATTGAAATATAATTAAATGACAAGCTTAAGTAGTAGCTTGTGGGGGCCTTAAGTGGCAATTGAAATATAATTAAATGGCAAGCTTAAGTAGTAGCTTGTGGGGGCCCATTTCAACCAATATCCCAAACGTATCTTAGTGGGCTCGACTCAAGTCGAGGACGGGACACGCATATTGGGCTTGACTATAAGAGGCCAAAACGGGTTAGCGGTGGCAACGCAGGACCAACGGGTTTCATATGCGTGTGTGGACCCGGGCTGGTTGGTAAGACGTTGTTGCATCGTGTAGGTATAAGCCGTGCACCGTTGATATTATCAGGTTGCCACTTTGGGGAATGATACACCCCATTGTGGGACCAGCACGGGTATCTACGTAAGGGAGCCGATCGCTTGGGGAGTAGTGGGTACACCTATGTAGTCAGATAGGGGTACACAAAACTACTAAATTACTAAGTACACTTAGTGGGATCAACCTTTAAGTAGGAATGACTGGTGTGGTGCAGTGTAGGAATTACCCTTGGGTGGGTAGGTCTGGGGTGGTGCAATATTGTAATTATCCTTGGGTGGATAAATGCGTCTTTCCGGTTATCTTAGTACATCCTGGGTTTAGTTGGCTACTTAGTGTAGTCATTATCCCCAGAGGTACCGTACCTTGTTTATATCATACCCTAATTACTTTGATGATTGTATTGTTAGGGTTATAGGACTCACTCAGACTTATGTCTGACCCCATTGTTTCTTTAATTTTTTTCCCAACCCTCAGGTTATCAGAGTGGGCCTAGCACTCGTGGGCTTTGATCAGACTGCTTTATCTATCCTTTGGAGCCTGGACCGTGGATGTAAAGCTCAGTTTATCTTTTCTATTATGGCTATTAGGTTATGTAGTGGGATTATGTACTTTTGTTTTTTATCAGGATGGATATTATGTACTTGACTCTTATTTAAGGTTTTGGTGTAACCAAACATGTTTTACTTTCCGCTGGAATGAAATGATATTTTAAATTCTCAAGTATTACTTATATCTGTCTTGTTGTAATTTTTCTGTTCTATATTCACTTAAAATACTCCACCGATGTTATGGCATTCCCTTAGTGCGTGACCGTAGCGGGTGTGGGGTGTTACAGTAATTCCCGAAACGGGCGAAAGTTCGAGAGCTCCTACAGCGCCTCTTCAAGCTTCACCCTCTCCTTCTTCTACCCAAGATGATGAATTGGCTAACATGGCGGAAAAGCATCGCGAAGGGTATACTGTTCCCGAAGATGCCATTTCTCCAGAAAAGTCAACGTCTTCCAAAGAGTCACCGATCGATGCTTCTGAGGGAGATGTCCCTAGTACTGATGACCCACTGTTTCAGGGTTTGGGGGATCTCCCCTTACCTGAGACCATTTATACTTCAGAGGATTTTAGGAAGAATCCTTTAGTTTTCACTTCTTCCGAAGAGACCACTCCTGCTAAGGCCAAAGAGCCCGCCCGTACTAGTCTAGCTTCGGACTCGGGTTGGTTGGGGGGAAAATACCACTTAGGACACACTTTACACAATAACATTACAACTCATTGCATCTTTCTTTTTGTGAAAATATTGATTTTGAATTTCATTTGTTTTGTTGTGCAGGCACAATGTCCCGATCTTACTATGATATCAGGAAACTTCGCCGTAGCATGTCAAATCCGCCCTATGATACTGAGCATGATCGCCGTGAAGATCGCGGTAGGGAGGACAGAAGACCCTATGATTCTTATCGTTCGCGAACCTCGCGTTCTCATTCTCCTGTCCGGACAGATCCAGAACGATATAAAGGTTACCAAGGTCGTCGGGAAGAGGACAGGCCGCAACCAAAAGACTCAACCTCCTCTCAAGAAAAGCACAGCAGGGAGAGGAGTTCGCCAAAAGATACCGAGTCATGAAGCAAGCGTAAGGTCCTTGCTACACGGTCTAGAACGGATAAAGAGGCTATTGAATCCTCCACGCATAGGGATACTGAGCTGACGATCCCTGCCCCTCCACCACTAGATGCTGAAACTGCAGTTAAGCGGGCGTATCTGGAGGAGCAATTTCCCGAACATTACTTCGAAAATCTGACTTTTTTACCTGCTCTTGAGCCTATTTCTTCAAGGTGGGCAGATGAGGCCAAAGCGAAGATAGACGCGGTCGAGAGACAGTATTCTGAAATGTTCAAGTATTCACGCAACCTTTCCAGAATTATCCACACTTTAATAACGAATGCTGACTCGATGGAAAAACCCGCTGAAGACGATGCAAAGGCCTTAAAGAATCTAGGAAAAGATTTGGAGGACACACAGGCCCAGCTTGCTGTTGCTCAAAGGGACGCTACCAGCTTCAAACAACAATTTGAAGATATGCAAAAACGTTACCATGATTTGCTTGAATCTCATACTCAAGAGCGTTCTGAGTTAAAAAAGCAAGCCGAAGATGCTAAGTCAGATGCCGCTAAAACGCACCTTGCTTACGCTGACCTTGAACGGAAAAATGCCGAGTTAGCAAGGAGGAATGCTGAACTAGAAAAGAAAAATGCTGACTTTGCTTCTAAGCTAATGGAGGCGGAGAATAGAGCTTCCCTGGCGGATGGTAACGTCGAATGTGCTATCAAATCCGCTGAGGAGGCCCGCAAACAATTGTCAGAGGCTGAGGGAGAGATTCATGGTTTCGGCGAATTAATGATTGAATTCTTTGCGCATATCATCCGTCGCCGGAACATTTCTTGGATTGAAGATTATCCATCTACTCTAGTCCAAGTATGGAGTCAGATCGTTGAGTGGGAGAAAGAGGAGCTCAAGGTTGATTCCATTGACGAGGACAAGCTGATGGAGAAATATTTAAGGGATGATTTGCCAGAACGCCTAGCTGAAGGGCGCCGCCTCATTGCTGCTGCTATGGATAAAGAGAGGCGGAGGACTAAGCAAAAGAACATTCCCGAGGCTGGTTCCTCTTCTACTGCCCCCGCAACTTCTGAAGTAGAGGGATATGATCCTGAAAACCCGGGGATCCCTCGAACAACTCTGTTATCCCCTATTCCCGAAACGGCATCAGAGACAGCAGTTACCCCAGCCGAGAAGTCTTCGGAAGGTATCTCTACATTTTCACCTCAATTCGTCAAGGCTATCTCTACCTTTCGCCACGTGATTGAGCAATCGATGAAAAACCCATTATTTTCTCCTGAGTTGATAACTGTTGCTTCTCACTCTATAGGTATTGAGCGATCCGGAAAGACAGATGTGTCCCAGGGAACCGCTTCTGGGGCGGAGCCTACGGAGAAGGCAAAAGGGGGGAAAGGACAAGGCTGCTCCCATAGATTTGGGAGAAGGAAGCGAACCGTCTAAGGCTGACACTCCTCGTGATGACAAAATGATAGATGCCTTAAAGGATGATTGCGGCGACGGAGGACATGAGGAAGATCCAGAAGTGGCAATAGTCGGGGAGTCGAAAAGCACAGATGATGTTACTTTGGCTGCACTGAAAGCTGACCAAGATAAACGCTTGCAGTTAAAAGCTGAAGACTTAGACCCTGAAAGCCTCAATCTCCTCGCAGTTGTGGATGCGGGATCAAGGTTAGTTGTTAAGCTTTCAACTAGGTCTATTACAGAGGAACTCGCTAAAAAGTATTCTCTTGATTCCAGCGCTCCGCCCTCCGGGAAGAAGTCAACCGATTCCAGCACCACAGCTTCAGGAAAGAAAAAATCAAAGCGCATCTTGACGGAGGCCGAGAAAGAGGCGAAGGATGCGGAGAAAGCCGCCAAGAAGTCCAAGCCTCCCTCGAAGTCTAAATAGTGGGTTGTCTTGCGTTATTTTAGCGTTTGGTTGACCAATAATTGTTGCTATAAGGGTGGCTCTTGCACCTTCTTCTTGACTGTTTTCCTGTACAAATTCATTCATTTGTAAATAAAAAATAATTCATTTTCTGTAATGTCTGTTAGTCATTAGTTTTGCACTTATGTAAGAATGCATGTCTTACTATAGTTGTGTAATGAAGTTATGGTGGGGAAATATGTGTGTACATATATGCCCCCAGTCAATCTCAAAAAACTATTCAAGACTTAATCAAGTAGTCTGAATGTCCCCGATTCTTCGACGGGAATGCATTCTCTGTACCGTCAATGCCTGTCGTTTTTTCTGGCATTTTCTATACTCTCCTGTCTTATACTCAGGTTAGAGTTCTTACTGAGGCGGTCTCTTGTCTGGGTGCCCCTTCACGCCTCAGAGGACGTCGTCTTCCCGTCCTTTATACTCTCTCTCAATTCCCGAGAGTTAGAGTTAAGAATGTCGTCTTCCCATTCTTTTATGTCTTATCGCACAAGTAGTCGTTGTGCTTTTTCTTGCGTATAAACTATTCTCAACCTTTCAGGTTTTAAATCATCTTATATTCCATAATCGCAACAGAATAGTAGATGAAGGTATATATATAATGCATGAAAGTAAATGACACACGATATTTTTATAGTGGTTCGGCTAAGTCGTAGCCTACATCCACTTTATATTTCTTTATTCATATCATCAGACTTTCCTAAGGCAAGTCATGCCTTTTTACAGAGTTCATAAGAAAAATAGCAAAGAGTACAACATTTCTAATCCAAATATCGCATCAAGTGTTGGGCATTCCATGCTCTAGGTACCTCTTCGCCATCTACGGTCGTTAACTTGAAGGTTCCTGTTTCAAGTTTCCGTTGGATGACAAAGGGTCCTTCCCACTTTGGACCGACGTGAGGAAGGGATGGAAACACTCTCTTTAGCACCAAATCTCCTGGTTCAAAAGTCCTAAGGCAAACTTTTTTGTCGTAATAGCGTGCCATCTGACGTCGATGTCTCGCCGCGCGCAAATCTGCTTCATCCCTTTTTTCTTCGATTTCATCAAGAGACTCGAGTAAGAGTGCCCGATTCGTCATCGGGTCATAATAAGTCACCCGGTGGGAGGGAACCTCAAGCTCTACTGGAATTACTGCTTCTGAACCAAAAGAAAGAGAGAAAGGGGTATGACCAGTAGCTGTCTTAAATGTTGTCCGATATGCCCACAAAGCTAAGGGCAATTCGTCAACCCATTTTGCCTTTGCGCGCTCTAACCGTTTCTTGAGGATGGATTTTATAACTTTGTTTATTGCTTCTACTTGCCCGTTCGACTGCGGATAGGCAACCGCAGTGTACCGATTGTCGATCTTATATTTCTGGCAGAAATTTCTGAATTCAGCACCATCGAACTGGGTTCCGTTATCAGTTATAATGGTCCTTGGGATCCCGAATCGGCATATAATATTTCTAACCACAAAACTTATCACCTTTCTCACCGTGATCTTAGTTAGGGGCTCAGCTTCCACCCACTTCGTAAAATAGTCCACAGCGACTATTGCATATTTCGCTCCTCCTTTAACAATTGGTAGAACTCCGATGATATCAATTCCCACATGGCAAAAGGCCAAGGACTCACCATCGATTTGAGTTGGGTTGACCGTGCTCTGGGGATTTTGGCATATCTCTAGCACTTATCGCAGCGTCGTGAATAATCAGCCGCATCTTTATTAATTGTGGGCCAGAAGTATCCATATCGCAATATCTTTTTCGCTAAAGTCCGTCCTCCTGTATGATCTCCACAATCACCTTCGTGTACTTCTCTTAATACACGTTTTATGTCGTCGTGTGCTATACATCGTAACAGGGGCATAGAAAATCCTTGTCTATAAAGAGTATCATCTTGAAGAATGTATCTGGTAGCCTTGCGAACTATAGCCTGTCTCTCATTATTCTTCGATGGGAGTGTCCCATTCTTAAGGAAGTTCTTAATTGGGGTCATCCACGACTCCTTCTCCGGTTCCGCTTCGAAAGCAAACTCAATTTCCATCGACTCAAAGCTTGGTGATTCCAACGTTTCAATTGGAATTATTTCAGTTTCTTCTGGGTTGTTGGAACTAGCTAGCTTTGCCAGCCTGTCTGCCTTCTGGTTTTCGGCTCTTGGGATATGCGTTATGTTGTACCGCTCCAGGTTGTTCAACAGCTTTTCCACTTTCCCGAGGTAGGCAATGAGTCGAGGTCCCCGGGCCACAAACTCCTTTCGCACTTGGCAAACAACGATTTTGGAGTCGCAAAATATGTCCAATGTTTTTACTCCGAGGTCTTTAGCAAGCTTTAGCCCGGCAATCAGGGCTTCATATTCAGAGTCATTATTAGTCGCTGAAAATTCTAATCGCAGAGCGTAATATAACGATCGTCCTTCAGGAGTGACTAAGACGATTCCAGCTCCGGACCTTCGGTCGTTCTTGGCTCCGTCTGTGTACAGCTTCCATGAATCTAATTTTAACTCATCTTCGGACTTGACCACTCTGTCATCGATTATTTCCTCCTCTGGGATTGTGAACTCTGCTATAAAGTCAGCCAGAGCCTGCCCCCTGATCAACCTCCGCGGCTGAAAATTTAAATCAAACTGACTTAATTCAATATTCCATTTGATCAATCGTCCCGATGCCTCGGGTCTCTGCAACACCTGCCTCAGAGGTTGGTCAGTGTATATGGTTATTGAGTGAGCTTGAAAATAGTGATGAAGTTTTCGGGAGGCGATCAAGAGGCTGTAAGCGAGCTTCTCAATCTTTGGGTAGTTGCGTTCTGCCGCAGCCAATTTCTTGCTTACATAATATACTGGCCTTTGCACTTTGTCTTCTTCTCGAACCAAGGCTGTGCTAACAGCATGAGCCGAAACTGCTAAGTAAACAAATAACTCTTCATGATCCACTGGCTTTGACAAAATCGATGGTTTTTCTAGCAATTCCAATAAATTTCGAAAGGCCTCGACACAGTCCGGAGTCCATTCGAAGTTCTTTTTTCCTCTCTTTATCAAGTCGAAAAATGGGACGCACTTGTCCGTTGCCTTGGAGATAAATCTACTCAACGCGGCTACTTTCCCTGCCAGACTTTGGACATCTTTGATTCTCCTTGGTTCTTTGATGTTTCTAATTACTGCTATTTGGCTGGGATTGATTTCAATCCCTCGGGAGCTTACGATGAAGCCTAGAAATTTTCCCGATGCCACTCCAAATGAACATTTCAAGGGATTCAACTTCATCCGATACTTTCGCAGGATACCGAACATTTCTGCCAAGTCTTGCGTATGGCTGGAGGATTGTTTCGATTTGACAACCATATCATCCACATAAACTTCCATAGTCTTCCCTATTTGATTATAAAACATCCTGTTCACCAAGCGCTGATAAGTGGCTCCAGCGTTTTTCAATCTGAACGGCATGACCACGTAACAATATAACCCCAAATTTATAATGAAGCTCGTGTGTTCTTGATCTGGCACGTGCATAGGAATTTGGTTGTACCCGGAATATGCGTCCATGAAAGAAAGAAGTTCGTGTCCCGCTGTCGAATCTACAAGCTGGTCAATCCTGGGAAGTGGGAAACTATCTTTCGGGCAAGCTTTGTTCAAATCTGAAAAATCAATGCAAGTCCGCCACATTCCATTTGGCTTCTTTACTAAGACGGGATTCGATATCCAGTCGGGATATGTCGAATCACTAATAAATCCGTTCTGTTTCAGCTTCTCCACTTCTTCTTTCAGAGCGGCCGACCTCTCTGGGCCCAGCATACGTCTCTTTTTCTTTACAGGCGGGTGTTTCGGGTTTACATTTAGTGAATGACTTATGACGGATGGCGATATCCCACACATGTCGGCATGGGTCCAGGCAAACACGTCCAAGTTTGCCTTCAGGAAGTCAGTTAGCTCTTTGGCCCGACGCGGATCCAACTGGGATCCAATCTTCAAAACTCTTGTTGGATCAACTTCATCAATGGGAATGTCCACTGTCACTTCATTAGGACTTGCATTTCTAGTCTCTGGTTCCTCATCTTTTCTGGGATCCAGGTCTTCAAGCGTTCCTTTGGGCAACTCCTTCGGGGCTGATTCCTTTAATTGCTACGCCGAGCCCTCCTCTAGAGGAGGAGAGGCACCTTTACTTTCGATGTTAAGTCCCTTCATCAACATCTTTAATTCGGCGACATAGCAGGCCCGTCCGGAGACTTGATCCCCTCTCATTACTCCAGTCCCGGCTTCAGTTGGGAACTTAAGCAATAAACACCAAGAGGCGATGCAAGCCCTGAACTCAGCAAGGGCAGGCCTTCCCAAAAATGCATTATAAGGCGATTCTACGTCTAACACTACGAACTGAAGCATCCGTACTCTTCGGCGTTCTCCTTGCCCCAAGGTTACGGGCAATTCTATGTACCCCATTGGAGTTGTCGATGCTCCGTTGAAGCCTCGGATCCAACCTTCGCATGGCTTCAAATCTTCAGATTCAAGCTTCATCTGATCGAATGACTTTTTAAATAAAATATTAACAGAGCTTCCATTGTCTACTAACACCTTATGAACCAATGCCGGCCCAATGGTGGTGGTAATGACCAACGGATCGTCGGTGGGTGACTGGATCCCGGTATTATCTCTGCTACGAAATACCACGTCGTCAAACATTGTCTTCTGTTGCTTTATGGGGGCGATATCTTCCAAATCATCACATTCATCCACATCTACGTGCTTAGCTGCATTTACATATTGATCCATTGCTCTAAAACTGTGGATCGCTGGGTGGTGTCCACCCACTATGGAGTTGATAACAATTCCCTTGCCTTTCTGCTGCGCTGTAGGCTTGGGAGCAGATTGGATCTGTTTTGGAGCCTGTTCTCCTTGCCCACTGTCTCTCGGGGCAACCTTATATTCGTCCAATTTCCCTTCGCGCAGCAGCTTCTCAATCACGTCTCTCAAATGTCGACATTCATTGGTTGAATGCCCATGAGTTCCATGAAACAAACAAAAGTTTCCAGTTGCCATTTCTTTCTCCGTTGAGTCACGAGGTGGCGGTCTTTTATATTGCAAAACATTGTATGTATCCAAGTAAATGTTCTCCGGAGTATCGTTCAACGGTGTATAATTCTCATAAGTCTGGAACCGGGGTCTTTTTTTAGGATCACTTCCCCTATTTCTATTTCTTCTGTTACCATTCGCGTTACGGTTGTTGTTGTTGCCCCCGTTTATATTATTGTCGTTTCCACTCTTGTTTCCCACATTCACCTCAACTTTTTCGGAACTTTCTCCAGACTGCTTCACGGCGACATTACTCTAAACATTTTCTTTTGAAGCCGCTCCAGACTTTCTCTTTCGGTTTTCCCTGGCCTCCTCTCGTCTCAACTGAATATCGACCTTTTCATAAAATAACTCTCTCGTGGGAGGTGGCTTCCCAGAAAGGTAATCTCCAAACTTGGAGTCAGGATCGACTCCTTCTATCAAAGCCATCAAGATGGTGGGCTCATGCAGGTCACTAACTTCAGTCACAGCTAAGCTGAAACGGTCGAGATATGACCTCAAAGATTCTCCCGGTGCCTGTTTAATTCTTGATAATTCAATAACACTTTTAGACTTTCGGGTATGGAGTCGGAACTGATTCATAAAACGTTCGCTCAATTCCCTATAATTCGATATAGAACGAGGGGGAAGTCGGGTAAACCATAGCAGCGCCACATCTTCTAAATAGATCGGGAATGCTTTACACTTCACTGCGTCAGGAGCAACAACAGCATTCATGAGCCACGAGTATCGCATCAAATGCTGTCCTGGATTGGTTCTCCCATTATACTTGTCCATCTGCGGCAGGTTAAAACGTCGGGGAAATTGAAAGCTGAGGATGTCATCAGTGAAAGGAGTATGGCTTCGCTCAATGCCATAATCTTCATTGGTGTAGTTCCGGCTTTCGGACATAATCTGGTGTACCATTGCCCATACGTCAGCATTAGTCAGGGGTCGTTCAGGCTCCCTGGCCCTGGTATCCGGGTTCCTTCTGGGCTCTTGTTCAGGAGAGGCCCTTCTTCTGATGTTTGGGTTTCTTCTGGGCTCTTGCCCAGGGGACACCCTTCTTCTTTGAGCTGCTTCTGCTCTGCTTCGTTCCCTACGCTCCCGGTCGATCTCGGGAGGAAGGGGCTGGAGCATCTGCCCCTGAGTGGGATTGGTAAGGTTAGGGTCTCTAGGTAACACATGGGATCCCTGCATCGGTAACAACATAGGCTCTCTCAAGCTTGGATCATTGGGCCCTAGTACTCGTGCAGCATCCTCGCGGGACCCCAAATATCCGAACGTCAGCTGCTCCAAATTCTGAGGTCGTTCGAGCGGCCTTCTTTCACGGGGCCGTTCTTCCTCGGAAGAAGAAGACTGATCCATTGGTGTGTGGCGAACCGGGGATGGGGTTCTCTGTCTACGGAGTTCGCTAATTTCCCTGCTCATGAGTCTCATGTTTTCTAGCATCATGAGATTGGTGCGCTCGTGGATTTTCATAGCCTCCCTAGTACTCTCAAACATGTCAAGTAGGCGCGAGAAATCTCCTTGAGTAATAGGCGCGAATGGATTGACCTGATCATTGACCCTGGTGGCTGGAGTCGGAGCATTTGAAGGGGCTCGAGTAGAGGTTCCAACATCACCAAGCGTCGGGTCGGTTCGGAGATTTGCAATCAGGTCGGGTCGGAACTGGGAGACTGGTTCGGGTCGGAGCTGGGAAACCTGTTCGGGTCGGTGTAGTGCGAGTTGCTCGGGTCGGTTCAGGTTGGGGGAGTGCACTGCTTCAGATTCTCCTACCCGGATCGGATCGGAGCTCTCCCCTTGATTGCGGTTCGGATTTCCTGTACCAGTTCGTTCCACTGTCGAGCTCTGCCCATGAGACCTTGTCACAACCGCATTTTGCTGATCTTCACAAACTCCGTTTCCTCGACTAGTTTGAACTTCCTTGCCTTTTCCTTTGGCCATAGTTCTTCAACAATCAATCAACAAATATTCAAGAGCGTCGAAACTTGAGGATTAACTTCTTTGAACTCAACGGTCCAAAAAGTAGAACAATAATCCCGAAAAACAGAGAATTCAGATGATTCTCAGTGAAAGCACCAAAATGTTAGACCAAAAAGTGGTTCTAACACCCAAATTGACTAAAATCAGAATAAAATAAGATCAAAAGTAAAATGGAGACACAGAATTTATAGTGGTTCGGCGTTAAAATGCCTACGTCCACTTGTCAATCACTATTCTCGATGATAGAGTTGCAATTACAATGAGATATTCACTCAATTTCACTCATAACTCACATACATTCACTCAATTGTTTCAAAACAAATGTTGAAAGACGATTTGGATTATCCGGGAGTGCTGGAATTCGGTTTATGAAAGTGGTTGAACTCTCAAAGTGCCAAAAAGAAGCTCCCTTTAATTGTCTCCAGGCAGGGTATTTATAGGTGAGAATATAGTCAGAACCCGATCCGGATCGGAGCCACGTGTCTTCCATCCCATTGTCCTCGGGTTCGGATGGACTCCAGTGCTGACAGCGCATCAGAATAGAGATTATCGTGGGTAGGAACTAGTCATAACCGCTCCGCATCTTCAGGCGATCGTGGGGGAAGTAACGTGAATTATAGGTTCGGTTCGGAGGAATCTGCAGAGGGGGTTCGGATCGGGATATCCGACCCGATCCGGATTAACCTAAAGCTATGTCCTTATCCATTTTGCTCTGCTCCATTCTGACCCGGTAGTAGGTAGTCCTCCGATCCGAATAGCAGCGTCTCTTCGATCTAAATAGTAGCAACTCTCCGATCCGAATAGCGACACCTCTCCGATCCGATCCGCTACATCTCTCCGATCCGATCCGCTATGAGGCTTTCTAAGTTCTTCAACGTTTCACATCTCGACTTTGTGTTGCCCAGTTCACAAAGTGGGCTAACACCAGGTTACAGTTAACCTTATCTGGGGGGGCACCGAGAACAGGGAAAACCAAAACCCTTAGCGAGCTATTGCATTCATTTTCCAATATGGAATTATGAGTTATTACTTGTGCACCAACTACTATTGCAATCAGTGAAGTAATTTCTTTAGTTTTGAAGCTTTTGCAGCCTGATTCTTTATCGAAAAGGGTGACTAAATTTTCATGCTACCGACTTGGAGACATTGTCCTGTTAGGCAACTTAAAAAGGCTTAGAATCGATGATGATCTTCTTGATGTGTACCTTGATCATCGAGTTAATAGACTTTTAAAATGCTTGTGCAAATATAGTGGATGGAGGTACTGTATGAAATCTTTGATGCATTTTCTTGAAAATTGTGTATGGAAATTTCACCACCGTGAGAACTTAAATTATACTACTTCTGTTGATTTTGTGGTAGAAATATTCCATTCACTTGCATTTCCACTCTAAACATGTTTGGTGAGTATGTGTACACACTTGCCTTCTTCTGCAGTTTGTTCAAGATCATTTGATATTATGATGGATGTTCTAGATTTGCTTGATTCTTTCGAAAAATCAGTTATTCATTTGGAAATTTGTGATAAAGAGCTAGAGGTAATATTTACCCAGGTAGTACAAGGTAGCAATAAAAATGAATTTGGTTTGAATCCTGGTAGCAAAAGACCCAACTGTTATGTTATCACAAAACTATTGCTATATAGCATGAAAGATCTTCTCAAAGACTACAGAATTCCAGAGTTTGGTTTCGGTGAAAGGCAAGAAGCAAGAATTTTCTTCTTAAATGGAGCATCTCTTGTATTTTGTACTATATCAACTTCGTATCAATTGCATCTCAAAGAACAGACATCGACTTCTTTCAATGTGTTAATCATTGATGAAGCTTCTCAGTTAAAAGAATCAGAATCTACAATCCCTTTACAATTGCATGGAATTAAACATGTGTTTCTAATTGGAGATAAGTGCCAACTATCAGCTACTGTAAAAAGCAAGGTGATTCCTTCATTAATCTGAAATTCATTTTGTTAAATTCAATATCTATTCTTATAAAATAAATCTCTTAGTAAAAATATCCTTGTATGCAGATTTCAGAAACGGTTGGTTTTGGAAGAAGCTAATTTGAAAGGTTAAGTTCATTAGGTCATCCAAAACATCTTCTTGAGGTGCAATATAGGATGCATCCTTCCATTAGCTCCTTTCCAAATATTGCATTTTACTCTGGTCAAATTTTAGATGCCGATAATGTGAATAGCAAGTCATATGAAAAAGTTATATGGATGGAAATATTTACAGTCCCTTTTCATTTATCAGTGTTAAAGGAAAGGAAGAATTTGCTGAAGTTGGGCATAGTCGAAAAAACATGGTTGAGATTAGTGTAGTGTTGCGCATTGTGCATAATCTTTATAAAGTTTTTTTTTAGTAATTCTGGCATTTATATACAACGAGATATTTTTTTATGTTTAATTGATGACATTGCAGCTTGGTGCATCACTCAACAAAAACTAAGCATTGGGATCTTATCACCATACTCTGCACAGATTACTGTAACCAAAGAGAAACTCAAGAAATTTCGTATGGACAGCAATTTCATTGTAAATGTGAAAACCGTTGATGGTTTCCAAGGTAGTGAAGAAGTTATCATTATCATGAGCACTGTTTGATCAAATTCAAATGGCAAGATTGGCTTCCTTGCAAATTGACAAAGAAGAAACGTTGCTTTAACTAGGGTAAGGTTCGGGATTGAAAATGATGAAAGTGGTATTTTATATTTGTATGTCTTAGTTCTATTTTTATTTCATGCAGGCATTGTCTTAGTTCTGTTTTTATTTTGCAAACTGAGGTGTGCGCAAATTGAGCCGGCTCAGTTTTTGCGAAAAATGAGCAGGCTCAGTTTGCGAAAAAACTTAGCCTCCGCTATTGGTAGCACTTAAAAGTGAGCTGAGCAGGCTCATTATAGTATCTTACTTTGAACATGCACCTTACATTTGTCAAGAACTCTTCAATGTTTATCATTTGAATGCAACCCATTCAACCACAAACGTAAGACTTGTATTTCTAATAACAAGCTATACATGTAGTATGGTGCACATCTTACTATTATACATGAAATATGTAATTGATTGTATTGCTGGCATTAAAATATGTGTATGTTGTTGCTTGACTAAAGTCATGATACAAAATAACTCTTTTCCTTTAGTGTATAGGTTCCTTGATATGTATTAATGGATAAGGCCAGTCAGCTGAGTTGCAATTGGTTGAAATCTTTGCGCAAAATGTTGTTTGTTGAAAGGAGCACCTAACTGTATGTTGAATATGCAGCCAGTGTATGCATGACTATTGTTGTTTGCAACGAGGACCAAACTCAGTTCTGACTAATTCAATGAAGGTACATTAAACTTCTTTTTTAGCAACTATATTCCACTATATTATACTAAAATTGTGGCTGCTTTTGAGTTTCCATATATTGCCGGTTCTTAGATTATTTCTGTTGTATAAGTTGATTGAGATCAACAACGCTATCGAAATTTCTTTTTTTAACTTCTTACAATATCATGCATAAGAGTTGGTACATGGTGTTCGTATATTCCCTTTTAATGATGAAGGATGATTATAAATCAAGGTTTTACATCGTATTGAAAAATTATGAATAAGTACATACCTAGTTATCACTTAACAGGTTGATAAAAATGCCTTTCTAACTTTTGACACATTCATTTTTTTGTATGAAGAAGCACCTATTGCATGTATTGACAGTTTCTTCAACGGCATGGAATAATAACTCAAGTGAGATAGTGCAAAGTATTGGGGAAGTTTGCATAACAGAAGTTTTAGATTTGGAAGCGTCAATTTACGATGGTCCTCAAAACGAACATTACAAGCTTTGTGAATTTTCGGATGGAGGCTTTGTGATATGGTTCACGTTTCGCCTTTGCAGTTTCTAAAATTCTACGTATCTTTAGTAAAATTTTGTATTACTTTTTATAATTTGAACGTTATGGTATTCTAAAATTGGAAGCATGTAGCAAATATTTGAATATTATGGGAATGTGATATTGTTGAATTTGAAATATGGAAGTGTACTAAATCTTATATTGAACTTATGTTGAAATATATATGTGATTGGAAATCATAAAGGCATGTTATACTCATTTATTTTATGATTTTTAATATTAATTGTGCATTTATTAGTGTTAGAAATGAATATGTTTGTAACTCTTATAAGTGTTACCATATCTTATGGTTACAACATTTATAAGTGTTAGCAATGAATATGTTTGTAATTCTTATAAGTGATACCATATCTTATGGTTCCAACATTTATAAGTGTTAGCAATGAATATGTTTGTAACTCTTATAAGTGTTACCGTATCTTATGGTTCCAACATTTATAAGTGTTAGCAATGAATATGTTGGTAACACTTATAAGTGTTAGCAGTTACTTTGTTTGTAACACTTATAAGTGTTACAGGAAATTCCTCATAGGTCGTTGGTGAAACTTAAAAGTGTTAGAGAAATTATTTGTAACACATATACTTGTTGGGAATCCACTGTTTTGGTGTAGTGCTATTGGGAGTTTGATTTGAGTTATTTACAGATCACAAGTCGTTGAAATATATTTTCTCCCAAAAGAATTTGAATCTTCGGCAACAACGGTGGTTAGAGTTTCTGGCATCGTATGATTTTGGTATAGCCTACACTCCTGGAAAAGGTAACGCGGTGGCTGATGCGTCGAGTCGAAGACACAAAAATTTGGGAGAGATGTTTTCGGAATGGAAGCACCTCGAGTACTTAGCAGATTTGATTTCAGGCCTAGCTGCGAGTTAGAGCCTGAAATGTTGGCAAGTTTATCGATAAGACCTACTCTCATCGAAAGGATTGGCGAAAGACAGAAGCGTGGTGCAAAACTTGTCGAGATTATCCAAAAGCTAAAACCAGAGAATAAGGAATTCGAAGTTGATCGAGAGGGTTGGCTTCCGAAACAAGGACGACTGGTTGTTCCTGGTATTGACGGACTGAGAGATGAGGTTCTGAGTGAATGTCATCGCTTGAAGTTGACGATTCTTCCTGGTGGTAATAAGATGTATCAGGATATGAAGTGTGCCTACTACTGGAAATGGATGAAGTGGGATGTTGGAGAGTTTATTTCCAAGTGCATGAACTATCAATTGGTGAAAGCTGAATAGAAGAAGCCGACTGGATTGCTTCTGCCATTAGAAGTTCCGACGTTGAAGTAGGAGCAGATATCGATGGATTTTATCGATGGACTACCTAGAACAAGGGTGGAAAACGACGGAATTTGGGTCATAGTGGATCGTTTGACCAAAAGTGCGAGGTTTATTCCTGTCAGATCAACTAGGACAACCATCAAAGTCGGTTGAGCTATATATTAAATGGATAGTTTGATTCCATGGTATGCCGAAGAGCATAGTGAGTGATCGAGATCCAACAAGTGGATTTTGGATGAGTTTGCAAGAGACTTTAGGAATCGAGTTGTGTTTAAGAATGACTTATCATCCCCATACCGACGGTCAAACCGAGAGGGTTAACCTATTTTGGAAGATCTCCTTAGATTTTGTGTATTGGACTTCGTAGGATCATGGGAAGACCATCTACATCTAGTTGAGTTCGTGTATAACAACAGCCGCCAGCCGAGCATTGAAATGGCACCATAGGAGGCATTGTATGGTAGACCATGTAATTCTCCGTCATGTTGGTTAGAGATGAGAGATAAATTGATGCTTGGGCCAGAGATGATCAGAGAGACCTCGGATTGTATCATGATCGTTCGATAATGAATGAAGTCAGCCCAAGATCATTAGAAAAGTTATGCTGATAAACGTCGTAAGGATTTGGAGGTTGATCACGCTGACTTGGTTTTCATGAAGATTTCACCGTTGAAGGTTGTGGTTCGATTCAGAAGAAACGGAAAGTTAGCTCCAAGGTTTAATAGACCGTTTCCGATAGTCCAGCGGATTGAAAAGCTCGCGTATAGATTAGATTTACCCGACAAGATGTCGAGTGTGCAAAATGTTTTCCACGTGTCATTTCTAAGGAAGTGTATGCAAGATTCGAATGTGCTGGTATCTCCGGAAAAGTACGAAGACCTAGAAGTCAAGTATGTAGTTACGAGATCTCGTAAGCCACTTCACGTTGTGGGGAATGACACATAACAGCTTAGGAGGAAGACAGTCAAGCTACTCAAGGTACGTGGGAAACGGAGGAAAGTATTAAGACGATCCATCCAGAACTCTTTGTTGATACGACCCATTAATGTCGTGTCACCTTACACCATTGTAACTTGTACTATTCGTTAGAATTCTGCATGCTAGGTTATGGCTATGAATGCATGGCTTGATGGATGCTAGTTTGGATGATAAATTGGCTACTTCCAGATGGTAGGCATGCAGAATGGTTTCTAGTTGCTTGTGTTTGTTTGAGATTTCGGGGGCGAAATTCCTAAAGGCGGAGGGGGGGAATATAACAACCTGCATTTTACGTATCAGAGGATCGTAATTTTTTTAATTCCCTGGGGGTTGGATAATTCTCATATTTTCATATGTTTTTTATGGGGATGTGAGACATATCCATATGTTTTATCAATTTTATTTGTTACCATTTTTCTTCTGTTAGTTTTATATAGGGAATAACTTTTGACTAGGATCGAATCAGGTGCTGAAATCGATTTCATTATAAAGGAAATGATGTTTCTAATTTCACAGAGTGGCCACATTAAAGAGTTGGTTCAACAGTTTGGGTGGAATCGTTGTTTTAGTGCTACACAATTTCTGGATAAGCTAACTAGTCATTAATGGGCTAATTTGCTGTGGCCCATTATCGGGCTGGTTAGACGACTATAAATAGGGGGTAGAGGCAAGAAGAATGGTTTCTAGTTGCTTGTGTTTGTTTGAGATTTCGGGGGCTAAATTCCTAAAGGCGGAGGGGGGAATATAACAACCTGCATTTTACGTATCAGAGGATCGTAATTTTTTTTAATTCCCTGGGGATTGGATCATTCTCATATTTTCATATGTTTTTTATGGGGATGTGAGACATATCCATATTTTTTATCAATTTTATTTGTTACCATTTTTCTCCCGTCAATTTTATATAGGGAATAACTTTTGACTAGGATCGAATCAGGTGCTGAAATAGATTTCATTATAAAGGAAATGATGTTTCTAATTTCACAGAGTGGCCACATTAAAGATCTGGATCAACGGTTTGGGAGGAATCGTTGTTTTAGTGCTACACAATTTCTGGACAAGCTAACTAGTCATTAATGGGCTAATTTGTTGTGGCCCATTATCGGGCTGGTTAGATGACTATAAATAGGGGGTAGAGGCAAGAAGAATGGTTTACTTCCTTCATTTCTTATTTGGTTAGGGTTTGAGATTCTCCCTACTTCAGTCAAATACCTCTCTACTCCATTAATTTCTTAGATCTAGATTAGAAGATCGAAGATCAACATCGAAGAAAGTTGTGTGGACCGGCACTTTTAGCTAATGGATTGGATGAGCCAACCTGTGTGGACCGGCAGTGCATGGCAACGCTATGGAGAAGTTTAACCTTTTATTGGGTTCGGCATGCACGAGTGATGGATCGGGCATGATTTCCGAGCATGGATCAGCATGCAAATTCTAATGGATCGGCCATGTGCACTTCGATGGATTGGACATGCACTGTAACACCCCACCTCCGCCAGGGTGTCTCTTGCCAGCACTCTGACTTTGGAGGGGCGTTTGAATCAGGTAAACATGCATAATGATATATCAAGGCAGAACAAGAACATATGTATATATGTAAACAGAGTAAATAACATAGATAAAACAGCGGAAGATTTCAAACCATTTCAAAACAAGTCTGGTACAACATAATGTCAACTTTCCAAATACACAAGTCTAGATAAAAACAATATTACTGAAAAACTGAAATACATAAGTACTATCCCCAAAATAAGTGATAACCATAGCTAGCTTCATGTCAAGACCGTACATGAGCTAAAATCCCACAAGCAGCGATCAGAAATCCAAGCTAAGCTCCAATATTCCCACCCTGAGAACCTGGGGGGGGGGGGGGGGGAACGGAAGAAAAGAGGCGAAAGGAAAACAGGTCAGTCAAAAAGACTGAGTAAGCCCTACTACAATCAATGTAAACTAATAAAGTTAACTGGCATGATGAAAGCTGAGATGAACGTATGGATAACTACATACTGGCATGATGATTAACTAACAAGGTAGATAAAGGTGTCATCGCATAATCAGGTTTAAGGTTTTGCACCACAGGTGTACTAGCAAACTAACATGACTTGAATATACAAGTATTGATCCCTTGGCCCAAGCTTTAGCCCAATAACATGAAATGACCCTAATACAAGGTCTAACCAAACGGTCTAGTCGATCGGCTCCCTATAAGCCTAACTCGTCACGTGTTGGTGTCCATACGGCCCAAACATAATTGTAGTCAGACTGTGCCGGGTCTCCCGTCGGGTGTATCAAGCCCTAGGGTGGCAACCCCTAGACACCATAAACATGCGTGCACAGTCTCGATCTACTGGTACCCGTGCATGTTTTCCCCGGCTTCGGACTATGTGCACGACCATAAGTCCGCCCGGAACTACACCGGCGTACCACTCTGCCGTCGTTTTTGGTCACTTACCTCCAGTTCAGTAATCGTGCTCCCTCCCTAGCCTAGACCCTAGGGCCTTAATGATACAAACTTGGGATTACTACAAGAGTGGACCCCCATTGCTAGGATTTTTCTAGTGGGTTAAGTACGGTTTAACCCTCTTGCTAATCATGGATTAACTTGGTTAAGTGTAACGATGAGTTCACGACTTAACCCCGATTAATCTACCAAGCCCAAATTGGTTAAGTACTAAGTGGACCATGACTTAACCCTAATCACGAGGCATTAATTAATTTAATGCGCCTTAACCTCTCACATTAGACCTTGTTGTGGTTACTAGTTAAGCCGGGCGGGTCCGGGTAGCTTTACACCACAACTTGGTCTAACCTCGGGTTCAAGGTACAACATGGCCAACTTCTCACATTGGGTCCTATTGTTTGTAGCAACTAGTTAAGCCGGTCGGTTCCGGGTAGGTTTACGCTACAAAATCAACCCAACCTCGAGTTGGTCACACTTATCTTTTCTAAGTGTCATGTCCATCATGTTTCCAAAACATGTTACAAATTTTCAAGCAATTGGGTAGACCTAACTTAATAGGTAAATTCCCAATGGGTAGACCTAACTTAATAGGTAAATTCCCAATCTTATGTTTTTATGTCTTTTAAGTTTACCCAACCCCAAACGCAATCCCATCGCTTACATATCGCCATAGCACATAAAGGATAGAAAAAGGGAACTTGGCATAATCATGACATAAAGATGTTGAAGCCACAAGTTCAACATGGTGGCATATGAAATGTACATGTGTCCATATACTTGCATATTACATTTTTAGGCCTCAAAAGCATGCATAAAACCAAACTTAGCATATTGGTGATACATGGTGATAAATGACATGTAGAAATGGCCATAAGTTTGCATTTAGCCTCACATGCAAGTTATCATAAGGGATATGATAACTTACATGTTGCCAAAATGCAACCTTTAGCATAAAGCTTGGAGCTTTAAGCTCATAAACCCAAGATAAGCTTGCATAACATGATAACATGAGTAAAATGATTCACCCAAACTTGCATAACATACATGACAAACTTGCATGTCATAACATAGCAAACTTGCATAACATAACATGGCAAACTTGCATATAAACTTGCATATCATAACATGATAAACTTGCATATCTTAACATGATTAACTTGCATAACATAGCATGGCAAACTTGCATATCATAACATGGCAAACTTGCATAACATAACTTGCATATCATATGACAAACTTGCATATCAAACTTGCATAACATAACATGATAGACTTGCATATTACATCATAGTAAACTTGCATAACATATCATGATAAACTTGCCTATCATATCATAGTGATCAAACACAACTTGCATCATTCATTAACTTTAGAGTTTAAATATGAAAGTAGAAAAGGGCTTACAATACTTATGAAGGCACAAAAGATATGACAAAGCCCTTATGCAATCAAATAGACCCAAAATGCAAGCTCTAACATAAAAACCCTTGAGCCAAAATGATCAAAACTCTTTCTTTATGATGCAAATATAGAAACTTGACTTGAATGCAAGCTAATGATGCTCATACAAGCTTGAAAACACTTGTATGCATGGAAAATCTCATAGAAATTTATTTAGGAATTTTATGAAGAGAGTGGAGGCCATGAGAGAATTGATTTTGCCATAGTTTAGTTACTTGAATGAATAATGATGATTTAGGGTCAGGTTAGGGCCTTATTTATAGAGATTAGGACTAGTTCTAGCCTTAGGATTAAACTCTAGTTTCGATCTCAGCCCTTAAAACCGAATCTGGCCCACAAACTCAACACAAACCCAAAATGGTGCACCAGGCAGAACTGCCCGGCTGGACCAAGTCGACAGCCAAGTCGACAGGGCTGTCGACTTGGGTCCAACCAAGTCGACTCCCAAGTCGACAGGGCTGTCGACTTGGGTGCTCCGGCGGGAAGTTTCCCGCCTGGCCCAATCTGACCAAATTTTCAAATTCAAACTTGAATTTGAAATCTGTTTTTTACTTTGAATTTTTCTGAAAACTTCGTTGGGCCTTAATCGGGTCATACGGACTCCGATTTCCGAAAACTCGGAGTCTATTTCGCGTATTTTTCCGAGACGAATGTAATGGCATAGCCCGTTTCCCTTGATTCAGATTTATAAATTAAATTCTGCCTTGATTTACGTTATAACAGGTTATTGAAAATACGGGTTGTTACATTCTCCCCTCCTTAAAGGATTTCGTCCCCGAAATCTTCAAGTTAGGAAGAACGTATCCTACCATCCAACATCCATCTACTCAAAACATCATCCACGAGCAATCATTGTCCTTACAAGATTCTAAATGTTGTATGAACATATGCAAAGGTGTGTGTATATGTACTTATCTAATGCAAATATCATCAATGCAAATTATGTTAGTGAAATGAATCCATATGTATGCAATTCCTAACATAATGTATAACATCTATATGTGTGCACATAACATACATCCATATGCAACATCCATGTGATAACACAAAAATTTTCATCCATGAATAAGCATAAACACTCATGCATATGCAATATGAGGAGTGTGTGAGCCGATCTAGTGCCTAACGTGTATAATGCATCCACGAGTAACCACTTGCAAACACTTGCAACCACTTGCAACCATCAAGCATAACATGTTTCAAACACATGTTTCATCCAAAGGGTTTCTACCTAAGGTTCTAAGATTAACACGATATACTAGATAATCCAGACAAACATGGATAGCAAAAGATATGCTACAAAGAGATCAGGAGGATAAGCAAGATATATTCCTTTTTGGATTACAAGAAATCCCTTCCTAACCCTGACACGTATTACTAGCCAATAAGTCATACCTCCCGACAGAAATAGGACCGAAAATGGGACCGAGAGGATATACATAAAAAGATAACATGCGAGTAAGTTCCACAGAAAAACAAGGATCAAGGACATACTCTTAGAAAGAGATATGATGCGTGTATCTAGCCTTCAATCTTCTAAGTCACGTTTCCTTGAGCTTAACTCCACTGTGCTTTGAACGTCTTTTACTTCATGATTTCTTAGCTTCTAAATTCTTATTTCCAAATATGAGTTGGAACCCATTTCATTGTCGCCTATCGTCTTCCTCTTTCACTTACTCTTCTATTCTTGGGTTAAACATAACTATGACCTCATGGTTTCATGCAAGCTCTCCAAAATTCACTAGTGAATCCTGGATCTCGTTTACTTACCATAAAGTATACCAATCCACGTTACCAACGTGATTTTCTATAACTCATGCTTGAACGAAATGAACCATCCGCCTGCGAATGATAGGCCGTACTTAGATTCAGTTGCTTGCCCATGACTTCCCGTAGACTATCTGGCTAGTGAAGATTGAGTCATGGTTACTAACTATACTTGAAAGTAAACTGTCGCTAGCTATGATGCAGTCCTTTTGCTCTTTACCGGAGTGAAATGAGCACTCTTCGTGAGTCTACCTACTATGACCCACATGCTCGTATTCTCTTTCCTTGACGTAGGCAGTCCATCCACGAAATCCTTCGTGATGCTTTTCCCTCTTCCATTGTGGGGACCTCCAATGGATATAATAGCCCACCGGGCTTTTATGACTCGGCATTTAACCTGTTGGCACAACATGCACCTTGGGACAAACTCGGCCACCTCCTCGGGTGATGTGCATCTTCAAGAACCTTATTTCTCTCATCGCGTCTTAGCCATCCCTTGTCATCTATAGCGAGGTGACTTACCATCTCGCCTCGAATCAACTTGTCCATGATCTCGACTAACTGCGGGTCTTCTTTCTGTGAAGTCCCTACTTGATCCAGAAGGGTAGGTCTAAGCTCAAGGGACGCTAACTAACTAATTAAACTGAGAGAACTTCTTACTTCGGTTGCATTCCTTGGAGTCTTCCAATCCTGAACTGCAACTACCTTAGCGGGATCCACCGCTAAGCCTTGCTTAGATATTATATGCCCAAGGAATCTAACTTCTTTTCTCCAAAATGACATTTGGAGGACTTGACTTTCAACTGATGCGCTCTAAGCGTATCCATCACCTCCACGAGATGCCTTGCGTGCTCTTCCTCATCCTTAGAGAAGATCAGAATATCATCTACGAAGACCACGACAAACTTGTTCAAGAACTCCCTGAACACCCTACTCATCAAGTCCACGAAACATGCGGGTGCATTAGTCAAGCCGAACGGCATGACAAGCCATTCGAAGAATCCATCTGGAGTTCTGAACGCAGTTTTATCTATACTATCTTCAGCTACTCTGAGCTGATGAAATCCAGTAGCAAGATCAAGAGAAAACAGATGTTCCTACAAGCTGATCAAACAAATCATCGATCCTTGGTAATGGTTGTCTTTTCTCTTTGTTTAACTCACGATAATCAACACAAAGTCGAAGAGAACCATCTGTCTTGGTAGTAAATACTACAGGCGCTCCCTATTCAGATATACTTCGTCTAATGAAGTTCTTCTCAAGCAACTCCTTGACTTGCTTTCTTAACTCTCATCTTGCGGGGCCATGTGCCTAACCGGCCACAAAACTATCTTGGCATTATCAACCAGATAAATGCGGAAATCTATCTCTCGTTTAGGGGTAACCCCCTTCACTTCACCCAAGATATCAGGATATTCTCGGACCACCCTCACCGATTACAAACTATCAATAGACGAGTTGAGGGATTCAAGATAACACAACATGACGGGACCCATAGGGTTACTAGAAATTTTTAGGGTATTACCGAGGCCAGTCATGAGCCTCTCAACCCTATGCTCAAAAATCAAGGATGGCTCCAAAACTGGACAACCAATCAATGCCCAAAAATCAACCCATACCCCATGAAACCGAGAATATAAGCATCACGCGAGAACTCTATACTCAAGATAGAGATTTTCAAATCCACGTAGATAATAGACAAATGGGCGGAACCCCCAATTGAATTTGAAACACACACGGGATCATTAACTAGACTAGTACTTAGGTGCAAACTATCAACTAGATCAGATGAAATAAAGCTATGCGATGCACCAAAATCAAACAAGGTACGAACTGGAAAATCAGAAATATATACAAGGCTATCAACAGAAATACTACCTCGATCGGGAACTGGAGCGGCATTGAGAGCATGAACTTGCCCTCCCGAAGGTCCAACACGCTGAGTCTGACCCTGGCCTTGCCCTCGCTTCTTCGGGCAATCTTTGCTGAAATGTCCAAACTCACCACAACGATAGCATTCACCACTCTTCCTTTTCCTCTTCTTACAATCCTTAATAAGATGCCCAACTAAACCGCAATAATAGCACTTTCCCTTTTTGTTATCGCCCTTGTTGCCTTGACTCTTGTTCTTGTTCTTGTTCTTGTTCTGATTGCCTTGACTGCTCTGACCACTTGGATTACCCTGATTTCCTTTCCACTGGGAATCAGTCTTCTTGGCTTGAGTATCATTCATCTTGATCTCTTTCTTGTCACTCCTATTCTCTTCATTGAGTAGGGCCATATTCACCAAACTCTCGAAAGTTGCCCCCAAAGGTATATGAGACATGGCTAAACCATGTAATGGCACGTTTAATCCTAGAGCAAAGTATAGGGCCTTCTTCTGAGCTGTGTTGACCAAGTCTAAACCGAACCGAGCAAGTTGATTAAACTTATCCACGTATTCCCTAATAGTCATGTCCCCTTGCTTTAGTGATAGGAACCTTAGTCCAAACCTTCCCCGAAAGTCATCCCAAGTCTCAATTGGCCTAGTAGTGGTGGTGACCACCCACCAACGTGCAGCTTCTTCCTTTAGCAACCACACTGCCAATAAAACCTTCCTACGGTCATCTATATCAAAGAAGGCAAAAAGATCTTCGGTTTCTTTCAACCAATTCCTTGCCTCTACATAAGTCTCGGTTCCAATGAAATTCTTGCAACCCATCGCCTTAAAGTCTTGGCAAATCTTTGCGAAGTCAGCTTGAGGATGCTGAGGGGGAGGAGGAAGAGGAACCTCAGCGACAGGAGGAGGAGGAACATCAGCTACCGGAGGAGGAGTAATATTTGCGGGGCCGGCTTCGGTCGCCCTAGCCTCCAAAAGTCTCCTATACCAAACAGGTACGTGTACACCCTCCGGAATGGCAAAGTTATTGGCCATATAGAAAACGAAGAAAAAGAGATAGATTCAGAATGGAGAAAAACGAAGGAATTTTGGTAATGGCTTTTTGGGGAATAGCCTTTAAAATAAACTAGACTTTTCTTTGGAAAATACTTTATACTTGGTTTTGAAAATAGTTTTCCAAAAGTTTTCTAAAAACCTTTTTGTTCCTTCTCGTAAACCATATGCTCTGATACCAAATGTAACACCCCACCTCCGCCAGGGTGTCTCTTGCCAGCACTCTGAATTTGGAGGGGCGTTTGAATCAGGTAAACATGCATAATGATATATCAAGGCAGAACAAGAACATATGTATATATGTAAACAGAGTAAATAACATAGATAAAATAGCGGAAGATTTCAAACCATTTCAAAACAAGTCTGGTACAACATAATGTCAACTTTCCAAATACACAAGTCTAGATAAAAACAATATTACTGAAAAACTGAAATACATAAGTACTATCCCCAAAATAAGTGATAACCATAGCTAGCTTCATGTCAAGACCATACATGATCTAAAATCCCACAAGCAGCGATCAGAAATCCAAGCTAAGCTCCAATATTCCCACCCTGAGAACCTGGGGGGGGGGGGAAACGGAAGAAAAGAGGCGAAAGGAAAACAGGTCAGTCAAAAAGACTGAGTAAGCCCTACTACAATCAATGTAAACTAATAAAGTTAACTGGCATGATGAAAGATGAGATGAACATATGGATAACTACATACTGGCATGATGATTAACTAACAAGGTAGATAAAGGTGTCATCGCATAATCAGGTTTAATGTTTTGCACCACAGGTGTACTAGCAAACTAACATGACTTGAATATACAAGTATTGATCCCTTGGCCCAAGCTTTGGCCCAATAACATGAAATGACCCTAATACAAGGTCTAACCAAACGGTCTAGTCGATCGGCTACCTATAAGCCTAACTCGTCACGTGTTGGTGTCCATACGGCCCAAACATAATTGTAGTCAGACTGTGCCGGGTCTCCCGTCGGGTGTATCAAGCCCTAGGGTGGCAACCCCTGGACACCATAAACATGCGTGCACAGTCTCGATCTACTGGTACCCGTGCATGTTTTCCCCGACTTCGGACTATGTGCACGACCGTAAGTCCGCCCGGAACTACACCGGCGTACCACTCTGCCGTCGTTTTTGGTCACTTACCTCCAGTTCAGTAATCGTGCTCCCTCCCTAGCCTAGACCCTAGGACCTTAATGATTCAAACTTGGGATTACTGCTGGAGTGGACCCCCATTGCTAGGATTTTTCTAGTAGGTTAAGTACGGTTTAACCCTCTTGCTAATCATGGATTAACTTGGTTAAGTGTAACGATGAGTTCACGACTTAACCCCGATTAATCTACCAAGCCCAAATTGGTTAAGTACTAAGTGGACCATGACTTAACCCTAATCACGAGGCATTAATTAATTTAATGCGCCTCAACCTCTCACATTAGACCTTGTTGTGGTTACTAGTTAAGCCGGGCGGGTCCGGGTAGCTTTACACCACAACTTGGTCTAACCTCGGGTTCAAGGTACAACATGGCCAACTTCTCACATTGGGTCCTATTGTTTGTAGCAACTAGTTAAGCCGGTCGGTTCCGGGTAGGTTTACGCTACAAACTCAACCCAACCTCGAGTTGGTCACACTTATCTTTTCTAAGTGTCATGTCCATCATGTTTCCAAAACATGTTACAAATTTTCAAGCAATTGGGTAGACCTAACTTAATAGGTAAATTCCCAATGGGTAGACCTAACTTAATAGGTAAATTCCCAATCTTATGTTTTTATGTCTTTTAAGTTTACCCAACCCCAAACACAATCCCATCGCTTACATATCGCCATAGCGCATAAAGGATAGAAAAAGGGAATTTAGCATAATCATGACATGAAGATGTTGAAGCCACAAGTTCAACATGGTGGCATATGAAATGTACATGTGTCCATATACTTGCATATTACATTTTTAGGCCTCAAAAGCATGCATAAAACCAAACTTAGCATATTGGTGATACATGGTGATAAATGACATGTAGAAATGGCCATAAGTTCGCATTTAGCCTCACATGCAAGTCATCATAAGGGATATGATAACTTACATGTTGCCAAAATGCAACCTTTAGCATAAAGCTTGGAGCTTTAAGCTCATAAACCCAAGATAAGCTTGCATAACATGATAACATGAGTAAAATGATTCACCCAAACTTGCATAACATACATGACAAACTTGCATATCATAACATAGCAAACTTGCATAACATAACATGTCAAACTTGCATATAAACTTGCATATCATAACATGATAAACTTGCATATCATAACATGATTAACTTGCATAACATAGCATGGCAAACTTGCATATCATAACATGGCAAACTTGCATAACATAACTTGCATATCATATGACAAACTTGCATATCAAACTTGCATAACATAACATAGTAAACTTGCATAACATATCATGATAAACTTGCTTATCATATCATAGTGATCAAACACAACTTGCATCATTCATTAACTTTAGAGTTTAAATATGAAAGTAGAAAAGGGCTTACAATACTTATGAAGGCACAAAAGATATGACAAAGCCCTTATGCAATCAAATAGACCCAAAATGCAAGCTCTAACATAAAAACCCTTGAGCCAAAATGATCAAAACTCTTTCTTTATGATGCAAATATAGAAACTTGACTTGAATGCAAGCTAATGATGCTCATACAAGCTTAAAAACACTTGTATGCATGGAAAATCTCATAGAAATTTATTTAGGAATTTTATGAAGAGAGTGGAGGCCATGAGAGGATTGATTTTGCCATAGTTTAGTTACTTGAATGAATAATGATGATTTAGGGTTAGGTTAGGGCCTTATTTATAGAGATTAGGACTAGTTCTAGCCTTAGGATTAAAACCTAGTTCCGATCTCAGCCCTTAAAACTGAATCTGGCCCCCAAACTCAACACAAACCCAAAATGGTTAACCAGGCAGAACTGCCCGGCTGGACCAAGTCGACAGCCAAGTCGACAGGGCTGTCGACTTGGGTCCAACCAAGTCGACTCCCAAGTCGACAGGGCTGTCGACTTGGGTGCTCTGGCGGGAACTTTCCCGCCTGGCCCAATCTGACCAAAATTTCAAATTCAAACTTGAATTTGAAATCTGTTTTTTACTTTGAATTTTTCTGAAAACTTCGTTGGGCCTTGATCGGGTCATACGGACTCCGATTTCCGAAAACTCGGACTCTATTTCGCGTATTTTTCCGAGACGAACGCAATGGCATAGCCCGTTTCCCTTGATTCAGATTTATAAATTAAATTCTGCCTCGATTTACTTATAACAGGTTATTGAAAATACGGGTTGTTACATTCTCCCCTCCTTAAAGGATTTCGTCCCCGAAATCTTCAAGTTAGGAAGAACGTATACTACCATCCAACATCCATCTACTCAAAACATCATCCACGAGCAATCATTGTCCTTACAAGATTCTAAATGTTGTATGAACATATGCAAAGGTGTGTGTATATGTACTTATTTAATGCAAATATCATCAATGCAAATTATGTTAGTGAAATGAATCCATATGTATGCAATTCCTAACATAATGTATAACATCTATATGTGTGCACATAACATACATCCATATGCAACATCCATGTGATAACACAAAAATTTTCATCCATGAATAAGCATAAACACTCATGCATATGCAATATGAGGAGTGTGTGAGCCGATCTAGTGCATAACGTGTATAATGCATCCACGAGTAACCACTTGCAAACACTTGCAAACACTTGCAACCACTTGCAACCATCAATCATAACATGTTTCAAACACATGTTTCATCCAAAGGGTTTCTACCTAAGGTTCTAAGATTAACACGATATACTAGATAATCCAGACAAACATGGATAGCAAAAGATATGATACAAAGAGATCGGGAGGATAAGCAAGATATATTCCTTTTTGGATTACAAGAAATCCCTTCCTAACCCTGACACGTATTACTAGCCAATAAGTCATACCTCCCGACAGAAATAGGACCGAAAATGGGACCGAGAGGATATACATAAAAAGATAACATGCGAGTAAGTTCCACAGGAAAACAAGGATCAAGGATATACTCTTAGAAAGAGATATGATGCGCGTATCTAGCCTTCATTCTTCTAAGTCACGTTTCCTTGAGCTTAACTCCACTGTGCTTTGACCGTCTTTTACTTCATGATTTCTTAGCTTCTTAATTCTTATTTCCAAATATGAGTTGGAACCCATTTCATTATCGCCTCTCGTCTTCCTCTTTCACTTACTCTTCTATTCTTGGGTTAAACATAACTATGACCTCATGGTTTCATGCAAGCTCTCCAAAATTCACTAGTGAATCCTGGATCTCGTTTACTTACCATAAAGTATATCAATCCACGTTACCAACGTGATTTTCTATAACTCATGCTTGAACGAAATGAACCATCCGCCTGCGAATGATAGGCCGTACTTAGATTCAGTTGCTTGCCCATGACTTCCCGTAGACTATCTGGCTAGTGAAGATTGAGTCATGGTTACTAACTATACTTGAAAGTAAACTGTCGCTAGCTATGATGCAGTCCTTTTGCTCTTTACCGGAGTGAAATGAGCACTCTTCGTGAGTCTACCTACTATGACCCACATGCTCGTATTCTCTTTCCTTGACCTAGGCAGTCCATCCACGAAATCCTTCATGATGCTTTTCCCTCTTCCATTGTGGGGACCTCCAATGGATATAATAGCCCACCAGGCTTTTATGACTCGGCCTTTAACCTGTTGGCACAACATGCACCTTGGGACAAACTCGGCCACCTCCTCGGGTGATGTGCATCTTCAAGAACCTTCTTTCTCTCATCGCGTCTTAGCCATCCCTTGTCATCTATAGCGAGGTGACTTACCATCTCGCCTCGAATCAACTTGTCCATGATCTCGACTAACTGCGGGTCTTCTTTCTGTGAAGTCCCTACTTGATCCAGAAGGGTAGGTCTAAGCTCAAGGGACGCTAACTAACTAATTAAACTGAGAGAACTTCTTGCTTCGGTTGCATTCCTTGGAGTCTTCCAATCCTGAACTGCAACTACCTTAGCGGGATCCACCGCTAAGCCTTGCTTAGATATTATATGCCCAAGGAATCTAACTTCTTTTCTCCAAAATGACATTTGGAGGACTTGGCATTCAACTGATGCGCTCTAAGCGTATCCATCACCTCCACGAGATGCCTTGCGTGCTCTTCCTCATCCTTAGAGAAGATCAGAATATGATCTACGAAGACCACGACAAACTTGTTCAAGAACTCCTTGAACACCCTACTCATCAAGTCCACGAAACATGCGGGTGCATTAGTCAAGCCGAACGGCATGACAAGCCATTCGAAGAATCCATATGGAGTTCTGAACGCAGTCTTGTCTATACTATCTTCAGCTACTCTGAGCTGATGAAATCCAGTAGCAAGATCAAGAGAAAACAGATGTTCCTACAATCTGATTAAACAAATCATTGATCCTTGGTAATGGTTGTCTTTTCTCTTTGTTTAACTCACGATAATCAACACAAAGTCAAAGAGAACCATCTGTCTTGGTAGTAAATACTACAGGCGCTCCCTATTCAGATATACTTCGTCTAATGAAGTTCTTCTCAAGCAACTCCTTGACTTGCTTTCTTAACTCTCATCTTGCGGGGCCATGTGCCTAACCGGCCACAAAACTATCTTGGCATTATCAACCAGATAAATGCGGAAATCTATCTCTCGTTTAGGGGTAACCCCCTTCACTTCACCCAAGATATCAGGATATTCTCGGACCACCCTCACCGATTACAAACTATCGATAGACGAGTTGAGGGATTCAAGATAACACAACATGACGGGACCCATAGGGTTACTAGAAATTTTTAGGGTATTACCGAGGCGAGTCATGAGCCTCTCAACCCTATGCTCAAAAGTCAAGGATGGCTCCAAAACTGGACAACCAATCAATGCCCAAAAATCAACCCATACCCCATGAAACCGAGAATATAAGCATCACGCGAGAACTCTATACTCAAGATAGAGATTTTCAAATCCACGTAGATAATAGACAAATGGGCGGAACCCCCAATTGGATTTGAAACACACACGGGATCATTAACTAGACTAGTACTTAGGTGCAAACTATCAATAAGATCAGATGAAATAAAGCTATGAGATGCACCAAAATCAAACAAGGTACGAACTGGAAAATCAGAAATATATACAAGGCTCTCAACAGAAATACTACCTCGATCGGGAACTGGAGCGGCATTGAGAGCATGAACTTGCCCTCCCGAAGGTCCAACACGCTGAGTCTGACCCTGGCCTTGCCCTCGCTTCTTCGGGCAATCTTTGCTGAAATGTCCAAACTCACCACAACGATAGCATTCACCACTCTTCCTTTTCCTCTTCTTACAATCCTTAATAAGATGCCCAACTAAACCGCAATAATAGCACTTTCCCTTTTTGTTATCGCCCTTGTTGCCTTGACTCATGTTCTTGTTCTGATTGCCTTGACTGCTATGACCACTTGGATTACCCTGATTTCCTTTCCACTGGGAATCAGTCTTCTTGGCTTGAGTATCATTCATCTTGATCTCTTTCTTGTCACTCCTATTCTCTTCATTGAGTAGGGCCATATTCACCAAACTCTCGAAAGTTGCCCCCAAAGGTATATGAGACATGGCTAAACCATGTAATGGCTCGTTTAATCCTAGAGCAAAGTATAGGGCCTTCTTCTGAGCTGTGTTGACCAAGTCTAAACCGAACCGAGCAAGTTGATTAAACTTATCCACGTATTCCCTAATAGTCATGTCCCCTTGCTTTAGTGATAGGAACCTTAGTCCAAACCTTCCCCGAAAGTCATCCCAAGTCTCAATTGGCCTAGTAGCGGTGGTAACCACCCACCAACGTGCAGCTTCTTCCTTTAGCAACCACACTCCCAATAAAACCTTCCTACGGTCGTCTATATCAAAGAAGGCAAAAAGATCTTCGGTTTCTTTCAACCAATTCCTTGCCTCTACATAAGTCTCGGTTCCAATGAAATTCTTACAACCCATCGCCTTAATGTCTTGGCAAATCTTTGCGAAGTCAGCTTGAGGATGCTGAGGGGGAGGAGGAAGAGGAACCTCAGCGACAGGAGGAGGAGGAACATCAGCTACCGGAGGAGGAGTAATATTTGCGGGGCCGGCTTCGGTCGCCCTAGCCTCTAAAAGTCTCCTATACCAAACAGGTACGTGTACTCCCTCCGGAATGGCAAAGTTATTGGCCATACAGAAAACGAAGAAAAAGAGATAGATTCAGAATAGAGAAAAACGAAGGAATTTTGCTAATGGCTTTTTGGGGAATAGCCTTTAAAATAAACTAGACTTTTCTTTGGAAAATACTTTATACTTGGTTTTGAAAATAGTTTTCCAAAAGTTTTCTAAAAACCTTTTTGTTCCTTCTCGTAAACCATATGCTCTGATACCAAATGTAACACCCCACCTCCGCCAGGGTGTCTCTTGCCAGCACTCTGACTTTGGAGGGGCATTTGAATCAGGTAAACATGCATAATGATATATCAAGGCAGAACAAGAACATATGTATATATGTAAATAGAGTAAATAACATAGATAAAACAGCGGAAGATTTCAAACCATTTCAAAACAAGTCTGGTACAACATAATGTCAACTTTCCAAATACACAAGTCTAGATAAAAACAATATTACTGAAAAACTGAAATACATAAGTACTATCCCCAAAATAAGTGATAACCATAGCTAGCTTCATGTCAAGACCGTACATGAGCTAAAATCCCACAAGCAGCGATCAGAAATCCAAGCTAAGCTCCAATATTCCCACCTTGAGAACCTGGGGGGGGGAACGGAAGAAAAGAGGCGAAAGGAAAACAGGTCAGTCAAAAAGACTGAGTAAGCCCTACTACAATCAATGTAAACTAATAAAGTTAACTGGCATGTTGAAAGCTAAGATGAACATATGGATAACTACATACTGGCATGATGATTAACTAACAAGGTAGATAAAGGTGTCATCGCATAATCAGGTTTAAGGTTTTGCACCACAGGTGTACTAGCAAACTAACATGACTTGAATATACAAGTATTGATCCCTTGGCCCAAGCTTTGGCCCAATAACATGAAATGACCCTAATACAAGGTCTAACCAAACGGTCTAGTCGATCGGCTCCCTATAAGCCTAACTCGTCACGTGTTGGTGTCCATACGGCCCAAACATAATTGTAGTCAGACTGTGCCGGGTCTCCCGTCGGGTGTATCAAGCCCTAGGGTGGCAACCCCTGGACACCATAAACATGCGTGCACAGTCTCGATCTACTGGTACCCGTGCATGTTTTCCCCGGCTTCGGACTATGTGCACGACCATAAGTCCGCCCGGAACTACACCGGCGTACCACTCTGCCGTCGTTTTTGGTCACTTACCTCCAGTTCAGTAATCGTGCTCCCTCCTTAGCCTAGACCCTAGGGCCTTAATGATACAAACTTGGGATTACTGCAGGAGTGGACCCCCATTGCTAGGATTTTTCTAGTGGGTAAAGTACGGTTTAACCCTCTTGCTAATCATGGATTAACTTGGTTAAGTGTAACGATGAGTTCACGACTTAACCCCGATTAATCTACCAAGCCCAAATTGGTTAAGTACTAAGTGGACCATGACTTAACCCTAACCACGAGGCATTAATTAATTTAATGCGCCTTAACCTCTCACATTAGACCTTGTTGTGGTTACTAGTTAAGCCGGGCGGGTCCGGGTAGCTTTACACCACAACTTGGTCTAACCTCGGGTTCAAGGTACAACATGGCCAACTTCTCACATTGGGTCCTATTGTTTGTAGCAACTAGTTAAGCCGGTCGGTTCCGGGTAGGTTTACGCTACAAACTCAACCCAACCTCGAGTTGATCACACTTATCTTTTCTAAGTGTCATGTCCATCATGTTTCCAAAACATGTTACAAATTTTCAAGCAATTGGGTAGACCTAACTTAATAGGTAAATTCCCAATGGGTAGACCTAACTTAATAGGTAAATTCCCAATCTTATGTTTTTATGTCTTTTAAGTTTACCCAACCCCAAACGCAATCCCATCGCTTACATATCGCCATAGCGCATAAAGGATAGAAAAAGGGAACTTGGCATAATCATGACATAAAGATGTTGAAGTCACAAGTTCAACATGGTGGCATATGAAATGTACATGTGTCCATATACTTGCATATTACATTTTTAGGCCTCAAAAGCATGCATAAAACCAAACTTAGCATATTGGTGATACATGGTGATAAATGACATGTAGAAATGGCCATAAGTTCGCATTTAGCCTCACATGCAAGTTATCGTAAGGGATATGATAACTTACACGTTGCCAAAATGCAACCTTTAGCATAAAGCTTGGAGCATTAAGCTCATAAACCCAAGATAAGCTTGCATAACATGATAACATGAGTAAAATGATTCACCCAAACTTGCATAACATACATGACAAACTTGCCTATCATATCATAGTGATCAAACACAACTTGCATCATTCATTAACTTTAGAGTTTAAATATGAAAGTAGAAAAGGGCTCACAATACTTATGAAGGCACAAAAGATATGACAAAGCCCTTATGCAATCAAATAGACCCAAAATGCAAGCTCTAACATAAAAACCCTTGAGCCAAAATGATCAAAACTCTTTCTTTATGATGCAAATATAGAAACTTGACTTGAATGCAAGCTAATGATGCCCATACAAGCTTGAAAACACTTGTATGCATGGAAAATCTCATAGAAATTTATTTAGGAATTTTATGAAGAGAGTGGAGGCCATGAGAGGATTGATTTTGCCATAGTTTAGTTACTTGAATGAATAATGATGATTTAGGGTTAGGTTAGGGCCTTATTTATAGAGATTAGGACTAGTTCTAGCCTTAGGATTAAACCCTAGTTCCGATCTCAGCCCTTAAAACCGAATCTGGCCCCCAAACTCAACACAAACCCAAAATGGTGCACCAGGCAGAACTGCCCGGCTGGACCAAGTCGACAGCCAAGTCGACAGGGCTGTCGACTTGGGTCCAACCAAGTCGACTCCCAAGTCGACAGGGCTGTCGACTTGGGTTCTCTGGCGGGAAGTTTCCCGCCTGGCCCAATCTGACCAAATTTTCAAATTCAAACTTGAATTTGAAATCTGTTTTTTACTTTGAATTTTTCTGAAAACTTCGTTGGGCCTTAATCGGGTCATACGGACTCCGATTTCCGAAAACTTGGACTCTATTTCGCGTATTTTTCCGAGACGAACGCAATGGCATAGCCCGTTTCCCTTGATTCAGATTTATAAATTAAATTCTGCCTCGATTTACGTTATAACAGGTTATTGAAAATACGGGTTGTTACATGCACGAGTTGTTGGATCAGTGGAATAAACACTTATCATGGATCAAACTTTAAGGTAGTATATGGATCGGCTATGGCAAGCATGGATCGACAGCGCTTCCTGAAATGTTGTGTTTGTTAGATCGGGTGCAAGGTGGATCAGGCAAGCATCTGGCTGATGGATCGGCCGAGTTTTATGGCAGATCTGATGGATCGGCAACCGATCCATGAAGGTTCGGGGACGGAGAAACCATTGCGGTTTGGAAACGCAGTGGATGGACAATGAAATGTTGTGATTCGAGATTCATAGCAAAAAGGCTGAAATGCTGTAAATCGAATATCGACCAAACATAGTATCTTTCTGGTTCGATGATGGTCGTGACTTTAAAGCTAATTCAAGATGGAATATTCGAGGTTTTTTAAAGTGTTTGTTGATCGTCGTAAAGCAACAAATGTAAAGATGACTCAAGATGATTTAATCTTGTGGATAATGGTTGCTCAAGATGATTTGAGCTTGCGGATAATGGCTGCTCAAGATGGGTTGTGTAACACCCCGTAATTTTAAAACATTATGTTGATAAACTAGAGAATAATTAATTAAATATTTGGAATTAAATGAAATGGATGGCGCCATTGCATTCGTCTCAGAATCTTGCTTAAGACAGACTCCGAGGTTCGTAAAACGGACATCGTATGTAGAAGATATCCCGAATTCAAATTAGCGACGGGGGGAAGGGGGAAATCGTCCCGTTAGGGGTCGACTCCAGTCCCCATAGGTGTTGACCCATGGATCGATCCCATAACGGTGGTGTCGACCCCAGGGTCGACCCTACCGAGATCTGGGCTAATTCCTGCACTACACTTGGACACATTTCTGAGCGAGGTTCGTTGACCATAGGCTATAAATAGGACCTCATTCTCATTGTTTTTAAACATAAAAAATAATGGAGACAACTATATGCTGCACTAACTCAGATTGAGTTAGCCTATTCTTCAGCAACAACAAGAGTTATACATATTCAAGGGTCTGTGGAACAACATCAACACTCATTCCTTTGTTTTTAGATCCATTCACTACAACAAAACAATCCTTTTACAACGGGCAAAAGCCGTTGTAATATGCATTCCACAACGGGCATATGACCGTCTTAATATACGTCGTCGTAATAGCTCCTAACTATTTGACAACGGGCAAGGACCATTGTAAAGGACCATTGTAATAACTTGCTCAGTCACGTGCAATTACTCTATGACAATGGTTATAAACCCGTTGTAATAGCTAATAAATTACAAGCGACTTTTGCCCGTTGTAATACATTATATAACAACGGTTTTTGCCCGTTGCGAAATAAATGCAGATTTAAATATAATTACTGTGATATACATCCATAATAATAATGAATATTTTAGCATGCAATAAATACTGTAATGCAACAATCAAAATCACATAATAACACATACTAAAAGACGAAACCAAGAGTCATATAATTCCAACATATTTCAAAAAGTTCGATACGTTTACACTCCAAAAGACTAGATAAGTTTACATTCTAAAAGGTTAGATAAGTTAGGTCGACATAGTTCTGACATGAATTACATAACTAGTTTCATAGGTACCTACACTAGACCAAGGAAACGTAATCTTTGTGCCACGTGACGGTAGATCCAACGGCATGTTTGATAATGGACATCTCCGAATTTGGCCTAAATAAAAAAGCTTCCGGTTCCACCGCTACATTCACATGTATCTTCCAAACATCAGCTCCAAGCTTTCTAAAATGTAATAAAGCATCAGGATCAGTACTTGCTATTGTCCCCTCTACAACTATGTTTTTCTCCCAACCCAGTAGCATGCACTTTTTTTTTTACCAAAGCGTCCAGAGTAACCCGATCTTGTTGATCTTGAGTCTGCATATTGTTACTAGCACAGTATGACTGCAAAAATAAAGTTATCAAATATAGAGAGAATATATTATTATACACCATTTAGAACTTATTATACAACATTTAAGTCTTGCATTGCTGTAACCTTACAGCATTGCACTAAATTGGAAGTGTATAAAAAGTTAACTGTTTTGTTCCCAATTGTACACATATCGCCAGATATTATTATACAACATTTGAGTATATTATAACTTCAAGTCATCTTGAGCAGCAAGGTAGAGCAGAGGATACAAGTGCAAACTACAGTAATTAAGTTCAGAAGCAATTATCAACTGTTTATGATTTATGAAACAATTCTATAAGCAATTCTGATCAAACATTTCTACTTAGAATTCAAATTAGACCCAAACATTCCTAAATACTGTTTAAGCAACTTAGAAGCTATGTTATAGAACTGCCTAAAAAAAGTTTCAACATAAGCCATCACCAAAAAGAATCTTAAATCTTAATAGCGAAAGAAGTTTAATTGAAAAAAAAACTTACTGTAACACAATGGTAGAGCCTGCACTCCCAAAGTTGCGTTTCATCTGTATCAAGCAACTTAGAAGCCATCGCCAAAAAGATTCCGGTTTGGACTTTTTGTTTCCTGTTCAGATTATGTAATACAAGTCATCTTCACCCATATAGACTAGCAAAGAAAAATACATGTAATTATTAATTGATGATGTCGTAAGACTGTGCATTAATACTGAAATCAAATTTTCATAATGTTGCAGGATGGCTCAGTAATAACGAAATCATATTTGTAATAACATACCCAGTCTAGCTAAAATCCATGTTTATGCATATTTTCTTTCATTTGTAAAAGCAGCATAGTTGGTAATGATATTTCAATGGAAGGCAACCCATTTCCCTTGAATGATTCCCAACTTAGCCGAGATCTAGGTCTGCCAGTGAACATGCTATGATTTTTGCTGGTAATGCTGCTGTAACACATCAACAAAAAGAACAATAAGAGAAACCCATGGTTTTGCCTGGGACTATACATAAAAGCCATACAACAACAAAAAAAACATATTGCACAAGTAATATTGTAACCAAATTAGACCAAGATTGTATCACATAAACTAATAAATGTTATAATGTCTATCAGTTTAGAAATGCATTGAATAAGAGTTATATGTGGCTTCCAATCAGTCAAAACAAATATAATTTAAAAAATTCATAAAAATACTGTTATTTAACTAATTCAATAGGGAAGAGTTCCTGGATGTTGATTATGGTCGAATGAAGTAATTAAAATAAGTAATGCACTGCTAAATAATATCTGTAACAAAAGTGTAAAAAAAAAACTTACAGCATCTTCGGCAGAGATGATTCTTTCCTTATCAGTACTTGCAGCCATTTTAAAGTGTAAAAAAAAAAACTTACAGTCCAATGCCATTTTAAAGTGGTCGACAAATGCCACAAACCTATAACACATATTTCATCGTTAGATTGAAAGGAAAATTTGCTAGTTACTGCAGATGTGTAAATGCAATAATATAGTAAGCAGTGAATATGACAAAGCTTGGAACATAATCAGTGATTTATTTCACAGTTGTAGGCAAGGCTTCTCTCCTATATACTTATCTAAAATGACATTTGGAAATGCCCAAGGATGCGTCTGAATTCACCAAATGTAACATACATTTTAATTTAACCCAAACAAACTATTTTTTTTCTCCTTTTTCCCAAAAGTGTATACATGACAGGCCCAAAGCAAAAGACCATCTAGAACAATGTAAAGTAGCAGACTTTACATGAAGTAAAATATAAGTTAATGACCCAGATAAACCACACATCCTATATATATATATATATATATATATATATATATATATATATATATATATATGTAGGATCATGCGAGCCTACAAGGGGAATAAGTATGCCTTTACTCATAGAATTCAAGTGTAGGGGGACATATCAAACGTAACAAGGGGCTAGTCAAACAAAACGGACAATGGTTATATTTGCCTGGCATGAAATGGTTTAACAGCAACAACTCAACATGAAACAAACTTGTGTAGACAGTCATGCATGCAAGGGTAAGCATGGAACTCAATAATACAAATATGAAAGCAATATGTATGTATGCCCAAATTACTCATGCAGATGTTCATACTAAAAATGTGTGGCAGCTAAGGGTGGTACATGCATGGAAAATTGTATGCCCCTAAATGCTCACATAAATCAAATTTCGAACAGGAGCCATACTAGCAATTCAATGACAAAGGGAACACAAGTTTCACTATATTTTTTTTGTACTGCTGCTATAACAGCAGCAACAGTAAGGTAAAAATAAATAGCTTATATGAAAGTGGTCATAAACAGAAACTGAAAATATTCGAATCAACATCATGAAACAAGGTTTAGAGACGGTGCATGAAAAAACGCAGACATAGGAAGACAGGGTTAAAGGTTTAATGGCAGTTGCTACCAACGGTGTGATACTCATGTTCAAAACTCACCGGAGTGTTAAGTGGACAAACCAAGAAATCAACTTGGAAACCATACGACGGAAATACAACAGTTAAACAACCCGTAAACCAATTATATTTAGCAAAATCGAAGTATATCACTTATAATAACTTTAACTGTAACATAAACTTACGATTAGGTGGCGGAAGAAGCGTAGGCAGCATGTTCGATGTGGTGGCACGCGGCCTCGATTGGTGGTTCGAACAGTTTGGAGCTGACCTGTTGTGACGTTGATTTTGGTTTGCGAAGGATAGCCGGTGGTGGACATGGTCTTCGAGTGGGGTGCGATGGATTTCCGTTTTGGCAGAGAAAGGCGAGGCTTTGACAGGTGAGAGAGGCGGACTTCACCTGAGGCGGCGGCGGCTGAATTCGCGGTAGCCACGATTTGACGATTTGGGAAGAAATTGAATTTTGGGGGAAAGCTGTTTCGCTGGCAAGAAGAAGAAAGGGAACGGATGCCATTATTTTGTTTTAGAAGAGGAATGGTTTTAAGCAAACTAATTTGGAGAGAACGAGGCGGTTACGGCTGAAATGAAAGGGAAATGGATCTGTAGACGAAGAGGGGATGACAGTAGACGAAGAGGAATAAGCATCGAGGTCGTGTGTGGGAGATTTAGAGATGTAATTTTGTTGGTAACAAATCGAAAAAAGAAATTTGATTTGCAATTTTGGGTATTAGGGTTTGGTGGCAATGGATCTGTATGTGGGAGAAGGCAGTGGAGGCGACTATCATTTCAGTTGAAAAATAAGCGGAGAAGAATACGAAGTGCGGTAATGTAGAGATGTCACTGCCGTTGGTTTTATTACACCTGTATTGAGTATGATTTTTAAAATTTTGATTTTTTAAATATTAAATTTTAAGAAATAAATAGGACCACTTTATTATAAAAGATTTTTTTATAGTATCTCTCTTGTTTTCAAGTAAATACATATCATTTGTTAATTATTAATTATTTGTCATAATTTTTAGTTTTCGCTTTTGAATTATTCAATAGTAATGTTTAATTATCAATTATTTACTGCTACATAATCAATATTAAATACTGAATATTAATTGAAATTATTTAATAGTAATATTTAATCCTATAATCATTAGTCCTTAATTATATTTATTAATTATCTAATATAATTAATAAATATTAATTGTAATTTACTAGTCCTTAATTGTAATTTTGAACTAAATCGAGCAGATTAAAATTTTACAATTTATTTATCTGAAATAATTTTTTATTTTAATGAAATTTGCAAAATAATTCATGTAATTCAAATTATTAAACGCATATTACACAATTAAAAATAAATGATCAATTAAATACAAATTAGTTGAATTAAAAATCATGAACTAAATTACCCTGAAGTGCTCTTCTTAAATATCTTATTCGTAGCTAGCTGCAAACTTATACTTCATTCACCCATCATTCATGCCTAAATGTATATAGCACACATTAAAAAAACATGTTGATTCGATCCTTTCATATGGCGAAGATTCTCCCGAAAACTTTTACAAAGTAATTCAATTTGTATAGTAGTAAATTAGTTATTAATGATTAATTATTACATATTAGTAAATAATAAATATTAGTGACATATGATTAATATAATATTATTAATGATTAATAAATATTAGTAACATAGGATTAATATAATAAATATTATTAGTAATGTAATATTATAGTTAGTAATTATTAATGATAAATTTTAGTTAGTAACGTATGACTAATATATTATATTATTAATGATAAATTATTAAATATGAATAAATAGTAAATATTAATTTTAAGAAAACATTATGAAAATTAATTAATTATTATTGAAAATTCACATCAGACATTCATTATAACGATTACAACAGGCATTTTTTGGCCATTTTGTAAAATTGACACTTATTGCAACAGTCATTTTTTGCCGTTGTTAAATTGACATTTATTACAACGGGCATTTTGTGAACGTTGTAAAATTGACATCTATTACAACGGACCAGAAAGAACCATTGTAATAGAGTCCTATTACAACGGGCTTTTGTTGCCTGTTGTAAAAAAGACGTTGTACAGGGCATCTATCACAACAGGCCTTACATGGCCGTTGTGATAGGCCTCTATTACAACGGGCAACCAATGCCCGTTGTCAAAATGACGTTGTAATAAACTGTTTTTGTTGTAGTGATTCTTTGTGAGTTTATGTTATTTTTAGATATAAACATTTAAAATGTAATCTTGACATTTCTATAAGTTGGATCTAAGCTTATGCCTATTAATAACTTGAACCATAACAAATCTACCATTACTTGTACATCTGATCCAGTGTTCTCATATGTCCAAATTCTGCCATTATATGCCTATCTTGTTATTATGGTCAATTTTATCCTCATATGACTGTTTTGTTATTACTCCTGTTCTTGTTCTCTTCTCTTCCACTTTCCCTTTATTTAAAGCCAGGCTACCTTCGAGCCTAGGCATACCGCAAAAATATGCGAACGCACGAAATTGGGAATGATGGGGAATGTTAAAATTGGGGCATAACTTATATTGGGAAATTGAGGCATAACTTGTATTGGGAAATTGGGGGCATAACTTGTATTGGGATTTTGGGGCATAACTTGTAATGAACATTAATAATTGGCTAGGAATGAATATGCCTAAAACTACAGTATTTAGAATTTATAATTGCACTTCGACACAAGGTTAGATTACACTTGCGGTAGAAGTCTGCCCGGAACCACCTGACATATCCAGCAACCGCAAGTGGTTAATCTAATGTGATGGGTCGAGGGCATAAATGTACACGTAATGGTGCTAAGACACGAGGTTAAGTCTAGCTTGTGTTAGTAGTCTGCCCGGAACCGCCCGAAATATCCAACAACCACAAGTAGTCCTGGTGCATAAATGAAAATTGACAAGAATCTGTTAACTAGAAACACTTAACCTATTTAAACCTGTGTGGTTACATAGACATGACGAATCAAGTAAGGGCTAAGTAAACTTGCTTGAATCAGTGGGAGGGGTGAAGTTGTCTTGTATAAAATCGACAAACTTAACATATATGACATGTTGCTTGAATCAGTGGGATGGGTTAAGTTATCTTGTATAAAACCGACAAACTTAACTTATATAACATGTTGCTTGAATCAGTGAGAGGGGTTAAGTTATCTTGTATAAAACTGACAAACTTAACCTATATGACATGTTGCTTGAATCAGTGGGAGGGGTTAAGTTATCTTGTATAAAACCGACAAACTTAACCTATATTACATGTTGGGGTTATGCAATCTTGTCAAACCATTAGGCATAACCTGTCAAAATCCTAATAGTGGAGACACAAGCCTAGGCGTGTAGCTTGCATCATCTGTGTGGGACACTTATCAGTCAGTAACCCATCTTGATCTCAAATGGGGAACCCCGAACAAGGTCCGGCTGGATTGTTGGGGGTAAAACCAGACATTAGAAGTACACCTAAGTCTGCCATTTGTTTCTGTGGGGATCATCTTGTTTTGTTATACTAGTATTGGTGTAGAGAAAAGTATTAGAGAAGCGCAATATATTCCATCATGTTTATTCTGCCTATCCTGCTCACTCTGTTATACCTGTCTTATATTATTGCTATCTCTCTATTCCAGTTTATATGCCTGTCATGATGCTTTTACTTATTTATATGCTAAAAGTAACCGTACTCTCTAGACTTTATGTCTGACCCATTTTGTTTCATCTTCTTTCTCTTCCGTTTCCCCCCAGGTTCTCAGTGTGGGAATACTGAGGCTTGATTTGGATTCTCTCTTTCATTCTTCTTGGAGCTACTTAGATGTACCGTTTGATTCCCTATCTTCTCTACTATGGCTATATTATGTATTATTGTACTATGATGATGATTTTAGTACAAGACATAAGTTTTATGTTGACGTAATGAATTTTCAGTATTTCAGACTTATTATGTAATTGGGTTTGGACCACGAAGCTTTCTATTAAATAAAGTTTTAATTCCGCTGTTATTTTATATCTATCTTCTGTTGCTCTGTTTCTGTTTACCTATAACGCTTCACGAAACTTAATGCATTCTGATAAAGAGTGACATTAATAGATGTGGGGTGTCATAGTTTGAGCTTATGAATGGTCGCCGATGATGACGCCTAAAGATATTGAAAACTGAGGAATAACCATTGTCATATGTTCTAGCAGACTCAAAGCAGAGGTATAATAAGGACGCCTAAGGAACTAGACGATTAGTCGAGTAACTTGGGTATCGATGAAAGGCCAAAATACGTATTGTTGAAAGGCGTATGGAGTTTTTGCTAGAACCAGGGTTACCTGTAACACCCCGTAATTCTGTGACATTAAGATTCTCAAATTAAAGTATAATTAATTTTTAAAAGAAAATTTAAAAGAAAAAGATCCATGCAGCTGTTTAATTTAAGTATTGTAACTAACATGAAAAAGAGAAGTAAGGAGAGAACAATAATTATTATTGTTCTAAGACTTATTAACAAAAGCCTCTGTAGCTCAGTTGGTTAAGGCATTGGATTTGTAGCATGGAGGTCGGGGGTTCGAACCCCGGCGGCGGCATAATTTTTTATCTTTGTTTTAGAGAGGGCCAACTGAACATGCAAATATATGTACGTATACAAATTCAAATTTTGAAAGGATAAGAACGTACTTATAAGGAAATAAAGAATATATATATATACATATGAGAAATATAAATAAATATATATATATATATATATATACAAAAATATATGTATACGAAAGATAAAATTCAAGATAAAGCTACAGTCAATGAAATATGGCAACATCATTTGAATTTTGAAAATAAAATGAAAGTTGTGCGTATATATATACGCGTAAAATGGTCGTTAGAGGAATTGTATACATATAAGAATATTTCATGTGAATAAAACAGTTAAATAAATTCCAGAAATTCAAAAGTTTGAAAATCAAACTTTTACGCCAAAATAGCTTGTGGGACCCAATGCTGACTCAGCACTGCGTGTATGATAAGGTTTGGCTAATCTACGTACCTGGACTATTTTCTTAACTAGGTTCAATGCTGACTCAGCGCTGCGTGTACGATAAGGTCTTGAGCAGCTATATAAACAGCCCTGGTCTTCATTCTCTTTGCACCAATTCTCTTCTATCCTTATGCTGCTAAGATTCATGGCTTCTTCTCCTCCTCTAAATTTTCTTAAATAAATAAAATAAAATATGATTCAAGACGAGGAGATGTTGCTAAAAGACTTTTAAGGAGGGATTCAAATCAAAGTTTCAAGTGAAGAATTCAAAGGCTAGCTCAAACAAGTTTCAAGCAACGACGCACGAATCATAGCCTTGCTTTCCTTCTTTTCTAGATCTATTTTCTGTAAGTTGGTTATTTCTAGATCTGGATATTTTGTTTTATTTGTGACATGAAATTAAAGGAATAAAGGAATATGCCAAATCTCTCTCTCTCTCTCTCTCTCTCTCTTCGAATCTGTGTTTATACTCTTGGACCGAATTAAGAACTGTTATGATTCGAGGACAAATAAGACTGTAACCGTGACTATGACTATAGAACTGTGGCCTTTGAAAGCATATGCCTTTGGACTATGACATAAGCCTTTGATTTTGGGACATATAAACATTGCCTATGACAATGACTTATGACTATGGGAATTATTTTCCCTTTTGGACTATGAACATCGCATATGACTATGGACATTTCCTATGACTGTGACTGTGACTACAAGGATTATTTCCTTGACTAGGCCTATGCCTTTGATTTGGACATAAACTATTACTTATGACATAATGAGGACAACTGTGATTTTGACACCCATGATTTATGATTAGGAAAATATTGCTTTAGTTTTGTGATTGAGAAGTTGGGTCTAAACCCAATTATTTATTCTACCTGTTCCTTGGTTTTTCTTTGGTTTTAAGACAGTGGGAATTTACCTATTAAGTTAGGTCTACGCACGTTCTTGAACCTATTTTGCCCATTCTTTGGTTTTAAGACAGTGGGAATTTACCTATTTAGTTAGGTCTACCCATATTCTTGAACCTACATTGTTATCCAAACCTTTTTATGCCAATTATTCCTTCTTGTCATTTTGATTCTTTCCCTTTTTATCTACGAATCTAGATTTATTTATAATCTAGGTTGAATCACGATTATTCGAACGGTGGGAATGCGATTTGGGAAAAAACATGGAAATGAATATGAACGTAATTGTAAACTTGGAAATTGGCATAATTTGGAATATGTATTATGACATGCATATTAAAATGAAAACGGGGAAATTTGACATGGATTAGGGAATATGTGATTTTGACATATTAAATTTAGCGTTAGTAAGTAAGCTAAATTTTAGGCATAAAATGTAAACTAGAAAAATAATTCTAGTTTTGCCATAAATTGTGAAATAGGATGTTAAACCAAGATTGGGTTAATTAAGGTTGATTTGGAATAAGTATATTAGCACAATTTTGAATTTATTCATAATTGTGAGCAATTGTCATGTTTGGAATAAATTATGGTTAGCGACACTAAATTTGGTATAATTTACATACCAAAAAGTATAAATATGATAAATAAGAGAGAATGGGCCATAATAATAAATGTGACAATGTACATTAAAAGAGTAGTAATGAAATAAGTAAATTAGGAGTAATTTACTTATAGAATTCGTCATAAATGTTAAATTGTTCATTTACCACAAAATATTTAACTTGGTTAAGTTTTGGCCATAAATTATAAACTAGGATATTTAATCTAGTTTCGGCAATGAAATAGGAAATGGCCTAAACTGCATGTTGGGTTAGGACTTGGGCCTAGAATATAAGTTACTAGTAGGCTTGACAAATAAATATAGGCCAAATTTATCTAAAAAGGGGAAATGGGCTTTTGAAATAAATTGTTAACAATTTATAAACAAAAGAAAAGTATTTCGATAACATCCCTTTTTATAACACATAGACCAAAAGGTTCTAGGGTGACAGAGAGGATAGTGTCTAGGCTTGGGTTTGGAAAATACAAGTTTCCTGCCCTCCCTGGCTATCCCTAACTGATCCGAAGGACGGGATGGTTGTTTTCAAAACCGGATTTGGAAATTAATCAAAAACCCTTTGAACTTAGAAAACATGAATATGTCTAACCCGAGGTTAGACTGAGTTGCGGTGTAAACCTGCCCGGAACCGACCGGCACATCCAGTAACCGCAGCAATATCTGTCTAATGTGAGAGGTTGCGGCTTTAATTTATTAGTTAAAGCTAGAACAAGAATGGGAGAGTCAAGTCCATAGAAACACTTAACCAATTTAACACAGTTAAGCAAGAATGGGTGGGTTAAGTCCATAGGAACACTTAATCGACTTAACAAAGTTAAGCTAGAATGGGAAGGTTAAGTCCATAGGAACACTTAACCAACCTAACACGGTTAAGCTAGAATGGGAAGGTTAACGAACACTTAACCAACTTAGCACAGTTAAAGCTAGAATGGGAGGGTTAAGTCCATGGGAATACTTAGCCAAATTAACATGTTGACTAGACTAGAAGGTGGGGTTAAGTAAAGTTAATACACTTAGCCAATTTAACATGTTAATTAGACTAGAGGTTGAGGTTAAGTAATACACTTAGCCAAATTAATATGTTAACTGGACTAGACCATAGGGTTAAGTAAACTTGAACGCTTAACCATCAGAATATGATAAATGAATAGGGTTAAGTAAAAAGCATGAAGGGATAACACTTAACCAGTGTAATAGGAAAAGGGAAGAGGGTTAAGATAGCTTGAATCGACTAAAGACACTTAACCAACCCAACCTGGCGAGAAAGAAAACTAAGTAGTAGACCTCAGTTGAAAAAGGGACTAAGTAGTAAAACTTAGTTAAGAAAACAAGGAATTTGGAAAGTAAGTGGTAAACCTTAGTTAGTAGAACTAAGTAGTAATTCTTAGTATAACACGAAGGAGCAGACATCCATCTGGTTTTAAGAAGGCTCCAACGAATTGGGTTACAAAGCCCGAGGCTTCGAGGGGACGTGAGGGTACTCTTGGTATCCCTCTGTGAGGCTGCAGATGATCATCCTGGGCTCACAGAGGTTAAGGTCTGCGTTAGAAGAACCGAGGGTATGCCTTGGTTGCAATATATATATGTGGCAACCTAAAGACTAGGATGGACCAGCGTGGTTCGGCGAGAAGACGGTAGCCCTGTGATAGCAACTCGTCGTCTACCATCCATCTTGAGTCCATCGAGATACGTGAAGCGGAAAGGCGGAGAACTCCAAAAGACCATATACTTGCTATCTAGTTATGGTTGCGGATGGCCATAGGATAGTGGGGCACCGGGGGCCGGCGTATAGTTCTCATTTTACAAGGTGTGCCTTTCATTAGCTGAGGGAGGGGTCAAGTGGGACCATAGCCACTGTAGTAAAAACAGACCTTAGCATCTGCATCGGCAGATATCTGAAAGCTCCCGACCGAGTTCTGTATTCCTTGATTTGCCCTGTCACAGGACTCGGATCGCACATTACAGGACATGTGCATCTAGACAAGCGATAACGATTCGCGATACATGCGTGGGGAAGTATAGGAACATATACCACTCTAGGTAGTGTGTCTTAGACTTGGGGGCATCGTTCGACAGGTAGCGTAATCCCTAGTTGGACTAGGTGGCATAAATCCGAGAAGCGTTCAGCAGATAGCGTAAACTCTAGTTAAATCTAGAAAGCACCTGATAGAAAACCCTAGATTTGATCTAGGTAATAAATAATGAATGTATGCCGGAAGGCAATGGAAAATACAGGGATTGGGATCACGTTATCGTTACTAGTTGGGACACTAGGTAGGTGGTGCAGAGATATAGAAATCAGTATAACAAGGAAATAGCGAAGCGGCGAAGTATTAGAGCGAAGTGGCGAAAGTATTAGAGCGTATCCAGTTTATCTTATCTTAGCATATCTTGTGATTACCTTGTCCAATCTTGTTGACCCTATCGTCATGGTGTAATCTTGTATTCAGTTAATTCATGTCGTTTTGTTTTCCATGTTCACATGCTAGAAGTTACTGAACTTACTCAGGCTTTATGTCTGACTCTGTTTTTCTTTCGTCTTCTTTTCTTCCGTTTCCCCCCCCCCCCCCCAAGGTAGTAGAGGAGGGAGTAGTATAGCTCAGGTTAAGTTGGACTGTCACTCTTTCCCAGCTTGAAGATTTATCGAAGTCTGCTTGGATTCTCTTATCAGATGTTATGGCTGGCTCATGCAAAAATCGGGGAATATAAATGTTGTTTTATGCTTCTTTATTTTGTAAGACAGATAATACTCTGATATTGTAAAGAAATCATTGTACAAATTATTTTATCAATAAAGCAAAGTTTTATCTTCCGCTGTTTAATTTATGTCTGTCTTGTAATTTATCTGCATCTTTTACCCTAAATGCTCCACAGAACTTAGTGCATTCCCTTTGTGAGTGACACTAACGGATGTGGGGTGTTACACGTGGTATCAGAGCTGAAGGTTACCGGATCAGATAAAGATTTGAAAAACTATTTTTCAAAATAGTTTTTAAAGAAGCATTTTCAAAAGAAAAGGATTTGTTTTAAAGGCATGTTCCCCAAAGCCATACGCATTGTCTCTTCTTCCTCTGTTTGAATTCTTGTCTCCTTCTTTCTTGAGTCTCTGGGGCTCCTGGCTTTCTGGGAGGTAACCTCATCGAAGGGCAAAGTAGTGCCCAGCTTCCATCCATAGCCGTAGTTGTTTCATATACAGACAGTTTTCTTTCAAAGCTTATAAGGTTTTCCGGACGATGGAGGCAGTTTTCGAGAGATTTGTCAACATGACTACACACGGAAGGGGATGAGGAGTTTGGCTAAGGAGCATAACCCTAGGATAAGGAATTCATGGATGTAGACTTAGCACACGAAGGAGGAAGAAATTATAAAGCCTAAGACAAGAGGAAGTATCTTTACTCGGGTATGATAGGGCATATACTTAAGGACAAGGGCAAGAACGAGGACGAGATTTTCAGAAGGACAAGTAAATGCTTTTGCCACCAAGCGTACCTAGGAGAAAGGTAGTCTGGTTGGAAGAGTCTAGTTTTATGTTCGTGCTATTTCCTTAGGTTCTAACGCTTCTCATTTGTTCATATCCACTTTCATAGTTGGGTCTCTGCACCATAGTACTTGTATAGTAGAAAGATCCCACTAGAGTCTCAAATCCAATTGGTGGTCCGACCAGTTTATTTTTTTGTTAGTAGGGATTTGAGAATAGCTATCGAGTTTGCTTATGTCATCTCACGTAGATCGTCTAAATTCGGGGGAGATATTCCTTGGGTGCTTGTCTGATATTGGTTTAGGCCTTTGGGGCTTGTACTTGAGGAATGTCGAGTTCGACTAGGATGGTTTGCGTGAGAGATGAATAGTTGTGACAAGCGCTCTAAAAAGCGCGTAGTGATCTTTCAACCCTTATAGTTATGGCATGGTGGATAAGGGAGAGACCTCTAATCATACACTTGGTACCGTGATTGACATCTGTTTATTTTGGAAATGGAGGTTAGGAACTTCACAGTCGTGAAGATAAATTGTTTAAGATACAGTGGAGTAAAGCTCAAGAAGGCTAGATACTAGCAACATGCCCTTTTTCCTTAAGGGTGCATCCTTGATTTCTCTGTTTAGGAGCTTTACGCGTAGTTGTTTCTCTCTTTCCAAAGTACATACTCTAGGTCGTATCTGCAATCCTTAGGTAGAAGCCAATGGATGTAAACATGTATTTGAAACATGTTATGGTTGAATGGTTGCAAGTGGTTGCAAATGGTTTCTTGTGGATGCATATGCATACGTATTAGGCACTAGATCAAGTTCGGACGCTCTCATATTGCATTTACATATATGCATTTGTTTATAAGTTGAACTTGATATGATATCATATGGGCGTTGCATATGGATGAATGGCTGTGCACGCATGTAGTATTTACATGACTAGGGATGTTTGCATGCATGATTGGATGCATGGCACTAACATGATTTGCATTAAGGAGGTCAACTGAATCAGTAGACCGCCTGATTTTGCATTAGATAGAGACATATACACACACTATGCATATGAACATGAAAGCATTAGAAATCTTTTAAGGACAATGAATGCCTGTGATTGAATGGTTGAGTAGATGGGTGATTGGATGGTAGGACACATTCTTCCTAACTTGAAGATTTCGGGGACGAAATCCTTTTAAGTGGGGGAGAATGTAACACCCCGTAATTCTGTGACATTAAGATTCTCAAATTAAAGTATAATTAATTTTTAAAAGAAAATCTAAAAGAAAAAGATCCATGCAGCTGTTTAATTTAAGTATTGTAACTAACATGAAAAAGAGAAGTAAGGAGAGAACAATAATTATTATTGTTCTAAGACTTATTAACAAAAGCCTCTGTAGCTCAGTTGGTTAAGGCATTGGATTTGTAGCATGGAGGTCGGGGGTTCGAACCCCGGCGGCGGCATAATTTTTTATCTTTGTTTTAGAGAGGTCCAACTGAACATGCAAATATATGTACGTATACAAATTCAAAATTTGAAAGGATAAGAACGTACGTATAAGGAAATAAAGAATATATATATACATATGAGAAATATAAATATATATATATATACACACAAAAATATATGTATACGAAAGATAAAATTCAAGATAAGGCTACAGTCAATGAAATATGGCAACATCATTTGAATTTTGAAAATAAAATGAAAGTTGTGCGTATATATATACGCTTAAAATGGTCGTTAGAGGAATTGTATACATATAAGAATATTTCATGTGAATAAAACAGTTAAATAAATTCCAGAAATTCAAAAGTTTGAAAATCAAACTTTTACGCCAAAATAGCTTGTGGGACCCAATGCTAACTCAGCACTGCGTGTATGATAAGGTTTGGCTAATCTACGTACCTGGACTATTTTCTTAACTAGGTTCAATGCTGACTCAGCGCTGCGTGTACGATAAGGTCTTGAGCAGCTATATAAACAGCCCTAGTCTTCATTCTCTTTGCACCAATTCTCTTCTATCCTTATGCTGCTAAGATTCATGGCTTCTTCCCCTCCTCTAAATTTTCTTAAATAAATAAAATAAAATATGATTCAAGACGAGGAGATGTTGCTAAAAGACTTTTAAGGAGGGATTCAAATCAAAGTTTCAAGTGAAGAATTCAAAGGCTAGCTCAAACAAGTTTCAAGCAACGACGCACGAATCATAGCCATGCTTTCCTTCTTTTCTAGATCTATTTTCTGTAAGTTGGTTATTTCTAGATCTGAATATTTTGTTTTATTTGTGACATGAAATTAAAGGAATAAAGGAATATGCCAAATCTCTCTCTCTCTCTCTTCGAATCTGTGTTTATACTCTTGGACTGAATTAAGAACTGTTATGATTCGAGGAAAAATAAGACTGTAACCGTGACTATGACTATAGAACTGTGGCCTTTGAAAGCATATGCCTTTGGACTATGACATAAGCCTTTGATTTTGGTACATATAAACATTGCCTATGACAATGACTTATGACTATGGGAATTATTTTCCCTTTTGGACTATGAACATCGCATATGACTATGGACATTTCCTATGACTGTGACTGTGACTACAAGGATTATTTCCTTGACTAGGCCTATACCTTTGATTTGGACATAAACTATTACTTATGACATAATGAGGACAACTGTGATTTTGACACCCATGATTTATGATTAGGAAAATATTGCTTTAGTTTTGTGATTGAGAAGTTGGGTCTAAACCCAATTATTTATTCTACCTGTTCCTTGGTTTTTCTTTGGTTTTAAGACAGTGGGAATTTACCTATTAAGTTGGGTCTACCCACGTTCTTGAACCTATTTTGCCCATTCTTTGGTTTTAAGACAGTGGGAATTTACCTATTTAGTTAGGTCTACCCGTATTCTTGAACCTACATTGTTATCCAAACCTTTTTATGCCAATTATTCCTTCTTGTCATTTTGATTCATTCCCTTTTTATCTACGAATCTAGATTTATTTATAATCTAGGTTGAATCACGATTATTCGAACGGTGGGAATGCGATTTGGGGAAAAACATGGAAATGAATATGAACGTAATTGTAAACTTGGAAATTGGCATAATTTGGAATATGTATTATGACATGAATATTAAAATGAAAACGGGGAAATTTGACATGGATTAGGGAATATGTGATTTTGACATATTAAATTTAGCGTTAGTAAGTAAGCTAAATTTTAGGCATAAAATGTAAACTAGAAAAATAATTCTAGTTTTGCCATAAATTGTGAATTAGGATGTTAAACCAAGATTGGGTTAATTAAGGTTGATTTGGAATAAGTATATTAGCACAATTTTGAATTTATTCATAATTGTGAGCAATTGTCGTGTTTGGAATAAATTATGGTTAGCGACACTAAATTTGGTATAATTTACATACCAAAAAGTATAAATATGATAAATAAGAGAGAATGGGCCATAATAATAAATGTGACAATGTACATTAAAAGAGTAGTAATGAAATAAGTAAATTAGGAGTAATTTACTTATAGAATTCGTCATAAATGTTAAATTGTTCATTTACCACAAAATATTTAACTTGGTTAAGTTTTGTCCATAAATTATAAACTAGGATATTTAATCTAGTTTCGGCAATGAAATAGGAAATGGCCTAAACTGCATGTTGGGTTAGGACTTGGGCCTAGAATATAAGTTACTAGTAGGCTTGACAAATAAATATAGGTCAAATTTGTCTAAAAAGGGGAAATGGGCTTTTGAAATAAATTGTTAACAATTTATAAACAAAAGAAAAGTATTTTGATAACATCCCTTTTTATAACACATAAACCAAAAGGTTCTAGGGTGACAGAGAGGATAGTGTCTAGGCTTGGGTTTGGAAAATACAAGTTTCCTGCCCTCCCTGGCTATCCCTAACTGATCCGAAGGACGGGATGGTTGTTTTCAAAACCGGATTTGGAAATTAATCAAAAACCCTTTGAACTTAGAAAACATGAATATGTCTAACCCGAGGTTAGACTGAGTTGCGGTGTAAACCTGCCCGGAACCGACCGGCACATCCAGTAACCGCAGCAATATCTGTCTAATGTGAGAGGTTGCGGCTTTAATTTATTAATTAAAGCTAGAACAAGAATGGGAGAGTCAAGTCCATAGAAACACTTAACCAATTTAACACAGTTAAGCAAGAATGGGTGGGTTAAGTCCATAGGAACACTTAATCGACTTAACAAAGTTAAGCTAGAATGGGAAGGTTAAGTCCATAGGAACACTTAACCAACCTAACACGGTTAAGCTAGAATGGGAAGGTTAACGAACACTTAACCAACTTAGCACAGTTAAAGCTAGAATGGGAGGGTTAAGTCCATGGGAATACTTAGCCAAATTAACATGTTGACTAGACTAGAAGGTGGGGTTAAGTAAAGTTAATACACTTAGCCAATTTAACATGTTAATTAGACTAGAGGTTGAGGTTAAGTAATACACTTAGCCAAATTAATATGTTAACTGGACTAGACCATAGGGTTAAGTAAACTTGAACGCTTAACCATCAGAATATGATAAATGAATTGGGTTAAGTAAAAAGCATGAAGGGATAACACTTAACCAGTGTAATAGGAAAAGGGAAGAGGGTTAAGATAGCTTGAATCGACTAAAGACACTTAACCAACCCAACCTGGCGAGAAAGAAAACTAAGTAGTAGACCTCAGTTGAAAAAGGGACTAAGTAGTAAAACTTAGTTAAGAAAACAAGGAATTTGGAAACTAAGTGGTAAACCTTAGTTAGTAGAACTAAGTAGTAATTCTTAGTATAACACGAAGGAGCAGACATCCATCTGGTTTTAAGAAGGCTCCAACGAATTGGGTTACGAAGCCCGAGGCTTCGAGGGGACGTGAGGGTACTCTTGGTATCCCTCTGTGAGGCTGCAGATGATCATCCTGGGCTCACAGAGGTTAAGGTCTGCGTTAGAAGAACCGAGGGTATGCCTTGGTTGCAATATATATATGTGGCAACCTAAAGACTAGGATGGACCAGCGTAGTTCGGCGAGAAGACGGTAGCCCTGTGATAGCAACTCGTCGTCTACCATCCATCTTGAGTCAATCGAGATACGTGAAGCGGAAAGGCGGAGAACTCCAAAAGACCATATACTTGCTATCTAGTTATGGTTGCGGATGGCCATAGGATAGTGGGGCACCGGGGGCCGGCGTATAGTTCTCATTTTACAAGGTGTGCCTTTCATTAGCTGAGGGAGGGGTCAAGTGGGACCATAGCCACTGTAGTAAAAATAGACCTTAGCATCTGCATCGGCAGATATCTGAAAGCTCCCGACCGAGTTCTGTATTCCTTGATTTGCCCTGTCACAGGACTCGGATCGCACATTACAGGACATGTGCATCTAGACAAGCGATAACGATTCGCGATACATGCGTGGGGAAGTATAGGAACATATACCACTCTAGGTAGTGTGTCTTAGACTTGGGGGCATCGTTCGACAGGTAGCGTAATCCCTAGTTGGACTAGGTGGCATAAATCCGAGAAGCGTTCAGCAGATAGCGTAAACTCTAGTTAAATCTAGAAAGCACCTGATAGAAAACCCTAGATTTGATCTAGGTAATAAATAATGAATGTATGCCGGAAGGCAATGGAAAATACAGGGATTGGGATCACGTTATCGTTACTAGTTGGGACACTAGGTAGGTGGTGCAGAGATATAGAAATCAGTATAACAAGGAAATAGCGAAGCGGCGAAGTATTAGAGCGAAGTGGCGAAAGTATTAGAGCGTATCCAGTTTATCTTATCTTAGCATATCTTGTGATTACCTTGTCCAATCTTGTTGACCCTATCGTCATGGTGTAATCTTGTATTCAGTTAATTCATGTCGTTTTGTTTTCCATGTTCACATGCTAGAAGTTACTGAACTTACTCAGGCTTTATGTCTGACTCTGTTTTTCTTTCGTCTTCTTTTCTTCCGTTCCCCCCCCCCCAAGGTAGTAGAGGAGGGAGTAGTATAGCTCAGGTTAAGTTGGACTGTCACTCTTTCCCAGCTTGAAGATTTATCGAAGTCTGCTTGGATTCTCTTATCAGATGCTATGGCTGGCTCATGCAAAAATTGGGGAATATAAATGTTGTTTTATGCTTCTTTATTTTGTAAGACAGATAATACTCTGATATTGTAAAGAAATCATTGTACAAATTATTTTATCAATAAAGCAAAGTTTTATCTTCCGCTGTTTAATTTATGTCTGTCTTGTAATTTATCTGCATCTTTTACCCTAAATGCTCCACAGAACTTAGTGCATTCCCTTTTTGAGTGACACTAACGGATGTGGGGTGTTACATTACCATTAGCCCTTGACGGATGGCATGATGATATGGCAGTCATACGGTTAACGATGGTTTCAAGGCAGGGTTGGTGGTGATAGCCAGAGTCATGGATGTTGATTGTTTTCCTTGTATCATCTTGTGTAGATTGTCCGACGTCAAAGGATATATCTCTTAGGTGCTTGTCTGATGTTGGTTTAGACCTTCGGGGTTTGTGCTCGGGAGATGTAGAGTTCGATTAGGATAGTCTATGCTTGATAACTGGTTTCTATGAACGAACCGTTTGTTTCTATTTGATTATTTGTAAAGGCTACCACTGTTGGATGTGGAGGAGACGGGATGGGTTCTTCTCTGTTGATATGATTGGTAGATTAGATGATTAATCTATCTATTTATCATATACTTTATTGGTGATGTTAAATAGTTGTTCATTGCTTAATAAGATTGTTGTCTGACTCAAGGTTTTATGTTTCGTCTTATTACCTTGGGTTGTTCATCCATTGTGTGGATGGGAAAAATGAGTACCAGGTGACAGGTAGTTGATCTTGATGAGGATGATGCTATTGAGCAACGACGTGCTGAAGGCTTATATATTAGTTTTTCTATTACCTACTATTTGTTGTTTCCGCTTTTATGTTGATGTATTCTCCAAGTGACCTATAGTGAGGCATATTGTTCAGAGTTTGATGTTGTATCCAATTTGATGTTTGGATAGTTCATGATTATGAAAGTTTGAAATTCTGCTCAATCCTGCTTCATTATTATTACTTGTTGTGTATGTTCTATTATATTTTATCGTTGCGTTATGAGTTATGCGACAGGTTTCGTGTGTGTTATTCTACTCCGATGATCTTCCATAGCTGTCTGACATGTCTTTTAGTGCATTATTACTCTTGTTAAGTGTAGGAGTTATGGGCGGTCGTCACACATTAAGTGATCGATAGGTCCGCTTTGGGTCTTAAGTGATCGAATGGATCCACCTTTATCTTATATTGATAGTGAGCTCTTAAGTGGCCATATGGAAATAATTAACCTCCTTATGGAATAGCGAGTAGTTGGGAGCCTGCCTCTTAATCTTTGGTAATTAGTTGAATGGTGGTTTAAATGCTCCATGCTTATGTGTAAACGTTCTATCCTAGTATTGCGATATAATTATATTTTGGGATGCTTCTTTGGGTATAGTAGTTATTTTTCATGCGTTATTCTATACAAGTCTAGGTTAGAATTACTAACCTTGTCTGACATATGTTTCAGATCTGACCAAACGGGACAAATTTGTGTATTGTAGACAATTTTACACATTTTCTACTCACCAGGACTTGTTATTTCGACCTACCTCCTCATAATAACTCTTAGGTTTAGTTTGGGAAAGGAAGAGCTTAGAAGGTGTTCAGTTAGATTTACAGTTCTCGTTCTCTCATGCTCGATATCGGTGTGGCGATAAGCTTTAAGGAACTCGCCCTCATCATTATTAGTTATCTTATTTTGTTTCCACTATGAGTTAGTTTAATTGTACTTTTATTATGCTTATGCTTATTTAATTTGTTTCTATATGCCAGATTTGTACTCTTCATGCTTGGATGGGTTTGAGTTTCGATTTTTGTTGAAATTCAAACTCAAAAAAAAGTAGTGTGTTACAATTAGCATAATTACCTTCATTAAGCATGTTAATCCACGTTATTACCCCGTATAATTGCGTCCCCCTTATCACTCCCAGTTCAAAAAGAACAAATGAAACCTCGGCCCTAATTCCCCATCGTTGGCCACCTTATAGATCATCGAACACATCCTCGACCCCAGTATCTTAAAGCCCCTTCAGAAAGCTAACTGAGCCTTGAACGACGAACCCCAACCATCCTTGGGACACCCTACGTCTATTAAACTCACTCATATGAGAATGCATTAAGTTTCGTGAAGTGCAACAAGTAAACAACAACTAAAATTCACCAGATATATATGCAACGGAAAAAATAACTTTTATTAATAAAGAAAACATCGTTTTGAACCGGTTACAACATCATATTGTTTAAATACCAAAAACCTCAAATAAAACCATCTATCTTATAATTCCAAACATCATAGTACAAAAATGTAAAGCCATATCCCTCTTCAGAAGTCATAATAAAATAGAATAATAATCAAGGCGTTACATGAATAAGAAGAAATCCAAGCAAGATAAGATCAAGAGCTCAGCTACTATCCACTCCCACTTTGAGAACCTAAGGGGGGTAAAAGGAAGAGAGTGAAGGGAAACAAAATAAGTCAGACATAAAGTCTGGCGAGTTCCAAAGATTTTTAGCATAAGCATATGATAAAAGGTGTCCAGACAGAAAAATAATATTGGATGAGAAGTACAGTAAAATATATATAAGTACGAGGTAAACAAGATGTCAATGTAAGATAAAGGTAAATTAAACTTCTCATTCATATCCCAAGAATCAAGTTACTACACCAATTACTAGTATTAACTGGATTAGGTGTTATCCTAATTACTACCCATGTAATCAGCTCCTTATTAAACGAATATCCTGTGCGCAACCCCGGTAGTAGGGTGTATCAGTCTCTAACCCAACAACTTATATGACACAGACCTATTTCTAGGTGTTACAACATCTTAGTTTCCCTTAATTGGACCCATGCACACTCATGAATCTGTCGGAATGCGCCCGTAACCACCTCTAACCTTGAACCTCGTACAATCCAGATAAGTAAAGTGTGTCCTAGCCCCTAACTAGTGTGAGGCCTTCCTAAGATACCAACAGAGATATTGACTAATATGGGTTCCACTTAACTTGACACAAGCCACGCCTAGGCTCGTGCCCCCAAGAAACTAGGATTTAAGAGTCCCAAAAAACTGATACAAACAACTAAACCCGAGACCTATTAGCTTATTAGTTAGCAGGTTTAACTAAGCAGGTTTAAGTTCATTAATAAGCCTAGTTGTAAATGACATTTATCCTAAAAGTTATTTGTGTACATTGCCCAAATAAGCACCTGCCCAGATGTATATATAGAATACATTAATTTATTTTACTTACTTTTACATATGTTACTCATATGTTCTTACATGTTATACTTAATCTTAAATTAAGTCTAATCTAACATGTCGCGTATTCTACCTTCAATGTAATTAACCCAATTTTACAGTCAAAGGTTCCCAATTTGCAATATGCCCAATTTTCTTCATTTTAGTGTCATTAATCAGTTATTCCAATTTATTTCATTTATACGCAGTTCAACGGTAATAGCCTAGGATTTCAGTAGTCTAGGTTCAACTTAATTAAAAAAAAGGAGAAGGGGAGAAAATAGACCTCAAACTGAATAAAAAGGAATATAAAAGAATGTAAATAAGTAAAAGACAAAATAGGGGCACGGAAGATAGAAATAAACATGAACATATGACAACAGTAACCCGAAATAGGTGGTTTAACAGTAAAATGACAACAAGTAAGAAATTACTAATAGGTACAGTTTATTTCAGATCCAACAATTTATTGTTTAAAAACCTTTTAAAATAACAGATCTAAAAATGACATGAAAAGTGATTGGATTAGAGAAGAAGAAAGTATCCCTTTTGTATGTATATGCCGTAGTAGAAGAAAGTCCACTTTTATATTATTATGTTATTGTAGAGTAGTCAGAATTATCCTTGCTAATTTCTGTTTGGGCAGCACCTCAGTATCTCAATGTATATATTAATTTTAGAAAAAGGTTTGGAGGAAGAAGAATGAAGATTAAATTTCTGTGTAGAAAACAATGAGGCTGCTTGCCTTTATATAGATTACCTTGGATAATTCTCAGTCTTTAGATTTAGGTTTTCAAATCTAACCGTACATGCAATGCTAAGTCAGCGGACGAACCTGTTTAAGAAATCAGTCCGAAAACGAAATCAAGAACCTGTCTTAGCACCCAAGTAGGTTGACCCACCCTGGCCTGGGTCGACCCGTGGGTCGAAACGATCAATCTGGGTTGCCCCATGACCGTTACTCCAGAATCATTGTTTATATATTTTAATTTAAATACGTATATATATTCTGTCTATATTTTCATGAAAACTTCTTAAGCCCATATCTTCTTCATATTAACTCCGATTTACAAAATTTAAGAGCTTATCTGAAACAAAGTATCATAACGGACACAACGGTAAAGTATGTTTTAGTTGATTCTAAATATTTAATTAATTAATATTCATTTTATTATCTTATCATATGATTACAGTGTTTTAAACTATGCGGTGTCACATTCACCCCTCCTTAAAGCATTTCGTCCCCGAAATCTCTATGTAAGAAGAATGCTACGACTTAAACCTACACCCATCTAATCAACCATCATCCACATGCATCTGTTGTCCTTAAGATTTCAAATGCTTAATATAAACTTATGCCAAAGTTTTGTGTATATGTCCTTAAGCTAGCGCGAAAATCAGGCGGTCGACCATTTCAGTTGACCTCCTTAATGCAATGTATGTCTATGCCATGTGTCCAACATGTATGCAAATAATCCTAATAATACATTTAAGTTTTATAAATATGCACAACCATTCACCTAAAATGCAACATCCATATGACGATTTAATCATTTTTTCATTGATTGAAAAATAAAATAAAATGCAGTGACAACCATATGCAGTATGTTAGTGCTTGATCTGATCTAGTGCCTAACGTGTATATATATGCATCCATGGGTATCCACTAGTAACCACTTGCATCCACTTGTAATTTTTGAACATAACATGTCATAAACACATGTTTCCAAACATAGGTTTCTATTCTAAGGACCTATGATTCAAATGATAGAGATGAATAAGCTCAAATTCAAAAGCTGAAAAAGGAAATTAAAAACGTACTCTCAAAGAGAAAAGGGAAAGAAGAGCGAATCTTGTCTTCTATTTCCCATATCGCGTCCTCTCGATCTTTTCCCCATTGCACCTTTAGTGACTTTATCTATTTGTTGCGTAGCCTCCTAACTTATGTCTCAAGAATATGGGTAGGAACTCTTCAAACTGATGCCTCCTTGTCGACTTCGATGTCCTTAAGCGTACTCGGCTCTAGTACCTCTGCTGAATCATGAATACATTTCCTCAAGTGGGAAATGTGGAAAACATCATGAACTTCTGCCAGCCTCCCTGGTAATCTAAAACTGTATGCCATCTGGAAGATCCTCTCAACTATGGGAAATGGTTCTACGAACCTTGGTGCCAACTTCCATACTGTTTAAACCAAAATTGGTCTAAAACACCAAAGGTACTTTAGTAGTACTTCGCCAAACGGTAAGAAGTAGAGAATGGAGCCACGATCATAAAAAGTAAGTAAAAATACAAGAATTTTATAGTGGTTCGATCTAAAATAGATCTACGTCCACTTTGGCAAGAGTTTTCATTACCATTTTCAAGTTTATAAAATTCATGAATTCACTCATATTGTTCTTCTCTCTCTTTTCTCTCTCTGTATGATATACATTTCACTTGAATTTGCGAAAGAATTGGTGGGATCTCTTGCTTTGTGATGGTGGATGTATAAATCTTTGATCACTTTAGCAATTAAACGATCTTCATGGATTCTACGGCAATTTAGCGTTAGATCTAGGCTTCAGAGAGGATAGGCGGAGATTAGAGTAGCTTGGATTGAACTTGAGAGGGAATTAATGGTGTTTGGATAAGATTAGATCCACTTGATGTTGGAGGAAGATGGAGTGAGCTTAGGAAGCCATTTATGGAGCTTGGAATGAAACTTGGAGTGTTGGAGAAATGATTTAGCGGCCTTCCGGGGTAGAATTTTCGGTCCTCCCCATAATGATAGAGAAGAGGGGTACTTACAGATGGTATTGGTGAGGAGTGGCATAATGGTAAACAGGAAAGTGCAGCAGTAATCCTGCGCTTTACATTTGGCTCCAGGCAAGCGACATGAAGCTTTTCGACATGAGCCCTGCGACATGCTTTGCGCGGCATGAATATATGTGGAATAACCACCTGCGACATCATTAAACTGGATCCATGGATATGCTTTTTAATATAAAATGCGGAACCAACTTTATGTATCTAATCCCACGTGATGACAGCTGGAATTCTACCCTTTATACCTGGTGATAGCCTAACATTCTTCAATACAACGACATGGCTTCATGCCGCAATTATAGTACATACATTTAGCAATACGTATGTTGCCATATTGAACATTATGGATACACCATGTTATTTCTTTTTTACTCCACGTGTCAAGCATGGACGGCTTCACGTATGTACTAACACATAAGATAACTAACAACATGATTATGAAATGAATAACTTGGGTATGGCTTATATTACTGGAATACGGCACGGTGCTTGCGGTATGAACATTCACAATATGGACACATGCGACATGCTTTTTTACAGTGATTGATAGTATTCATCGTATCCATGTCCAAAAAGATGACCTGGTTTGTGCACTCACCAATACTTCTGCCTTTCACCCAAAGGAATCACTTGATTCATGTCGTTTAAATGATTTAGTATCATGGTATTCACGGCTTGGTGCTCTTTCAGTATGCGACACGAGTGAGCTTCTGAATGAAATAATGTTGTAGGCTCATGCATGCTTTTTATGTGTTTAAGTCCCTATGCCATGTGTACTGTTATATATATTTATCCCCTCTTTTATGTAACACGCATGTCACCGACTAGAGTATTGCCTATGTAACCTTCCCTTAAGTAAGACAGTACATGATTTTGTACAGATGTCCTATGTTTATGAAATACTACAGCTCATCATATATTGTTAATGACCTGCTATGCTTTCGCAACCAGGAAATGACATGGGAATGGTTAATATGATAACGATTTGATAGTGCATGAATCTGCGACTTTACTTGAGTATACGATATGGTTTTGTGCATGTTAAATGAGTCACGGCATGCTTCCCATAATTGCATGGTTTACATGCTCGATTAAATTGGCATTCCACATGTAATACTCACGACTTGGAATAATTCTCAATTATCCCACAGGTCGTTATGAATGACCTAGTGCTCATGGAGTGAACAACTTGGAGATAGGCAGCTCCAATGACTTTGCCGGCATGTTCGGATCGTTGAAATAACATGGTAATGGTTCAACTCATACTTGCGACATGATGTAAGAGCTGCGACATGGTGCAGTCGTCACGGACGAAGATCTATCTTTCGAATTGAGAACTTATGACATGAATAGGTCCAATGCCATGAGCATTCTCATAAACAAATGACATGATTTTAATGCCATGATATGAGACATGATCCGAACATATTTATGCCAGGAATTTTTGCACCGACATGCTTGATCATATAATTCGTGTAGTATTAACGGAATGGTTTAATATCGTTGGCACGGCTCATGAAAACACGCTACTATTCACCATTACCAACGACCTGAGATCATGGCGTGCTGAACGCCTTAATACCCTGTCGTACTAACGACTTTAGATCATGGTGTCAGAACGATATTTTATGAAACTACTCGGTCCATTGTATATTGTTTTCTAAACCGCGTTTTAGCGGGGTTAACATTTTCCCCTTGAAGTTCATATCTTCTTGTAGGAAATATGGGCTTTGAAATGAACGTTGTTAACACAATTTGCATTGAAGTCCAGTCATAGCCTTTTGCTTGCTATGGAAAATCATGCTTTGAACTTATATATTCCATGCTACCTATTCTGTAATTAAAACAGGTATTTGCACAATTTTGGACTTATACTTTGTTATTGATCGTCCACATCAATAACAAATTAGTTTAATCATTTAAAAATGAATTATAGAAAATTTCATTTTGAATTGAATAAAGATGTTTGCACAGGACTGTTCCATTGAACAGTTTATAACTCGTTGAATATTATCTGTGCAATTACGATATTCTAATTTGAATTCGCGTTAATGCTTAAGATCAACTAATCGACAAAAGCCGACTGTGGATTTTAAATGTCATTATTTTAACGACTCGTATGATGATGTATGATACTTCGCATTTAAGAAATACGTACCTGTGGTTTATTTTTCGCATCTTCTGAGAGAAGATTTGGATATTTGTGCCCTCGCCTAGGGGGTCGTTATTAGTCTTTACTAGACTTCTATGACCTAATGTTTGTCTGCTTTGTCAATCAGTTCTAACATCGGAGATTCCATTGGGTGCCCCTACTATAGTGAAGTTGTTATAATCCAACGCTTGTCTTCTCTTGTCGACTGAATCAACATTATAGAGTTCATCAAGCATTGTCGATTTCTCCTGTGGAAAAGTTGCTTTCTCTATGGTAAGGATTTTTGCTTGTCGCATCATTTCGCAGTGAGAACTCCAACGATGTTTAGATGAGATTGGATCGCTTTGCACCACGAACTACCATACATCGTTTTACGTATAGTGAATTCATGTGCATCGTTTCACGCAATGAATTCTCGCAACCTTTGGGGTGAGGGCTGCATCACTTCGCACCACGAACTCTCACGCTTCACCTCGCATAGCGAGCTCCTGTGCTTTGTTTCGCGTAACAAATTCCAGCAACCTTTGGGATGAGGGCCGCATCGCTTTGCGCAACGAACTCCCACACTTCGTCTTGCATAGCGAGCTCCCGCGCTTTGTTTTGCACAACGAATTCTCACAACCTTTGGGCTGAGGGTTGCATCGCTTTGCGCCATGAACTCACACGGTTTGCCTCACATAGCGAGGTCCCGACCTTCGTTTCGCACAACGAATTCCCGCAACCTTTGGGGTGATGGCCACATCGCTTCGCGCTACGAACTCCCATGCTTCGTTTCGCATAGCGAGCTCCCACGCTTCGTTTCGCGCAACTAATTCCTACAACCTTTAGGGTAAGGCTACATCGCTTCGTGCCACGAACTCCCACGCTTCGTGTAAAGACCCGCATTCTACGTATCGGAAGATCGTAGAATATTTATTTTATTTTCATACGAAGTCATATGGTCGCGTAACTTTGGGAAACGACTATTGGGGTCATTTCCCACATTCACGATTTTTGCCGAATTTTAAACGATGATTTTGCCCCTAGAGAATCTTGTTTCGCCTATAACTTTTGATTGGAAATGAGTTTTGACCTGAAACCACTTCTATTGGTTTCGGATGATGGTTTCCCATTCCATAGAGTGGTCACATTAGTCAAACGGACTTACAGTTTGGGAGAGATTACGGAAATAAGATTTAAAAATGGAAAAACAGACTAATTAGGCTTAATTAAGTGATTAGCAGTTAGATCCATAACTCATTTCGGGATTAGGGTTATGGGAGGGCTGAAAGGAGTTAGAGAATCATCTCCTTTCATTTTTCTATCCGCCACAAACATTTCTTGAACCCTAGTAATGGCCTCCATCTTCTAAATCTCTCTTTAATCACTTCCTAATCACTGATTAATCAAATCAACACCAATTCAAGTTGGATTAGCACCAAATTTGAGGTAGAGCTACTGCACTGCATTGGGATCCGAGCCAAATCAGTAAAAATTTCAGCTCTATCATTAATTATTGGCTAAGGTGAGTGATTTGCATGTTTATTCACTAATTATGGCTAATTAGGGGTGATTAGTGATAATTAGTGAAATTATACTTCATAAAAGTATGAAAAAATAAACATAAATTCTAGAATCATATTTTATGTCACATATATGAATTTAGGTTAATTTGGATTAAGTTTGCTAATCCCGGAATTTAGGGGATTAAGGGGAAAATCATGGATTTGGGTATGTTTGATCCAAAATAGCCTATGTGATTGATGTTTTGATCTCTTTGATTGAACCCATATGTTGTTATTGCTATTTGGTATGTTCTATAGTCGTATAGGAAATTTAGAATGGTCGAAAACGTCGTCGAGTGGTGAAAATGGCTAGATGGAAAGTTATGCAGGTTTTGGGTCGTGCAACCGACCCAGGGGGAGGAGCTCGAGCGACCGACCCAGTGGAGCTTGAGCGTTCGACCCAATGGAGGTTGAGCAACCGACCAGTGGAGTTTGAGCAACCGACTAGTGGAGTTTGAGCGACCGACCAGTGGAGTTGGAGTAACCGACCCAATGGAGCAGGAACGACCGAACGTGGAGTGTGTACGAGCAACCGACCCTATGTGGTATGTATGAGCGACCAACCCAAGGGAGCATGAACGACCGACCCAGGGGAGCATAAGCGACTGACCGTGAAGTATGAACAACCCGAACCAAGATGACAACTCTGAACTGAACCAGATTCGAATTTCTACTACGCAATGATGATCGCGAACTCTTCTGAGAATCAACTCCAATCCGACCAAAACCCGAGATGCAAAGGAAGTCTAAATGAGAAGTTATGGCTTAGGATCCAGATGGGAGCCAACGACTTAACTTCAAGAGTTGGGCTTTGCTGCGGGACGTGTGCAAAGGAGTTATCGATATCTATAACTTTGGTTCACCATTAAGAGAGGGGGTATGTAGACGAACTAGAGCCAGGGCTGTGTGGACTGGTTGACCCGTTAGGGTTATTGACTATGGACCAGTGAAGTGGGGTCAAAGTAATAGTGGTATGGAGTGGGACTCCGTCATTGCCCCAAAGGGAAAAGTGGTTGTAGCGATAGTTGTACGGAGTTGGACTCCGTCATGGCCCCAATGGAACTGGTGATCGAAGCGGTGGATATCGTATGCTTTACGCACTAAGTGAGAGATGTGAGGATGATTGCTACATTTGTTGTTTGCTATCACCATGACACACCCACTCCCATTTTACACTATATGTTAGTGTTACTTAGAGTATTGTACATCTTGTTGTGCTAACTCTTTGGTTGCCGGTCCAGGTCAGGTATGATTATTTATACCTGTTATTGCTTTATTTTATTGCTATAGCTCATACCAGGCTTTCATCTGACCCAGAGTTTTATGCATCTTCTTATTACTCTAGGTGCTCCTAAACGAGCAGACTAGAGACAGGTTAGGTGGTTATGCACGAGTAGCTGTCTGGAGACGAGCAGGAGGCTTCCACGTACTTTATACATATTCTCTCTGCGTAGTTGCTGGTCAATACTTTGGGCATTAGTAGTGTACCTCTTTTATTTTCTTTTAGAGACAGTATTTTAAAGTTTTAGTAATTGGATATGAATCTGTATTTTTGGATTCCTCTACTCTGATGGTTATGGTTTAGTTTTCAGTTTATATACTGTCTCACTTGTTTTATATCATGTTATGTTATTATTATATTTTATTCCATGCGTTGTGGGATATACTACTGGTTCTTTGGTAATTCATCGTTTTAAACCCTTTCATTTGATGACAGTCCCGTGCCAGTCGGGCATTGGCACAGCGCATTTCACGGGAAATGTCTGATGGAGCGGGGCAGCCATCACACCTGGTATCAAAGCCTAGATTGCGTAGTTTAACCTAGGGGAAGACATCAGGGAGAGATAATATACGTATATGAGAGCGCGTATGTGTGATATTTTGGTTTTCAAAAACTATACACATATTATATTAGAATATCTAAGGATGAAGTCGCACTAGCACTGGCACCACATTTAGATGGTTAATTGTTTTCTCTTTACAGATTGAACGATGAGCCAAAATACGAGGAGTACAGGTTTAGGGGCCTACAATGGGAATGTCCCTGATATAAGGACGATGTTTACTACCTTCATCTGAGAGATGCTTAGGGATGCTCAGGAAGCAGTTTCTAATGCTGCTAAAGGTGGTGGTGCAGTAGTGCAGGTTCCTACAGACGATTTCGCCAAGCTCAGCAAGGATTATACTAGTCTTGGTGGAAATCGTTCCATGGAATAGAATCATCTACGGAGGTTCAAGATTGGCTTGATAGTTGTGAGCGCATACTCGAGGATTTAGGGATCGATGATGCAATGAAGAGAAAGTTAGCATAACGTCAACTTCAAGGAGGGACTAAGAATTGGCGGAATGCCATTAAAGCAGCTACTCCCGAGGATAAAATTACTTGGAATCAGTTTAAGACTTGCTTCAGTGACAAGTTTATTCCAACTGCTGAGAAATCATAATTGTTTAGGAAAATTTTGGAACTTAAGCAGAATGGTAGGGTAGTCTCGGAATATGGATTATCTCTTATCGATACTGCCAAGAAGAAGAACGAGAAGTTCATGACTGGCTTAGATGTGTACTTGGGAGAAAGACTTATAAACCATATCGATAAGACTTCGAATCTATTGTGGGGAAGGCATTGATATCAGAGAGCCTTCACCCTAAGTCAAAGACCGAGGTTGCTATTGCATCTGCAGAAGAGCCAAAACTGCAGGCAAGCGGTGAAGGCAAGAAGAATTCCCAGAACAAGAGGAAACAGAATCGAACCAAGGATGGTCAGAAAAGGAAGGATAAGAAAGATGTCGAGTGCTTTAGCTGTGGCAAGAAGGGCCACTATGCCAGAGACTGTCGAGCAAAGCCAGGGGAAAGGAAGTGCTTCAATTGCAGCCAAGTGTGACATCACAAGGATAAATTTCCACAACCTCCTAAGGAGAAGTAAATCGTGAAAGCATATGCTGTCAGGGCCATTCCTTCTTCGTGGAATGCCCCAACTGCAGCGGAGAGGGGAAAGGGTGTCATTATCCAAGGTATGCTTTTTATTTGTGATGTTACTGTTCGAGTTTTGTTTGATACCGGGGTTCCCATTCCTTCATATCTAGAGACCGAGTAGATAGGTTGGGATTGGAACTCGAAATTATCAATAGACCTTTAGTTGTGATGAACCCGATCAGTGGTACCACAAGCCTTAGTATGATTTGTTGTAATTTGGTCTTATCGAGTCATGGATGTATGTTTGCTTATGATTGCTTTGTTTTGGGCTTTAATGGGTTTGGCATTATTTTGGGAGTCAATTGGCTCCAAAGGTATGGGGTGGTTGCAGACTGTGAGGGGTCTTCGGTGACCATTAGAGAGGATGATGGGCGGAGGGTAGTATTGGGTTACCTACCCAGTGATGGGGTGATGGCTAGTGTTCTAAATTCCCTCGACATCCTGCATAATGAGTTATCAGATGTGCCTATTGCTAGCGAGTATCCAGACATCTTCGGGGAAGTGACCGGACTTCCACCACACCGAGAGATTGAGTTTCAGATTGATTTAGTGAAAGATGCTAGACCTATAGTAATGTCTCTTCCTCGTACCAAGGGAGCAGCGAGAGCTCAAAGTGCAAGTAGGCGATCTTTTGAAGAAGGGATTTATCCGAAGAAGTTTTTCGGAGTGAGGAGCACCAGTTGTATTTGCTACCAAGGCCGATGGTTCCCTTCGATTATGAGTGGACTACCGCGAGTTGAAAAAGGTGACTAGGAAGAATAAGTATACTCTTCCATGGATAGATGACTTGTTTGATCAACTAAATGGAGCAAGAGTGTTTTCCCAGTTGGATCTCGCGACAGGATTTCATCAGCTCCGAGTAGCAGCTGAGAGTATACCTAAAACGGCATTTCGGACGCCGTCTGGATTCTATGAGTGGTTGGTCATGCCATTAGGATTGACCAATGCACCCGCAAATTTTGTGGATCTTATGAATAGGGATTTCAGAGATAAATTAAATAAGTTTGTTCTTATGTTCGTGGGCGACATCTTGATTTACTCGAGGACAGAGGAAGAATACAAGGAATATTTGAGGACAGTGATGGAGGTGTTGAGGAAACACCAATTGAAACAAAATTTTCTAAGTGTCATTTCTGGATGAAGGAAGTGATATTCTTGGCCAATGTTGTTTCAGACAATGGTATAGCCGTGGATCCTGCGAACGTGGTTACGGTACAAGATTGGTCTACACCCAAAAATGCAACGGACGTGAGAAATTTCTTGGGATTAGCTGGATATTATCGTAAGTTTATTCAAGACTTCTCCAAGATAGTAGCACCGTTAACTCAGTTGACCAAGAAGAATCAAGCTTTTATTTGGGACGAAAGGCGTGAGAATGCATTTAAAAGTCTAAAGGAGAAGTTAACGTGTGCACGAGTGTAAGTTATTCCTAAGGGGAACAAAGAGATGACGGTATACATGGATGCCTGTAGCACCGGACTAGGTGCGATACTGATGCAAGGAGGTAGAGTTATAGCTTATGCAAGTCGAAAACTGAAACCGCATGAGAAATGATATCCGACACATGATTTGGAATTGGCAGCGATCATGTTCACGTTAAATATGTGGAGACATTGTCTCTTGGGAGAAAGATTTGAGTTGTTTACCGATCATAAATCATTAATGTATCTTTTCTCTCAGAAGGATTTAAATCCTCGTCAGCGGAGATGGTTAGAGTTCTTGGCTTCATATGATTTCAATATCGCATACACACTCGGGTAGGGCAATGCGGTAGCTGATGCATTGAGTAGGAGACATTCCAATTTGGGGGCTATGTTTCTAGAATGGAAGCAACTTGAGTATATCGCCAGATATGATTTTAGACCTAACTGTGAATTGGATCCAGACATGTTAGCAAGTTTAACGATCAAACCGACTTTGATTTAGAAGATCGGCTCCAGTCAAAGGGATGAACCTAACCTATTGGAAATCATATCCAAGGTAGAGATGTGTATCGACGGTGAGGAAATGAACAAGTATGGGCTTGACCGAGAAGGATGACTTCGAAAGAAAGGGGGACCAGTTGTACCCAATGTTAATGGATTGAGGGATGAAGTGCTTAGAGAGTGTCATCACTCAAAACTGACTATACATCCCGGTGGTAACAAAATGTATCGAGACATGAAACAGGCCTACTACTGGGAAGGGATGAAGAGAGACATTGGGAAGTTTATATCTAAGTGCATGAATTGCCAGTTAGTTAAAGCCGAGCAAAAGAAGCCTAGTGGTTTGTTACAACCATTAGAAATTCCCAAATGGGAATGGGAACAAGTATCAATGGATTTCATTGATGGTTTACCAAGGACTAGATCGGATCATGACGGTATTTGGTTGATTGTTAATCGATTGACCAAAAGTGCAAGGTTTATACCGGTAGAGTCGAATAGAACGGCAGCTACGTTAGCGGAGCCGTATATGAGGGGGGTAGTGATATTTCATGGAATACCTAAAGGTATTGTGAGTGATCGAGATCCGTTATTTACTACTGGGTTTTGGAAGAGCTTACAAGAGGCTTTAGGTTCAGAATTACATCTCAGTATTGCATACCATCCTCAAACCGACGGTAAAACAGAGAGGGTGAATCGTGTATTAGAGGATCTCTTGAGAGCTAGTATATTGGATTTGGGGGGGGGGGTCATCGAATGACCATTTGCATCTGGTTGAGTTCGCATATAATAATAGTTATCAGTCTAGTATTGTTATGGCTCGGAAAACCGTGCAACTCACCATCATGTTGGTTGGAAATTGGTGAGAAATTTGCGCTTGAGCCAGATATAGTAAGAGAAACTTCGGATAAGATCAAGGTTATTCAACAACAAATGAAGGCTACCTAAGATAGGCAGAAGAATTATGCTGATAAAAGACGAAGAGAAATGAAATTCTTCGTTGGTGACTTAGTATTCGTCAAGATTTCTCCGTTGAAGAGTGTGATTCGGTTTGGTAGGAGGGGTAAATTAGCACCAAGGTATGTTGGTCCATTTCTAGTTCTCGAATAAGTTGGGAATTTAGCGTATAAAGTTGGATTACCTGACAAGACGGCGGGAGTGCACAACGTATTTCATGTTTCTCAGTTAAGAAAGTTCATGCATGATTCTGATATGACTATTTTGCCCGAACAAGTGGATGATATCGAGAAACCCGAGTCAGTTCAAAGCCATAGACCGATTCGTATTATCGGGCACAATACGAAACAACTTCGAAGGAAGACGGTGAAACTGGTTAAGGTCCAGGGGGGCGATAATGAGAATGACTATACTTGGGAAACCCAGGAGAGCATAAGGAAGTCATATCCAAAGCTCTTTACCTGGTAAGATTTTAAATCGCGATAGTTATTCCCTTGGTAGTAAACCACATGCTAGGATAGGCTTGTTTGGTTATGTATGTTTGATTATTTGTAAATGGCTGATAGGCATGCAGGGCACCATTATATGTTTTCTTGTTAAGGAATTTCGGGCGCGAAATTTCTTAAGGTGGGAGTGTAACGACCTGCATTCTACGTATCGGAGGATCGTAGAATATTTATTTTATTTTTATACGAAGTCATATGGTCGTGTAACTTTGGGAAACGACTATTGGGGCCATTTCCCACATTCTCGATTTTTGCTGATTTTTAAATGACCGTTTTGCCCTTGGCGAATCTTGTTTCAACTATAACCTTTTATTAGAAAGGAGTTTTGACTTGAAACGACTTCCATTGGATTTAGATGATGGTTTTCCATTCTGTAGAGTGGTCACATTAATCGAATGGACCTACCGTTTGGGCGATATGATTGAAATAAAATTTAAAGATGAAAAAACAGCTTAATTGGGCTTAATTAAGTGATTAGCAGCTAGGCCCATAACACATTTCAGGATTAGGGTTATGGGAGGACTGAAAGGAGTTGGAGAATCATCTCCTTTCATTTTTCTAGCCACCACAAACATTTCTTAAACCCTAGTAATGGCTTTCATCTTCTGAATCTCTCTTTAATCTCTTCCTAATCACTAATTAATTAAATCTACATCAAATCAAGTTGGATTAGCACCAAATTCAAGGTAGAACTGCTGCACTTAATTGGGATCCAAGCCAAATCAGTAAAAGTTTCAGATCTATCATTAATTATTGGCTAAGGTGAGTGATTTGCATGTTTATCCACTAATTATGGCTAATTATGGGTGATTAGTGATAATTAGCAAAATTATACTTCATAAAAATATGGAAAAATTCTATAATCATATTTTATGTCACATATATGAATTTGGGTTAATTTGGATTAAGTTTGCTAATCCCGGAATTCAGGGGATTAAGGGGAAAATCATGGATTTGGGTATGTTTGATCTAAAATAGCCTATGTGACTGATGTTTTGATCTCTTTGATTGAACCCATATGTTGTTATTACTGTTTGGTATGTTCTACGGTCGTATAGGAAAGTTAGAATGGTCAAAATTGCCGTCGAGTAGCGAAAATGGCTTGTTGGAAAGTGATGTAGGTTTAAGGTCGTGCGACCGACCTACGGGGAGGAGCTCGAGCGACTGACCCAACCGACCCAGTGGAGTTTAAGCAACCGACCCAATGGAGCTTGAACAGCCGACCGGTGGAGTTTGAGAAACAGACCAGTGGAGTTTGAGCGACCAACAAGTGGAGTTGGAGTGACCTGCCCAGTGGAGCAGGAACGACCGACCGTGGAGTGTGTACGAGCAACCGACCCTATGTGGTATGTATGAGCGACCAACCAAGGGAGCATGAGCGATCGACCGTGGAGTATAAATAACCCGAACTAAGATGACGACTCTGAACCAAACTAGATTCGAACTTCTACTACGCAATGATGATTGCGAGCTCTTCTGAGGATCAACTCCAATCCGACCAAAACCCGAGATGCAAAGGAAGTCCAAACGAGAAGTTATGGCTCAGGATCCAGATGGTAACCAACGAGTTAACTTCAAGAGTTGGGCTTTGCTGCAGGATGTGTGCAAAGGGATTATTGATATCTATAACTTTGGTTCACTATCGAGAGATGGGTATGTTGACGAACCAGAGCCAGGGCTGTGTGGACTGGTTGACCCGTTAGGGTTATTGACTATGGACCTGTGCAGTGGGGTCAAGGTAATAATGGTATGGAGTGGGACACTGTCATGGCCTCAAAGGGAAAAGGGGTCGTAGCGATAGTTGTACGGAGTTGGACTCCGTCATGGGCCTAATGGATCTGGTGATCAAAGCGGTGGATATCGTATGCTTTACGTACTGAGTGAGAGATGTGAGGATGATTGCTATGTTTGATGTTTGCTATCACCATGACATGCACACTCCCATTTTACAATATATGTTAGTGTTACCTTAGAGTATTGTACAACTTGTTGTGCTAACTCTTTGGTTGCAGGTCCAGGTCAGATATGATTATTTATACCTGTTATTGGTTTATTTTGTTGCTATCGCTCATACCATACTTTTGTCTGACCCAGAGTTTTATGTCTCTTCTGATTACTCTGTGTTCTCCTAAACGAGCAGACTAGAGACATGTTAGGTGGTTATGCACGAGTAGCTGTCCGGAGACGAACAGGAGGCTTTCGCGTACTTTATACATATTCTCCCTACGTAGGTGTTGGTCACTACTTTGGGCATTATTAGTGTGTACCTCTTTTATTTCCTTTTAGAGATAGTATTTTAAAGTTGTAGTAATTGGTTATGAAGCTGTATTTTTGGATTCCCCTGCTCTGATTGTTATGGTTTAGTTTTCAGCTTATGTACAGTCTCGCCTGTTTTATATCGTGTTATGTTATTATTATATTTTATTCCATACGCTGTGAGATATACTATAGGTTCTTTGGTAATTCATCGTTTTAAACCCTTTCATTTGACGATCGTTCCATGCTAGTTGGGCATTGGCACAACGCATTTTACGGGAAATGTTTGATGAAGTGGGGCTACCGTCACACTTCGTCTCGCGTAGAGGGCTCCCACGCTTCGTTTCGCATAATAAATTCCCGCAACCTTTGGGGTGAGGGCTGCATCGCTTCACGCCTTGAACTCATACGCCTCGTCTCGTATAGCGAGCTACCGCGTTTCTTTTATGCAGCGAATTCCTGCAACCTTTGGCGGTTCTGGATCCATGGTTGCTTGCTACTCTCTTAGCCCTTTGTCTCATTGGGACTTTCTCGATCTACCTTTGATTTGGTGTTATCGGGGTTGTCTTACTTGGTTGAGCTTTAGGGAAGCAAACGCTTGTGGAATAGCCTATAATGAGAAAATCGTATTTAGTAAATTCTGTATATTTTGCAAGTAAGAGATTTATACATGCAGATAAGACTTCATTCGCAAAGCTATTGTTTGGTACAATGCATGTAGAACATTAAAGACTTTTTAGAAGAAAGTAGATCATAGCATGGAGTAAAGTAATGCAAGAAGTAAAGTAATGGCGAAGAAGATCGCTTATTCTGAGCCATTGAAATTAGAGCACCACCGGTTGTCAGTAGATGATTGGCTTCGTTTTGGTTTGAGCAGGAGCTTCGTTGCTCGGACCGAACGGGTCACTTGATGCCCCTTTACCCTAGGGAGTTGCAGAAGGATTTGCGTTTTGGGGATACTTCACATATTGTTGCAAGAGATTCTTCCTAATTAGCTCTTCGATCAATGGTTTCAGATGCCTACACTCATTGGTATTGTGGCCTGGTTGATTGTGGAATCGACAATCGGTAAAACTTCCCAGATTTGGTCAGATGTTCATTCATCTTTATTAGCCGAGGCTCTGGGTAGTCTTCTACATCGTTCGTGGCAAAGTAGATGTTTTCAGGAGTGTCATTTAGAGGAGTTAGATCTGAGGAATCATGAGGCGAAACTTCTTAGTAGCCTTGTTGTCATTCCCAGGTCATTGGCTCGCTTCTACCCCCGAGTTTTCTGTTGATTAGCTTGAGTGCTAACACTCTTTTTATCCTTAGCAATGTTGCTTGTGCCAATAGGAAGAGGATCATTATCTACTCTCATGTACTCTTCCGCTTTCTTATAAAACTTTTCAAGCGTATTTGGTTCCTTCATCTTTATCTATCTACCGAACTCGCTTCTCTTGTTTATAGCATCGAGTAAAGCCATAAGGATTATGTGAGGCTCTGGATTCCACACTTCGGATAAGTCAACATTGAATTGGTTGAGAAAAGCTTTAACAGATTCCCCTGGATTCTGCATCATTGATGAAAGTGTTATGGCATCCTTGGCTTTAGTAGCATACAGGAGGAACTGCTCCTTGAACTTTTTGGTCAAGTCAGAGAACCGGTCTACGGACTTAGGTGGCAGTTTTGTGAACCATAATGACGTAGCTCCTTCTAAGTAGAGAGGAAAGTATAGGAATCTCATCTCATCTGTTGCCTTTGCAGCACTCATATTCCACTCGTATTTGAACATAATGTAGTTAGGATCAACAAGGCCGTTGTATGGAGGCAAAGTTAGAGGAGTGAATTTCTTCGGGAACTCGGTTTCTCGGATTCTATCATTAAACGGAGTCCTGTCGGGAGAGAAATCCCATTCTCTTTCATCGTCATTGTGAGCTTGATTTTTTTCATAATTTGTTCTATCATATCTGAGATGTATTCTTTAGTGCTATGCCGCTCTGTGAGGCTGATTTCTTTACCAAATGTTCGTCTAGGCAAGCGATCTTGGTTAGAGAGCTTAGGTCCTTTACTTTTCGGATAAGGAGGTGCCCCCGCGGCGGGACTGGTAACCTTTCGAGTATTCCTCTCGGAATGATTCTTAGCTTTTAGCTTCGAGTCTTCGACATTAGCCTCATCTTTGTCGCTCAACCATTCATTATCGTTTTCCATGTTATCATTGCGATCATGGTCATAAGCGGACGAATTGTCATTTTCTTCGAGATCAACATGGATCTTTTGAGGGGTTGGATTTGGTCAAGCGTTAAGGATAGCGTAAAGTTTTTCCATAATAGCTTTGGTAGAGGCATCCATTCGTTGCTTCATGTTAGCAACAACAGTGTCTAGTTTAGCTTTAGTTACCCCTGCTCCACTTATTGAGTTTTCTCCAACTTCAAAGCGGTTAGTAAGTGGTGTAGCCTCATTAGCAACATTGTCGGTTTCTGCTACGGTTTTGCTTGTAGTCATCTTAGACTTAGTCATTATCTCGGAGCATGTTCAGAACTTTGATGCACGGCTCTTAAGATTGTGAGAAGTGCAAACATGGCCCTACGGTGGGCGCCAAATGTTTAAACCAAAATTGGTCTAAAACACCAAAGGTACTTTAGCAGTACTTCACCAAACGGTAAGACGTAGAGAATGGTGCCACGATCATAAAAAGTAAGTAAAAACATAAGAATTTTATAGTGGTTCGATCTAAAATAGATCTACGTCCACTTTGGCAAGAGTTTTCATTTCATTTTCATGTTTACAAAATACATGAATTCACTCATATTGTTCATCTCTCTCTTTTCTCTCTCTTTATGATCTAGATTTCACATGAATTTATGAAGGAATTGGTGGGATCTCTTGCATTTTGATAGCGGTTGTATAAATCTTCGATCACTTTAGCAATTAAACGATCTTCATGGATTCCATGGCGATTTAGCATTAGATCTAGGCTTTAGAGAGGATTAGCAGAGATTAGAGTAGCTTGGATTGAACTTGAGAGGGAATTAATGGTGTTTGGAGAAGATTAGACCCACCTAATGTTGGAGGAAGATGGAGTGAGCTTAGAAAGCCATTATTGGAGCTTGGAATGAATCTTGAAGTGTTGGAGAAATGATTTGGCGGCCTTTTAGGGTAGAATTTTTGGTCCCCCCGTAATGATGTAGAAGAGGGGTAGTTATAGAAGGTATTGGTGAGGAGTGGCATAATGGTAAACAGGAAAGTACAACTGTCGTCTTGCGCATTACAGCTGGCTCCAGGCATGCGACTTAAAGCTTTTCGACATGAGTCTCGCGACATGCTTTGCGCGGCATGAATAGATGCGGAATAACCACCTGCGACATCATTAAATTGGATCCATGGATATGCTTTTAAATATAAAATGCAGAACCAGCTTTATGTATCTAATCCCACATGATGACAGCTGAAATTCTACCCTTTACAGCTGGTGACATTTTTGCTTTCTTCAATACAACGACATGGCATCATGCTGCAATTATAGTACATACGTTCAACAATATGTACGCTGCCATACTGAACGTTATTGGTACACCATGTTATTTCTTTTTCAATCCACATGTCAAGCATAGTCGGCTTCACGTATGTACTAACACATAAGATAACTAACAACATGATTGTGAAATGAATCACTTGCGACATGGCTTATTTTACTAGAATACGACATAGTGCTTGCGGTATGAACATTCACAATATGGACACATGCGACATACTTCTTTACAACAGTTGATAGCTCTCATTATATACATGGCCAAGAAGACGACGTGATCTGTACATTCACCAATACTTCTGCCTTTAACCCGTAGGAATCACTTGAGTTATGTCGTTTAAATGATTTAGTATCACGGTATTCACGGCTTGGTGCTCTTCCAGTATGCGACATAAGTGAGCTTCTGAATGAAATAACATTGTAGGATCATGCATGCTTTTTATGTGTTTAAGTCCCTATGCCATGTCTACTGTTATATATATATTTATCCCCTCTTTTATGTAACAAACATATCACTGACTAGAGTACCCCTGTGTAACTTGCCCTTAAGTAAGACGGTCCATGCTTTTGTACACATATCCCATATTTATGAAATACTGCAGCTCATCTTATATTGTTAATGACCTGCTATGCTTTCTTGCAACCAGGAAACGACATAGGAATGGTGTAATATGATAACGACTTGATAGTGCATGAATCTGCGACTTAAGTTGAGTATACGATATGGTTTTGTGCATGTTAAATGAGTCACGGCCCGCTTCCCATAACATCACGGTTTACATGCTCAAATAAATTGGCATGTCTCACATAACACTCACGACTTGGAATAATTCTCAATTATTCCACAGGTCGTTTTGAATGACCTGGTGCCCGTGGCGTGAATGACTTGGAGATAGGAAGCTCCAATGACTTTGCCTGCATGTTCGTGTCATTGAAATAACATGGTAATGGTTCAACACATACTTGCGACATGATGTAAGAGCTGCGACATGGTACACTCTTCACAGACGAAGATCTATCTTGCGACTTGAGCAATTATGACGTGAATAGGTCCAACGCCATGACCATTCTCATAAACAAATGACATGATTTTAATGCCATGATATGAGACATGATCCAAACATATTTACGCCGGGAATTATTGCACCGACATGCCTGATCGTATAATTCATATCGTATTAACGGAATGGTTTCATGTCATTGGCATGGCTCTTGAAGACATGCTGCTATTTACCATTACCAACGACCTGAGACCATGGCATGCCAAACACCTTAATACCTTGTCGTACTAACGACTTGAGATCATGGTGTCAAAACGATATTTTATGAAGTTGCTCGGTCCATTGTATATTATTTTCTAAACCATGTTTTAACGAGGTTAACACCTACTGAGCCAAATCAAACTATATTCCTTAAAGGCGATACTTTGATGAAGACCATATCTCCTACCTCGAACTTTAAGTCAGTCCTTCTCCTATCGGCAAAGTATTTTTATCTATCTTGAGTAGCTTTCATTCTTCTTCGAATGAGGTCTATTTTTTTCCGAAGTCTCCCTCACCATCCCTGACCCAAGTAGAAGTCTGTCTATAGACTCCCACTAACATGTCGTAGATCTGCTCGGTCGTCCATATAGTGCTTCAAAGGGTGCCATCCTAATGTTTCACTGATGACTATTGTTGTAGGAAAACTCTACTAATGGGAGATGCTCTTCCCAAGTCCCTCTAAAATCTAGTATACACAGTCTTAGTAAATCCTTAAGAACCCTATTAACCCTCTCAGTTTGTCCATCAGTTTGAGGGTGATAAGTTGTGCTAAGCCTTAACTATGTACCTAGGGCTTCCTGCAAGGTCCTCCGAAATTTGCTAGTAAATATGGGGCCATGGTCACTTATTATACTAGAAGGTAACCCATGTAGTCGGACGATCTCTCTAAGGTATATTGAAGATAAATAAGTCGTCGTCCTCTTGTTTTTTACTGGAATAAAATGAGTGCTCATAGTAAGCCTGTCCACTATCACCCAAATGCTCGTGATTCCCTTCCCTGATCTGGGCAGTTTATTAATGAAGTCTATAGAGACGCTCTCCCATTTCCATTGTGGGATATCCAAGAGCTGAAGTAATCCATCGGGTTTCTTTTGTTTAGCCTTGACTTGTTGGCAAATAAAACATCGGGCCACGAACTCTGCCACATCTTTCTTCATGCCAGTCCAATGGAAAACACGCTTCATGTCTCAGTACATCTTATCACTGCCCGGATGGATAGTCATCCGAGAGTGATGAGATTCCTCAAGCACTGCTCTTAGCAATTCCCTATCTCTAGGGACACACATCCTTCCATCTCGTCTTAGCCACCCTTTCTCGTCCACTGAATATCTTGCTAGGTGACTAGAGTCTTCTCCTTTACTAAGTCTGTCCAAGATGTCTGACAACTGCTAGTCCCCTCGCCGCGTAGATCCAATATGCTCCATGGGAGTAGGTCGCACCACCATCCGTAGATGACTTAAAATTAAAGGTCAAGATGAACTCCATGCTCTTCCTCTCTACGAATAGAGGGCTCAAGGTCATCCTTTGCCTACTCAATGCGTACGCCACTACATTACCCTTTCCTGGGTATAAGCTATCTCAAAATCATCAGATGCTAGGAACTTCATCCACCGTTGCTGCCTCAAGTTAAGATCCTTCTGTGATAAGAAATATTTGAGCGACTTATGATCCGTATATAGCTCAAACCTCTCTCCAAGTAGATAGTGTCTCCAAGAATTAAGTGCAAACACTATAGCAGCTACACCAAGTCATGGGTGGGATAGTTCTTCTCATGAACCCTTAGTTGTCTACTTCAATAGTACACTAACCTACCCTTTTGCATCAACACAGCAAATAATCTCGCACCACATTCATCCGTGTAGAATGTAAATACCTTGCTACCATCGGGAAGAGTCAGCACAGGGGTTGTTGTCAGATCCCCTTTCAATCTCTAAAAAGCGTCCTCATAATCAATGCTCTAAGAAAAAGCCAAGTACTTTTTTGTTAGATGTGTGAGCGAAGCTGAAATCCGTACAAAGTTTTTAAATAACTTTCTATAATAACCCACCAATCCAAAGAAACTTCTTAGTCTCATTCTTTGGGGCATTCTAGTCTTGAACTGCAACTACTTTAGCAGGGTCCACCGCTATCCCATCCTTGGAGATCGCATGCTCTAGGAACCTTACCTCCTTCTTCCAGAAATAACACTTGTAAAATTTATCCTTAAGATGATGTGACCTGAGTGTACTGAGAACCTTCTCTAAGTGTTGGGCATGCTTTTCTTCTCTCCTTGGGAAGATCAGAATGCCGTCCATGAACACCACCACGAACTTGTTCAGATACTCCCTAAACAACCGACTCATTAAGTCCACAAAGTATGTGGGTGCATTGGTCAGCCCAAAAGGCATGACCAACCACTCAAAGAAACCGTCTGGAGTTTTGAAAGCAGTCTTGTCAATATTATCATCAGCTAGCCTTAACTAATGAAATCTTGTGGCTAGATCCAACTATGGGAAAACTGAAATGCCTGCTAGTTGGTCAAATAAGTTGTCAATCCTCGGTAGGGGGTGCCTATTCTTCATGGTGAGTTTATTCAATTCTCTGTAGTCCACGCATAGATGAAGAGAATCGTCTTCCTTGGTTGCAAAGATGAATGGAGCTCCACACTCAAAAATACTCCGCCTAATGAATCTTTTCTCCAATAACTCACCTAGTTGCTTACTGAGCTTCCTCCTCTATTTTGGAGCCATGTGCGCACTAGTAAAGCGACTGGCTTCACATTTTCCGCCATGTAAATCCGGAAATCAATCTATCGTCTGGGTGATAGTCCTCTAACATCATCTGTAACGTCCCGTAGGTAGTCAGATATTTAATATATTTTATTATTTTAAGTATTGATTTGGAATTATATACGGATTTATAATATATAATTCGTTTGTATAATGAAGTTTGAATGTCAAAATTGTTTATAGTTATAAAACGAACTTGAAACATTGCGGTAGTTCGTAATTTACGATTTGACTTTCAATGAAATATACAAGATCCGATATAAGTCAAAATTCTGTAAAACAAGAAACGTATGAATCGATTTGATTATAATTTACTAATGAAAGAGAAAAATGGAGATTTCATATTATAAATTGTGAATTATGTCCAATTCAAATTTCCAAATAGTCGCTATGGAATTCGTTAATAAACGATAACATTTTCTTAAATAAACATAAGTAGTTTTTATATATTTGAATATCATTTTAAATATTGTGTTTAAATTAAATGTTTGTTCATTTGAAGTTGTATAATACTTCACTTGAAGATATACGATAATAATATTTTATTATTATTAAATTGAATTGTTTTGGATTTAAATATATTTATCGATAAAATATAGGCCTTAGAAATAGATTTCTTTTCTAACGACTTCCATTTTCGATGAAACGAGTTTTATTGGAATACGTATGCCTAGTTATTGCTAGATTTCCAGTTCGGAGACAATCAGAGTTGTTTTATCAGTATGAATAATTTGAGGGTGAATCGATAAATTAATTGAAATTTAAAATATTGTTGTTGCGCAAACGGAGTCGGTTTTCGACCAAACAAGTTCCATTGGATTCAGAATGTTAAGGTGTAGCAGTGGATCCATTTTCATTTCATTTGGGATCTATGAGTGACGGTACATATATTTTGCGATTACCCAAAAACAACGGTTAGCGGTAAATGTTAACATTGAAATAAAATAAAGCTTAATGCTTAAGAAATATACTAGGTATGCATAGTCTAAATTGAAGTGGATAACACAATGAAACCTATCCTATGCAACATCTTCATCACAGCACAACTACCAATGACAAACCATATACAATATAGGAAACCACATGCTAATCTACCCATATCCCTCTACATGCCTACGCGATGAAAGAACTATACATGCCTCCTACCTTAAAAGATAACTTTAAAAGATAACAAACTATGAAACCCACAGCCTATTACAAAGAAACCACACATGCAAGTCATTATCGGATTGAAAACTCACACAAGCCTATATATAAACAAGCCATGTCCTAGCCATGCCTATCTGTACCCATCGAAAGAAACGTGCTTCTTATCCCCTTACCATTTCCTTCTATAAATACATGTGCCTTTATTCATGTTTGTTCCAGCGAGATCAGTGAAAACCGAAGCTCCACAAAACAGAGTAAAACCAAACCTTTCCTCTCATCTAAAGAAATTAAATAAACATGCTCCATTGAAAAATCAAAACATCACTCATACCTTGTCTCGAATAGAGTGCATGAGTTCAGCGGTGGATGCCATCGGAGGGAGATTGGGCAGAAACTACATGCGTTATAGAGTAGAACGCGTGGGGAGTAGAAGAGAGAGTTGCGTTAGGGGTTGAGATTGTGAAGGGGCATTGTGATACCCCCCCCCCACACACACACACACACACATATATATATATATATATATGTGTGTGTGTGTGTGTGAAGAACAAATAAATTGTAATTCTTTATGTAACGACCCGTATTTTTAACGTCGAATAATAAATTTATTTAATTATTTAAAATATGGTTTTGTAATTTAAATGGTTTAAATTAAAATAACTATTGAATATTTAATTAATGAAATAATTAAATAATATATTTAATTTCTGAAATAGTCAGAAATAGTGAATTGACAATATAATGTGAACTGGACAATTTAAAATATATATATTCAGTTTAGAGTTGAATTATATTAACGAATTTATTTATAACTGTCAGTTGAACGTATAATTTATATTCTAATTATAATCGAGTTCGAAAAGGCGCGACAGTTTGCTATTTGGCGATACGAACTTTAAATGAATATACAGAATCTGTTTTAAATCAGATTTCTGTGAAACAAGAAACGTTCGGAGTTGGTGAAGTATATTTTTCTAATGGAAGAGAAAAATCGTGATTTCGTCGTGTAGATTTTGATTTATGGTTAATTTTTTTTCAAAAAGTCGCTATGGAATTCCTTTATAATTTATATCGATTTATTTATATTTTTAAATGGATTTTAAATATAAATCGAATATCGATGTAATACTGGATTTGGAATATCGAGTTATAAATCCCGATATGGGGTCGTATGGTATTCTATTGTGAATATATACGATAATATAAATTTATTTATATTTAATTTAATTATTTTTAAATATATATATATATATACATTTAAATGGGATATTTAGGGCTTTAAAAATAGCTAGTTTGGCAAACGACCTTCGTTTTCGATGAAACTAATTTTGTTGGATCAGCAATATTAAATTATTGCTAGATTTCAATTTCCGTGATTTTTGGGGTCAGTGTGTGGCCGTACGGATTTTTAATGTGAAAATAGTCAGTATTTTGACGATTAAAAATACGCTGTGTGAGCAAACGGAGTCGGAATTCAATGAAAACAGTTCCACTGGGTCCGTAATGTCGAACTCTAGTTATATGTCCAGTTTTATGATTTTTGGGTATGTTATGTGATGGTACAGATTTTTAAACAGTAAATATAAACAATGATGGATTAAAATAAGATAAATTAATAAGTATAAAAATATTATTATTTTCCAATAAGTACCCACACTCACTCTCTAACCCTTATCTAACTCATTCCACAGTCAACACAAATTTTCCGCCGCAAGTTTTCTTTTCCCAAACGAGAAAGTCAATCTTCAAAAATATATAACAATCCAAAGGAAAACCTACAAATCAAAAACCCAACATCGTGATGCTCGTCGTGGAGTCGGCTTCATTCCTATACTAAGATTTCAGGGTGCGCATTTATTTTCTAGACTTCGATTATGAGTAGCGTTAGGTAAATAATACCTAGGGCTAATGGATTCGGTAAATATAGGTATTAATTCACGAATGGGCTGTTGTTTTCGGATTCAGTAAGAAGAATGGGTAGCCGCTGGTGAATGTCGCGAGGAGTAGAACGAGTTCGAGTTAAATGTTTTTGATATGGATTTGTAGAGAAATGGAAGAGAAGTTTAGTGCTGATAACGATTTGTGTTTTCACGCAAGGAGGGTTAGGTAGGTTGAAGGGAGGAATCAGCAATGGCAACAAGCGACGTGATTTTCTTCAGCGAATTGGGGAAGAAGAGGAATAAAGGTGCGGGTTTGGATTTTTAGTGGGCTGAGTTTGAGAGGGTGAGCCCATTTTCAAAATGAACTAACTTTATTTTTAATTTAAAACTATAATGTTTATATAAGCTTGTGATGTCAATATCTTTTCCATTCGTTATCCAAATTCATCAAACCAAGATCCGCTGGGATCATATGGATAAGGGCTACACAATGAAACTGACAGGGACTGAATTGAAGTCCGTTACAATTTATAGCAAAATAAATTGTCCGATCTGCATCGACAACGGTTATCGATATTTAATGATAAACCGCCAATGTGAGTAAAACTCACCAACTCTACCAGTTCATATTTTTATTAGGTATATTTACAACTGATAAATGATGATTGATTGTTGTGTATTGACTGTTAGGTTGAACTGCTAAGTGATTGGTTGAAATTATAGATAACGATATGTGTATATATATATATATATCTTTAATCAAATATTGATTCTGTTTATTCGAATATTTCATATTGAAATGAATTTGATGTTAATTATATTGTTTAACATCTATGATGCAGGGAAACATGTTGGAGGGATCCAACTGGATTCCTCAATATTTATAATACTGTTCTTTTTATATATTGTATTATATGATGTGATATATAATCTGTGTTGATTACGTGTGTTGAATGATGTCGATCATGGTTATTTGGTATTTTAAATACCATTAGAAATACTGGAATGTAGAAAATGGGATTTTTGAAGTGTATTTTGAAAATAAAGTATTTATATAAAATCAATGGATTTTATATATAAAAGGAAAAGGATTTTATAAAAGAAAATATATTTATAAAATCAAAGAACAAATATAAAAGGAAAATATTTGTGAAACAAATAGGAAAGGAAATATTTGTGAAATAAATAGAATTAAAAAGGAAATATTTATTTAGAAAAATAAATAGAATTGAAAAGGATATATTTGTGAAATAAATAGAGTTATAAAAGGAAATATTTACTTATGAAATATATAGGGTTATAAAAGGAAATTTTAAATGAGATTTAAGTGTTAGAAATAAAAAGGAGATTTCGTATGAATAATTATATAAATAAAAGTATAAATAGAATTTGGAAATGGGATACTATTTTGAAATACGAAGTCAAACTTAATAGAGTTAATCAAATTAGAATTAATCGAGTTAGAGTTAATTGAAAGGAGTTAATCGAATAGAGTTATTCGAATAGAGTTAATCGAATTAGAATTAATCGATTATAATTAATCGAGTTAGAGTTAATTGAAAGGAGTTAATTGAATAGAGTTATTCGAATTAGAATTAATCGATTAGAATTAATCGGGTAGAGTTAATTGAAAGGAGTTAATCGAGTGGAGTTGATCGATTAGAGTTAATCGAATTAGAGTTAATCGAATAGAGTTAATCGATTAGAGTTAATTGAGTTAGAGTTAATTGAAAGGAGTTAATCGAGTGGAGTTGATCGATTAGAGTTAGTCGGATTAGAGTTAATCGAATATAGTTTGTTCGAAGAAAGAGTTATCGAATAAGGTTATTCGAAGAAGAGAATTAATCGAATATAGTTTATTCGAAAAGAGGTTATCGAATATTAGTTATTCGAAGAGGAGTTATCGAATATTAGTTATTCGAAAGGAGCTATCAAATATAAGTTATTCGAAAGGAGTTATCGAATGTTAGTTATTCAAAAGGAGTTATCGAATATTAGTTATTCAAAGAGAGATTTCGAATATTAGTTATTCTAAAGAGTTATCGAATATTAGTTATTCGAAAGGAGTTATCGAATATTAGTTATTCGAAAGGAGTTATCGAATATTAGTTATTCGAAGAGAGATTATCGAATATTAGTTATTCGAAAGTAGTTATCGAATATAGTTTATTCAAATAGAGTTAAAGGAGTAAATCGAATATAGTTTATTCGAAAAGAGTAAATCGAATATAGTTTATTCGAAAAGTGTTAATCGAATATAGTTTATTCGAAAGGAGTTAATCGAATATAGTTTATTTGAGAGGAGTTAATTGATTAGAGTTAATCCAACAGAGTTAATCGATTAGGGTTAATCAAATAGAGTTAACCCAATAGAGTTAATCAAATTGAGTTAATAGAATAGAGTTAATCAAATAGAGCTAACTGATAAGAGTAAATCGATTAGAGTTAATCGAATAATGTTAATTGAATTGAGTCAATCGAATATGGCTATTCGAAGAGAGATTTTCGATTATAGTTTATTCGAAGGAAAGAGTTATCGAATAGAGATTTATTCGAAAGAGAGTTACGTAAGGAAGTTTGTTAAAGGTTTAAAAGGTGAACCTTGTCTGTTTCGAAGTTAGAAATGTTGTTCAGTTAAGGTCTGAGAGGTAGTTATACCCCAACTTGATTTGCTTCATTTTAAACTAAGGAATGGTTAAGGTTCGACAGTGAAGATTGGTTAAGTGAATTTAGTTAACGAGTATAATGGTTTGGGTTGGCATAGCGATGTTTGATTTAAAAATCTGTTTAAATCCAATGTAGGAGTTTTGGAAATGTTTTCCAAATAATAATCAGACATGTTTTCTAATGCAAAAATAATAATAAATGGAAATGTTTTCCAATGTTAATAATGTATATTTTCTAAATTTAGAAAATAAGAAATGTCGAATATATGCAAATAGGAATAGGGAAATGGATAATTGAATGAAAAATTAAATTAAAGTGAACCAATGTCGATTGATGATTTGCTCGGTAAGAATTCCATTTGGAAATACAACCGTTGTTTGTACACATGTTTTCCTTTGATAGTTAAATCACCGACTATCGAAGATTTTGACCATTTCCGTTGTCAATACGGAGAGACCGGGATCAGATTCATTATCCTAAAACCACTCTATATGGACGTTAGCTATGCGATCAAATATGATGAAGATAATTGAAGACGGAGTTATGCAAGGGCTGTTCTGGCGATCGTAGGTAGAAATTGCCTAAGATGGATTTACAGAATAGTACCTTTGATTTGTCTAATCCCCGGACGACCTGTATGGAAGAATGTGAGACAGAATATATTTAATAGATCGCATAAGTTGATCTCTTCAAACGTATTTACGTTTGGTGGCGGGGGAATTCGTTTCTCTTAGCTGTATACCCATGGTATTTTTGGGGAGATCAATTTGTGATTTGGTGGGTATGACGATGTGACATTCAAAGTGAATAATTGTGTGCTCTGCCAGAGATAAGCGTGGCATCTAGCCTCACAACCGGGAAATGACAAAAATCGGCCAAGCAACATGGCTATGTGGGTTGCTTCCATTAGGGTGTATTATCACCTATCTAGAGATATTCATTTCATTATTTAATCTATTTGATGCTATCCCATTCGGGAAATGGTTGTTGATCCCAACCGTTGGTGATATAAATTCGATACACTCAAGCGAAATGAGTGGTCGGTCATGTGTGGCCGAGTTGCAAGATGTTCTTGTTGAACCCAGTGTATTCCTCTCTAGAGGTACACTATCGGAAGGTGGTTCCATACCTTGTCATAGTTGGTAATCCATTCTCCAATAAGTGCTCGTTGTTTTGGTTGTAACTATATATGTAGAACATGAGATGAAAGCATTTCTGCTAGATGATTATTTAGTTGTGGTTGATAGACATTATTATAATATCAAAAGAGTTTTGATATAAAGTTTATCGTTTCTTTCGAAATGATTTTGAAAGTTAAATCAAATGTTTTAGATTTTCATAAGGGAAAAACCCGTTCCGTTATACGGCGTGGTCTTATGAGATATCGTGTATTTGCTCAAACTGTTTTAATTTTTTTTACTCACACCAGTCCATGTTGCTTAATTTGTACGCACGATAGGGGGTTCTCGCTTCGCGTTAGGTGGTGAACGGGAGACTCTTACTCCTTCATGTCCCGAAATGGGGGTTGGTCGAGTGGAGAGGCTGGCCGTAAAACATGGTGTTGGGGTACCTCTATAGGCCACGGTAGGAGGTTAGCCTGCTGCTTGGGGGGTTGAGGGATGGTTGAAAAGCCTACCGAAATCACCGGGACACTACAGTTGGTATCAGAGCTTAAGGTTAAGTAATTACCTTGGCTCTTTGGCGCAACTCAGTAGAGATGGGGTTAGCAATAGCCTAGATTGAGTTGAGTGTATATATACGAGTGAACGTATTTGTTATTCAATATAAAATGGTTTTATATTGTGGAGATTTATTGGTTCAGTTGTTTATGAGTTCTGGTCGATCAGTTTGATCCACTGTATCGGTAGGGGTTTCTAAATACTCGAATACGATGAACCGACACAGTATGTATTGAAAAGAGGGTAAACGAAATAATTTTACCCAAATTATATTTTGATATAAAGGATTTATATTGGAATGATTATAATATATTGGCTGTTATTATAATCAAGTAAGATTATAAATTAAATGGTTATGTAAATAACCAATCAGAATCCATACAAGTGTAGTGTATGAAATCAGATGAATTAAATCTGAATTCAAACCAGAATTGAAATTTAAAATTCTGGGGTTGGAAAGGTGTTTGTAAATGGATTTGAATTAAATATATGTGAATTTTAAAATCCTGGGAGATTTTAAATTGTTTACAACATTGTGAATGATATTTTGAAAGGATTTCAAAATGGAAGGGTTTAGAAATGGTTTTGAAAGTGATATAGTACTGAACTCACTTCGATAGCTAGAAAATAGATTCTGATGTTGATCATTACATCATCGGTGTTCGTTTTTGAGTGGTAAGTAACGGATTACTACCAAAGAAATTATTTTTGAGAAGAGTTTTGAATTCTGAAAAGGAATATTTGATTTTGAAAAGCTAAGTTCTTTAAAATTCCCAAGAACGGATTGTTTGAATTAAAACAAATTAGATGGAAATTGGTGAAACTAAATTGAAAACCAAGAATGGTACTTGAGATTGATAATGGAATTTGGCTTGGATAAACGAACGGTTGTGTTGGAGTAAAAACTAATTGGAGTTTGATTGGGATGACATTGGTATATGTTAAATGGATAGCAGATGTAAATGATATAATGATATGCCTGACAAAAAGGTACAAGTTTATATTTCTGTTGGATATGAGATTTATGAGCCGAATTGGCAAGCCGCTTGGTTGTTTTATTTTCTTTTGGGTTAGAGAAGGCCTAGAGAGGCGAGTTGTAGTTGTACTAATTGACCAGTACAAAGGAGGTGCTGGCGAAATTTTTCGAAAAGTTAAGCTGTTCGAAAATTTTCAGGATTTATGAAAATTTTCGTTAGTAGGAATTAATTAATATTTTAACTGAAATTAATTGGTTTAGTGAAACTGGAGTTAAAAGGTAAACAAATAAATTTTAATCCAGTTAATAGGGTTTGTTTTCTATCTTAACTATTTCGAGGACGAAAATATTTTAAGGGGGGAAGAATGTAACGACCCATATTTTTACGGTCGAATAATAAATTTATTTAATTATTTAAAATATGGTTTTGTAATATAAATGGTTTAAATTAAAATAAATATTGAATATTTAATTAATGAAATAATTAAATAATATATTTAATTTCTGAAATAGTCGGAAATAGTGAATTGATAATATAATGTGAACTGGACAATTTAAAATATATATTCAGTTTAGAGTTGAGTTATATTTTATATTATAATTATAATCAAGCTCGAAATGGCATGGTAGCTCGCTATTTGGCGATTCGAACTTTATATGAATATACAGAATCCATTTTAAATCAGATTTCTGTGAAACAAGAAGCGTTCGGAGCTAGTGAAGTATATTTTTCTAATGGAAGAGAAAATTCAGGATTTCGTCGTGTAGATTTTGATTTATGGTTAAATCAAATTTTTGAAAAGTCGCTATGGAATTCCTTTATAATTTATATCGAATTATTTATATTTTTAAATGGATTTTAAATATAAATCGAATATCGATGTAACACTGGATTTGGAATATCGAGTTATAAATCCCGATATGGAGCTGTATGGTATTCTATTGTGAATATATACGATAATATAAATTTATTTATATTTAATTTAATTATATATATATATATATATATAAATGGGTTATTTAGGGCTTTAAAAATAGCCAGTTTTGCAAACGACCTCCTTTTTCGACGAAACTAATTTTGTTGTATCAGCAATATTAAGTTATTGCTAGATTTCAATTTTCGTGATTTTTGGGGTCAGTGTGTGGCCGTACGGATTTTTAATGTGAAAAACAGTCAGTATTTTGACGATTAAAAATACGCTGTGTGAGCAAACAGAGTCGGAATTCGACGAAACTGGTTCCGCTGGGTCCGTAATATCGAACTTTAGTTGTATGTCCAGTTTTATGATTTTTGGGTATGTTATGTGACTGTACGGATTTTTAAACAGTAAATATAAACAATGATGGATTAAAATAAAAAAATCAATAAGCATGAAAATACTATAATTTTCCTATAAGTACCCACACTCACTCTCTAACCCTAATCTAACTCATTCCACAGTCAACACAAATTTTCCGCTGCGAGTTTTCTTTTCCCAAACGAGAAAGTTGATCTTCAAAAATATATAACAATCCAAAGAAAAACTTATAAATCAAAAACCCAATATCGTGATGCTCGTCATGGAGTCGGCTTCATTCCTATACCAAGATTTTAGGATGCGCGTTTATTTTCTAGACTTCGATTATGAGCAACGTTAGGTAAATAATACCTAGGGCTAATGGATTCGCTAAATATAGGTATTAATTCACGAATGGACTATTGTTTTCGGATTCAGTAATAAGAATGGTATCAGCTGTGATTTTTTTGGAGTTAACTGAAATAAAAAGTGACGTGGTCAGGGTAGCCGCTGGTGAATGTCGCGAGGAGCAGAACGAGTTCGAGTTAAATGTTTTTGATATGGATTTGTAGAGAAATGGAAGAGAAGTTTAGTGGTGATAACGGTTTGTGTTTTCACGCAAGGAGGGAGGAGATAGGATGAAGGGAGGAATCGGCAATGGCAACAGGCGACAAGATTTTCTTCAGTGAATTGGGGAAGAAGAGTAATAAATGTGCGGGTTTGGATTTTTAGTGGGCTGAGTTTGAGAGGGTGTGCCCATTTTCAAAATGAACTAACTTTAGTTTTAATTTAAAACTATAATGTTTATATAAGCTTGTGATGTAAATATCTTTTCCATTCATTATCCAAATTAAACAAACCAAGATCCTTTGGGATCATATGGACGGGGGCTACACAATTGAAACCGACTGGGACTGAATTGGAGTCTGTTATAATTTATAGAAAAATAAATTATCCGATCTAAATCGACAACGATTATCGATATTTAACGATAAACCGCCAATGTGAGTAAAACTCACCAACTCTACCAGTTCATATTTTTATAATGTATATCTAGAACTGATAAATGATGATTGATTGCTGTGTATTGACTGTTTGGTTGAACTGCTAAGTGATTGGTTGAAATTATAGACAACGATATATATATATATATCGTTGATCAAATATTGATTCTGTTCATCCGAATATTTCATATTGAAATGAAGTTGATGTTAATTATATTGTTTAACATCTGTGATGCAGGGAAATAGGTTGGAGGGATCCAATTGGATTCCTCAATATTTATAACACTGTTCTTTTCATATATTGTAGTATATGATGTCATATATAATCTGTGTTGATTATGTGTGTTGAATGATATCGATCATTGTTATTTGGTATTTTAAATACCGTAAGAAATACTGGAATGTAGAAAAGGGGATTTTCAAAGAGTATTTTGAAAATAAAGTATTTATATAAAATCAATGGATTTTATATATAAAAGGAAAAGGATTTTATAAAAGAAAATATATTTATAAAATCAAAGAAAAAATATAAAAGGAAAATATTTGTGGAACAAATAGGAAAGGAAATATTTGTGAAATAAATAGAATTGAAAAGGAAATATTTATTTAGAAAAATAAACGAATTGTAAAGGAAATATCTGTGAAATAAATAGAGTTATAAAAGGAAATATTTATTTATAAAATAAATAGAGTTATAAAAGGAAATTTCAAATGAGACTTAAGTGTTATAAATAAAAAGGAGATTTCGTATGAATAATTCCATAAATAGAAGAATAAATAGAATTTGGAAATGGGATACTATTTTGAAATACGAAGTCAAACTTAATAGTGTTAATCGAATTAGAATTAATCGATTAGAGTTAATCGAGTAAGAGTTAATAGAAAGGAGTTAATCGAATAGAGTTATTCGAATAGAGTTAATCGAAATAGAATTAATCGATTAGAATTAATCGAGTTAGAGTTAATTGAAAGGAGTTAATCGAATAGAGTTATTCAAATAGTGTTAATCGAATTAGAATTAATCGATTAGAATTAATCGAGTTAGAGTTGGAGTTAATCGAGTGGAGTTGATCGATTAGAGTTAATCGAATTAGAGTTAATCAAATAAAGTTAATCGAATAGAGTTAATCGATTAGAGTTAATTGAGTTAGAGTTAATTGAAAGGAGTTGGTCGAGTGGAGTTGATCGATTAGAGTTAGTCGGATTAGAGTTAATCGAATATAGTTTATTCGAAGAAAGAGTTATCGAATAAGGTTATTTGAAGAAGAGAATTAATCGAATATAGTTTATTCGAAAAGAGGTTATCGAATATTAGTTATTCGAAGAGGAGTTATCGAATATTAATTATTCGAAAGGAGTTATCGAATATTAGTTATTCGAAAGGAGTTATCGAATATTAGTTATTCGAAGAGAGATTATCAAATATTATTTATTCGAAAGGAATTATCGAATATTAGTTATTCGAAAGGAGTTATCAAATATTAGTTATTCGAAAGGAGTTATCGAATGTTAGTTATTCGAAGAGAGATTATCGAATATTAGTTATTTGAAAGGAGTTATCGAATATAGATTATTCGAATAGAGTTAAAGGAGTAAATTGAATATAGTTTATTCGAAAAGAGTAAATCGAATATAGTTTATTCAAGAAGAGTTAATCGAATATAGTTTATTCGAAAGGAGTTAATCGAATATAGTTTATTCGAAAGGAGTTAATTGATAGGAGTTAATTGATAAGAGTTAATTGATTAGAGTTAATCCATTAGAGTTAATTGATTAGGGTTAATCAAATAGAGTTAATCCAATAGAGTTAATCAAATAGAGTTAATAGAATAGAGTTAATCAAATAGAGTTAACTGATAAGAGTAAATCGATTAGAGTTAATCAAATAATGTTAATTGAATAGAGTTAATCGAATATGGCTATTCGAAGAGAGATTTTCGAATATAGTTTATTCGAAGGAAATAATTATCGAATAGAGATTTATTCGAAAGAGAGTTACGTAAGGAAGTTTGTTAAAGGTTTAAAAGGTGAACCTTGTCTATTTCGAAGTTAGAAATGTTGTTCAGTTAAGGTCTGAGAGGTAGTTATACCCCAACTTTATTGGCTTCGTTTTTAACTAAGGAATGGTTAAGGTTCAACAGTGAAGATTGGTTAAGCACTACACCAGAAATGCCAATTTGGCAGAGCTCATGGCCGTATCAAAATCGATTTGATACGGTTTTAAGCCATATCAAAAAATGGCGTCTTTGATGCTTTGATACGGTTTTAAGCCGTATCAAAATCATAAATTGATACAGCTTAAAACCGTATCAAATACATAAATTAATCCGGTTTTAAGCCGTATCAATTTATGATTTTGATACGGCTTAAAACCGTATCATTTTATGTATTTGATACGGTTTTAAGCCATATCAAATTCGTAGATTGATACGGCTTAAAACCGTATTAAACTGCTATACTGATACGGCTTAAAACCGTGTTTAATGCCTCATTCCTACAATGCTATCAATGAATTAGATACGGATTTTAACCGTATCAAAATCAGTATATCATATATGCAATATACAAAAACACTGCACCTATTGATATATATATGCACAATAAAGAAGATACGCTACACCTATATAACAGTATATAAAGAAGATACGCTAAGCATAATTCGATTAATATATAACTCATAACTTCAGTTAATACAAACCACATAACACAATATATACAAAGCATAATGTTCACAGTTCTTACTCTAAAAAAAAAAAGGACAACAAAACTGCAGTTGTCGAGCCCATGCAACTCATGCTTGTTCCAAAGCCTGAAAAGAAATTAAAATAACAAGCATCAGTTTAGTTTCGTCTCCACAACAACAAGTCAAGTAATGTATATACAAAGATAAATTAGATAAGAAGCATAATCAAACATAAAAGGCTTCTGTAACGATACATCAAACGTAAGAAGTGAAACTGAGTCGTAAGGCTCAGGTGAAACTGAGCTGTACGACTCAGTTGAAACTGAGCGTAAGGCTCAGTTTTGCTGAAACTTTCGGCGCAGCGAAACTGAGCCTTTCGACTGAGTTTATTAGCAGAGTTTGCTCCATAAGAAGTATTAAAAGTTTGCTGAAGTTTTTGTAACGACCCGCAAATCCGTGCTATCTAAGTTGACTAAATACAACACACGTCCAACCCAAATAACACAGAAATACGACTCATTATTAGAGAGAAGATAGAGGATGAGAAATAGAAAGAAGGAAATATTAGAATAGAAGAAAAACAAAGATCACAACTCACAGCGGAACGAATAAAATATATTCTATAACATAAGCTTTGAAATACAAATCTGTTTTGTACATATACACATACCATCATCAGAGTACACATAACTTTTGATTCAGCGGAAGTAACTCGAAATAACTAACGTTGAAGCCTCCTGCTTCAAGCTCCTCCAAGTGTATCTGTAAAAGCCTGAAACACTTGACTGCCCGTACAAATTTGGGCACCCAAGAGTTTAGGAAAACAAAACAAAATAAACTCTGGGTCAGTCATGGGACTGGTGTGAGTAAACTCCAACCACTTGTTTAACTTTAAAAATCCTTTCGAAAGAAAAGGTAATAGTAAGGCCAGCCCACACATAAACACGGACGGTTTTTACCTTACTATAACCCAAAACACTTTGATATCAAATCCAGTGATATTATAGTAATGTCTACATCAAGTAAATAACCAAATAGTAGAACGCTTGCATCTCACGCTCCACATATATTATAAAATCAAAACCCGCATGGCGCTTATTGGAGATTGGATTTCCAACATGACAAGGTATGGGACCACCTTCCGATGATGTATCTCTAGAGGCGAATACACTGGGTTCAACAAGAACATCTTGCAACCCGGCCCACACATGACCGACCACTCATTTCGCTTGAGTGTATCGAATGTATATCACCAACGGTTGGACTCAAACCACCGTTTCCCGAATGGGCAGAATTGATAGATTTAGAAACAAAAGGAATTTCTCTAGATAGGTGATTATACACCCTAATGGGTGCGACCCACATAGCCATGCTGCCTGCCCGATTTTTGTCCTTTCCCGGTTGTTGAGGCCTGAGGCTACGCATACTTACCATTCATTGATAACACAATCACTTTGAATGCCACATCGTCAGATCCGTTAATCACTAGTTGAGTTTGCACAAATATTCTGGATATTATGCTAAGGGATAAATCCGTTGCAACCATATATATTCATACAGACCAACCCATTTGATCATTGGAAATACTCTGTCAGACATTCGTCCATTTACGTTCGTTCTGGGATTGAACGAAGCCGAAGGCACTATTTCTATAAATAGAAAAGCCCTTGCACTTTACTCCGTCTTCAATATATTCAGCATACTTGGTTCGCAATGCTTATGCCAATACGGAGTGGTTCTTCGGATAATAATCCAACCGGTCCCTCCATATTGACAACGATGGTCAAAACTTCGATAGTCTGTGATTTAACTATCGAATAAAAACAAGTGTTCATCCAACATATCAAACAAATCACTGGGCTCTTTAATTAATATTTCATTAATTAAATCTCTTCTATTCTCTTATCAATATTTGTTAACCAAATATTTCAATAACCATATTGGCCCTTTTCGCTATTTTTGATTTCGTTTCCTTGTCGAATTCTATATGTATCGATATATAGATTTCTAATTGTCAAATTTCTTAAAAATATTCTAACTCCTTAAATTCCCGGAAAAATTCGCCATAACCTCCCCTGTATCGGGAGCATCGGGAAATTTCAAATAGCTTCCCGGTACCTTCTCATCTCAAAAAGAAAAAGCCAAACGGCTAGCCGATACGGCGCATAAAACCTCATATATGAATTAAACATGTACCTTTTTGTCGAGCACATAAATTTAAATCTTCATATACTTCATCATGTACCTGTCTAACACATGTTCACCTGTTTTCAATTCAATTCAACACTATCTAATCGTTTGAATTCAGTTTCGCCATTTATTCTTTAAATCGGCCATTTTGCCTGTTTCACTTCTTTGTTGAACATAACATGTTCAAACAAAATATTTAGCTTGCTCATAACCAAATTTCGTTTCAATTTCAATTCTAGCTTCCCTTTTGATTTCGAATATAAATTTCAAATCGAATTTACTTATTCAAACCCCAATATCCCTTCGAAACCTCCTTAACTAATTTCTATTCAAAATTAGTTAATGCTATTCACTAAATCAAAATTTGGTTTCTGTTTCAAAAATCATATCCATTTACACAACTTGAATTCGCATATATTTTACAACTCAACTCTGAAATTTTCTAAATAGAACTTCGGATTTTATTTGCTTAAAATCCTTTTATAATATTAAATAAACCATTATGGTTTTAAAAACGATCCTGGCGCTGTTTTTCTGAAAATTTGATTTTGACATAACTCAAAATCTATACGACGAAATTCATATTTTTCTCTTTCATTAGAAAACTATTATCAAACCGGTCCTGACGTTTCTTGTTTCAAAGAATTTCGACTTCAATTGAGTTCTGTGTATTCAATTGAAGTTCGAATCGCTATTTTACGAACTGCAGCGCTGCGACGAGTTCGTTTTAATTATATATATATAAACTTTATAAAATTCAACTCCCTTTCTGATACATCTATATCATATATTCAAATCCAAAATTTTAAATTCCATTTGAATTCTATATTCAAATCTATTTTCAGTTCAAATCCCATATTAAACTCCACTTTGAATTCAAACGCCATATTTCATTTTCTCTTGAATTCAAATTCAATATTTATATCTCTTTGGATTCAAATCCTATTTTGTATCTCTTGGATTCCAATTCGGAATTTAAACTCCATTTTCAAATCTGTTTGCAATTCCTATATTTCAAGTCTATTGGAATTCTCGAATATCCCAACTCCCTTTTAATTCTATTTGAAATTCAAATATTCAAACTCCATTTAAATTCTAAATGTTTTCAAATTCCAATTTCTTTTATTTGAAATCCCTAATATTTCAAATTACATTTTCTTTTATTTGAAATTCCATTTTTGAATTTCCTTTATTCCAATCCCATTTGAATTTTTAATATTCAACTTTTTTTTAACACCATTTGAATTTCTTCACTCAAATCCATTTGAATTCCCTTGAATTCAAATTCCATTTCAAAACCATTTGGATTTCCTATTTTGAAATCCTATTTGAAATTCTATTTCCATTTCTACTTTGAAAATCCTATTTTAAAGTTTATTTCAAATTCTATTTTGAAATCTCATATTCAAATTTCTACTTGAATTTCTATATTCAATTCCATGTTCAAATTCAATACTTGAATTTCTATTTCAAATCTCAATTCAAATTTCATATTTAAATTCCATTCAAATCTCTATTCAAATTTCACATTTGAATTCTTCTTTGAAATACTATATTTCAAATTCTATTGAATTCTTCTTTGAAATTCTATATTTCAAATTTTATTTTGAAATTCTACATTCAAATCTCTATTTGAATTTCTTTATTCGAATTCCTTTGAATTCAAATTTTATTTTAATTCCTTGAATTCAAATTCTATTTTTCATTCTAATTTCGTCTATTCAAATTCTATTTGAACTTCTATTTGAATTTCTAATATTCAATCTTCATTTAAAATTCAAATATTTAAACTCCTTTTAAAATTCAAATGTTATACTCAAATTTCATTTGAGTTATATATTTAAAAATTCCATTTCACATCCTATTTTGAGATTTCATTTCAAATTCCAATTTCACACTTGTATTTCTATTTCTGAATTTTCAAATGATAATTCTCTTTACTTCATTTATAACTTCGTTATAAAAGAATTATTTATAAACTTCGTTTATAAAGAACTACTTGTTTTAATTTCAAAACAAGTTTATAATTTTATTTCCGTTTAAAATTCAAATTCTATTTAAAAATAGAATTTTCCCTTTTAAATCTCAAATATCCTTCCACGATATTTTTACAAATCAATATTCAAGCCCAGTGGTATTTAAACACACAAAGCAACGAATTATCTATTTTTCAAACACATCATATATAACAATATATATGCAACCAAATAACAAACAGATAAAATATTTCTGAGGAATCCAGTTGGATTCCTCCAACCTGTTTTCCTGCATCCACAGATGTTAGCACATAAATAATACCCATTCTGCTTCGTGGCAGAATATCGCGGTATAGAAGGTCATCCACTAATCATAGCGTGGGGCGTATAGGGTAATCATCCGCTATGAAACTGCGGGCATCCGCTAATGAGACTGCGGGAATCCAACCAATCAATCAACCCAATATATATATATATAGCCTAAATAACTAATATATATAAAACAACCAGAAAAACATTCACACAATCAACAGACAATTATTTTTAATGAGATAAAAATAATTCTAAAGGTGAGTGAGATTTACTCACCTGATTTTCCTTTAATCCGATCTATTCTGATTTCCATTTCAAATTCCATTTCACGGCCTACACCGATATGATTCAACGCAACCGGTTTTCCACTCGATTCTGATATCATGTATATGTTAAATGAAATATTCCTTAGTTAGTAAAATTTTATGCATTTGGATTAAACTAATTTAATCCTAACTGACATACTAATTTAATTCTAACTAGTATGCTGATTTAATTCTAATCCATATATTAATTAAATTCTAATCCATATATTAATTAAATTCCAATCTATATACAAATTAAATTCTAACCTTTTTCTAAATAAAATTCTAACCTTTTCTAAATAAAATTCTAACCTTATTATTCACTGCATAAACATTTAACCATATATGTATATTTTTCATTTACTTAAAATAAATAAATAACAAGTTTTTAAATTACCTTAATTGCTTCAATTAGCTTAAGCTAATCAGGCTCTAACCATACTCTGAAATTTCGTCTTCAGGTTTCAGAAAATAGATCAAAACTGTTTCATCCATTTTCCGGCATTTTACCGAACAACTGCACCGCACTCCCTCTTTTCTTCTTATAGTCCTAATGATCACCGTTCATTTCTGAAATCGGAAACTCCACCTCTCCAGTACACATCGAACAATCTCACCACCTCATCGACAGAATGAAGATCGAGCATCCAAGGTCATCGCGCCCTCCGTAACTCGAGTTTCGCACCTCCAGATTTGAATGGCTTCATCGCGTCTTTCCATTTGATAACGCAACAGGAGACTTCGCTCCCCATTAAATCGCGACTTGAGAAAACCCCAGATACGATGAACCCTAGAAGGAAGACGTTGATCGCACCTAATCTACGGTATCCGAGATCGAAGGATGTAAGTAGTAGCGGCCCCTTTGAAGCTTTTGATTTTAGTTTGTTGAGGCTAGATACGGCTTTTGATCTCATAGAAGAGGGGTTCGATTGATTTTAGGGGGTTGCGGCCATTTCTGGTTTTGAGCTGAAGAATTTGGAAGGGAGATGCTTGCGATTTTATATAGATGTGGACAGAAACATATAGTACGAAAGCCATTAATCCCTTGTTTCTTTGATACTAACGTAAGGAGACAGAATTTTGGCTCGAGGAAGGAGTAGCTGCGCGATTTTCAGTTTTTAGGTCGGCTTATTTGATTTTGTTTGATTTTATTATATAAAATATTTCGAAATATCTCGTGGTTCCTAAATAGTAAATCCCGAACCGCTATCCAACAGTAAGGACCAATGTATGCCAGTTATATCATCATTCTGAACTTAATGAATCTGGTTCTTAGATTTTAATTTGAACGTATATTTAAAATAGCCATATTAAATCATTTTAAATTCAAAACAAATAATTTCTTCAACGATGAATTTCTATTATCATCGTTCAGTTTTACCTTCGAATTGAATTATTTCAAACCTCTCATATTCCGATAATTATCAAAATATATCGTATTTCGATTATTTAAACAATAACTCAATAAAATACCATTTATATTATAAATTCAATATTTAAACCATTATTAAATATTTAAAATAAATCGACAAAAATCCGGGTCGTTACATTCTTCCCCCCTTAAAATAATTTCGTCCTCGAAATTGCTAAGATAGGAAAAATGATACAAATCCATTACCTTTCAACAGTCCACTTATGTTGAAACTCAACTTCTCATATTTCAACAAATTTAGTTCCACCAAAACTTTTGGTTTCCATTCATATGCATCCTAATTCATATTCATTTCAATTTATTTCAAATTGATTCTAGTCAATTGATTCACTTCGACCCATTTAACTAGCTTAAGTTAAATTCCAATTCCAGAATTCAATTCCCAGGGTTTTTCTTTTCAAATTCTTTTGAAATCCCATAAATATATACATATATTTATTTCCATCTCAAATTCAAAACATTTGAATTTTTCAATCTACTTGTTTTCTTTCAAACAAATTCCCATCAAAAACTTTTTCTAAGGTAGTCATCCATCACTTAGAAACTTGAAAATGAACACTGATGAGGCTGCAGTCATCATCAGAATTATTTTCCAGCCACTGAAGTGAGTTCAGTGTTTTATCACTTTCAAAATTCATCTAAAATGATTTTCTTTCAAATCCTTCTAAAACAAAGCTATATTATTTTAATATACTTTGAAAAATATTTTCAACTTCCCAGGATTTTGAATTCTTAACTCTGGTTTGAATTTAATTCTAATTCATCTCATTTGTATATTTAATTCCTATACAAATTCTATTTTGGTTATAATTAACCATTCTAA